>KZ613514.1:42648-161480 GCA_002865625.1 Hyaloscypha hepaticicola
CTTGGCTCCTTAGACAACTTCTTCAGACATTACAATATACTCACTTTTCAAGCTTCACCTCATGTGTATTGCACCCCTGTAACTGCAACTGTCAGGACCACTACGCTACCCTCCTTATTCCCTCTCTATCCGACTTCTACTAGCATTTCAGTATATAAGAGGGGCGGGATTGAACCTGTATCTACTGGATCTCCGAAGCGAGGAATAAACAGGTGAGGAACGTAGTGGAGAAGTGGGAGCCTCTTATCAAGGCCCTAATAGGTTAAAAGAAGAAGTGAAGAGTGGTGGGAGTGAAGCTTATTTTATACTGTACTTTTAATAATACTATGGAATTTAATATTATTCTTAGGCGTATAGAAGAATGGTATTTGCGATAGAGCAATTGAAAATTGCACGTTTGGTGGATATCTTACTGTATTGGCCAAACTAAATTTGTTGGCCAATAAATCGATTTATTGGTGCGAGTGAATCGGAGCAGAGGGCTAGTGGTGATAAACGATCCGCGCATCTCGCACAGTGGAGTGATACTTAAACAATTGTTGCTCAACTGAATCAGACTCGCATTCTCCTGCGTTATCCATCTGCCTAGTTTTGTAACCCGCAGTGTCGAAGCATTGAGTCTAGAGACACAATCCTCCCCAAGGGCAGGAAACTTTATCTTCATGCGATGTGATTTGTTTAGCCGACAAAAAAAGCAAATAACGCCAAGTTGTGGGGCCCCGAACCGCTGAAGCTAAACCTTATTTGGGTGGATCCGACCCTGAAACTGCTGTGCTCCTCGTATTTGGAAACCTTGTCCGATCATCTCAATGTTCTGTCGCCGACCCTGCAATGGAACCCCAGCACTGCAGGGACACGAGGATGGCTGTTTTCCTGTCGTAAGTACTCTTCTCTTCTATCATCTTGCGCTCAATTGTGTATCTCTTCGAGATACGTCCTCTCGTTTGTGCTTTTTCTCTTGTGCTGCCCGGCTTGGAAAGTCTTGATCATGGTTCGCATCATCTCACTCTGTGCCCTCGCTGCCTTCTCTCTATACCCTGTCCATGGCATCAATCTAGACGTGACGAGCGTTGGTGAGTCACCAGTCTCTCTCCGGGAAACTCAATGCTAACCTCGAAAAGACTCGATCAAATCGGCAGCATCGAGCCTCGCAAGTCAACTGGTAGGATATTACCCCGCGCACAACTCAACCGACTTCGCAGTCGGCCTACTGCCAAACCCCTGCAGTTGGTGGGAAGCCGGCTCTCTCTTCGACACTCTCATTCAGTATGCTCACTTGACCGGCGACTCGCAATACAACTCGATCGTGTCTGCAGGCCTGCAGGCACAAGTAGGACAGAACAGGGACTTCGCGCCCCTCAACGAGTCTGCCACCGAAGGAAACGATGATCAGGCAACATGGGCGCTCGCCGCGATGTCTGCAGCAGAGGCACAATTGGCAAATGGGAATGCGACACAATGGCTTGCGCTGGCAGACACAGTATTCAATGTTCTGGTCCAGAGATGGGATAACGCGACATGTTCGGGGGGACTGAGATGGCAGGTGTATGCTTTCGCTATCGGCTTCGACTACAAGAACAGTGCCTCGAACGGGAATTTCTTCCAATTGGCTTCGAGACTCGCGCGGTTTACGGGGAATGCTACATATTCGAACTGGGCCAACACTGTGTATGCCTGGACGAAGCAGACAGGGTTTATTGACAGCAAGTGGAATGTGTACGATGGTGCGCCCATTGTGAATGACAATTGTACGGAAGTCAACAAAGTGCAGTATTCATACCCGGCCGGATCGATCCTCAGTGGTGTGGCGCATATGTATAACATCACCGGGAGCTCGACGTGGCAGGCCGAGCTAAATGGGTTGTTGAATCGGACGCTGAGTGTTTTCTTCGTCAACGGGACCGCGCCGGCAACAGAAGTAGCGTGCGAAGCAACAGGGTGCTCGCTAGATCAGATGGCCATGAAAGGCCTATTGGGCCATTGGCTCGCCGATACAATGCAGATGGCACCGTATACATCTGCAACCATCATGCCGCTGTTTACGAGGTCTGCTCAGGCTGCTGCAAGCGTCTGTGATGATACTGGCTGCTCTGAGTTCTGGGATGGAAAGCATACGGGAATTAATGGTAATGCTACTGGGGATGTAGGGACGTCGATTGATGCGTTGAGCTTTGTGCAAGGACTGCTGTGGCAGGAGGCTGGACTGCTTGGGTTGCCGGCTACGGTGAATGGTACTGCGACGATTCCTGTGAATGCTACGTCGTCTGGGGCGACGTCAACTCCAACCAAGAAGAATGCTGGGGCTTCCATGAGAGCAGAGACGAGTCTATTAATCAGTGTCTTAGGCTTCATGATGTGGGTGATGTTGTAAACCAGGCGGAATCATATACGTAGTACGTGTTGTAATGTGTAATGTCGTTTGAAAAGGTTGTTCCCAGCAATTTTTTCTTGCGCGAAATGCAGTTCTGCTGTAGATTCCCAGTTGGATGTAAGAGTTTCATTCATTCAACTGTTCCTAATGCCCGTTGCTTGGATCGCCGAAGCCTAAGATAGATGCATCTTGCGTTCCAAATTCTTCATTCACTTATCCCCTTCCCCAACTATACATTCCTCAACATGATTCTGTACGTATGCATCGAAAGGTGAGCCAATTTGCGTATTCTCAGCATGGGGACGTGATCGAATGCAGTGTCTACGTCTTCAATCGCAGAAGGCTAAGCCTGACAATCACACCTCGAGCTTCAGTTGGCTTTCCATCTACTCTCAGCATCCGACCATCCAAAATGGCAGCAGTTGCAAATTCGCAGTCACTCGTGGATTTTAGTGGTCTAAAATGGGTCAGAGACGTCTGGGGATCTGAACCTCGATGGACAGTCCATCTGGACAGGGAAGCCATCAGAAACTGTCCAGTCCACCATTCCACTTCCTGGATTGTGTACAGTCAAATTCCTTGCTCAGGGTGCATTCAATAAGCTTTACATCGTCAGGGCAGGTGAAGAGGAAGTCGTGATACGGGTCACCTTGCCCGTCGACCCCCAGTGGAAGAAATTGAGTGAGGTAGCGACGTTGAAGTGGGTTCGTACAATGACCCACCTACCGATCCCAAGAATTCTAGCATACGGAGCCGATCGCAGCAACCCTATAGGGTTTGAATACATTATCATGAACAAGGTGCGTGGTAAGCTATTAGTAGATATGTGGCAGAAAATGAACTTTGAGGCTAAGGCAAGCCTTGTCTGCGAGTTAGCATCATTCTGCGCTGAGACCTTTCAGCAACAAATCAAACGAATCGGAAGTCTTCTTCTCAGCCCAGGGGACGATATGGGACGTCTTACGATTGGGAGAATCGTTTCAGCATTTTTCATTTGGGATGATCATATCCATCAAGATGTACCTCGCGGTCCTTTTCGTTCTAGCAAAGCCTGGCTATCAGCGCGGTTGACAATAGCGGAGAATGACTGTCGGAAGCGCTTGGACTGTCTCAAGAAGCTTGAGAATCGTGACGAAGATCAGAAGGATACTGTTGAGGGACACGATCAGAAAGAGGAGGAGGAATATGGAGATGAAGATGAGGATTATGTCCATCTCAAAGCTGAATACTGGCAAGAGGTCAAGAGAAGCCAAGAATCGCCGCCAAGTTTGGTTGAGAATCTGGATATCATGGAATTAGCCAAAGCGGGAAAAGAAAAAGAAAGCCGGCCAGAACACCAAGTAGACCGAGCAGGTTCAGTTGAGAGTGTCTTGTCCGAGTCTTCGTCTATAGCTTCGGCTATAGCTTCTTCACGGTCCTTCGAATCCGAAAGCGGAGACCTGGAAGAATTAGACCCTGTTCATCATTTCAAAGCTCCGAAGTGGCATGGACGAGTTCTTCCCCATCAACAGCAAAAGGTCCGAGCCAACGATGATCTTTCATGATGATCTCTCTCGCCACAACATTCTCATAGATGAAAAAGGAGTTCTTACAGGTGTGGTGGATTGGGAGTGTATCTCAGCTCTACCGTTATGGTTTGCCTGACAATTTCCTCCTGTTCTTCAGGGCAAGCGACTTGACGAGCAGCCCATAAAGAGTACATATCAACATGACGAGAATGGAGAAGTTGTTGAGCTTTACTGGGAAGATTTGGAGAACTACGAGCTCACTCAATTACGACGTATCTTTCTGGATGAGATGAGATGGCGGGAGCCTAGGTGGGTTGAGATTTTCGAGTCGAATCAGCGGCAGAGAGATTTTGGTCTGGCAGTGACGGGCTGTGGGGACTCTTTCTTGATACGCAGGATTTGCAACTGGCTCAAAGACATGGACTCGGGAGTAGAGAATTTCCAGGGTTTGGAGGAGCGGATAGACAATGCGTCATTATAGAAGGTCGCGGTGGGATATCTGTTCGAAGTCTGGACCCGGTGGCAGGTTTACTTCTGTCACTCATTCCTCGTATCGAGAAGCTTATCTAGAGTAGATATGAAAACGAAAGGTCTTGCTATATGGGCGAGGGACTGGAGAGATGGGTGAGAAGACGGGAGTGGAAAGTTGCGAAGGCGAGAGGAAAGGGGTAGGCCTAAAATATGTAGCTCCTTACGAGCCCTCTGGCGTAAGTCTGTGCTTTTACCGACGTTTTCAGGCCCCACCAAAGGCAAGTCAATAACTTCACTTCGCGATTGTTAATTACTTATAAAGCGTATTATCTTAAAACTCGAGCGCATTATTTAAAAGAAGTCATATTTAGTTTTGAGAACCTTGATAAAGTTTTTATTACATAAATGAAAATTATCGAAATTCTCTTCAAGGCTGTTTAGGTAGAGCGAAATGCGCTAAAAACACAGACTTACGCCAGAGGGCTCGTTAGGGCATTCTATTCGCAATTGATCACAAATCAATACAACCCTTGTTCCGGCTTTATCAAGTACATCTTTCACCATAGTGATAACGAGGCCAAATCATAGAGCTCTTTGCTTCAGTACCCTGCTGCCAGTCACTTTTGGAACGTGTATATTTCGCAAATAAACGTAGATCAAATCTTTGAAGTTAATTTCACCCAAATCCAAAATTATGAATATATTGAAGATCAGGCATTTGTTGATTTTTTTTCAATTCAAGTTCATTATTTATTTTGAGTTGGTGCATTAGCTGCAGCTGTATTGGCGGTGTCTTTACGCGTTCCTTCGTTCAGGCCGGTCTTCCTCGTCTTTCCATGAGAATCTACATCAAGAACGTTCTCTTTAAAGTACAGTACAATAGACAAGAAGTTTTCTCTTAGCTCAACCATGATCCCTCTATCGTCTTGTGCCTCGCTCAAGGATGCGCCACCCCAATCTTAGCAGGGAAAACAGCCTTGTCCGGATCGACAATCGTAATCTTCTGCTTATACAGCGCTTCAGCATTTGGTATTTCTTTGAAAGCAATCGCCATCAAATTCGCAATTTCATCCACCGTACCCATGAACTTGAAGAAATAGACTCCCGGTCCACAATACACCGTAGGGAAGTAGGTGCAATTGAACTCGTCTCCTTCTGAGACCCTGATGTTCTGGAATACTTGCCACCAAACCATCCGATGCACTCCTGCGCTTGGGAAATAGAGGGCGAGGATCTGGAATTCTTTGCCGGACGGGAGAGGCTGCAAGCGACGGGCAAGTTGAAAAGAGGGCGTCTTTCTTCCCTTCCAAACTATGTCTAATGCGGGTAGTGGAGCGAGTATGGTGGATAGCAGGTGAGACGTATATGCATCCATGGTCAACCAGGAACCGCTCACCTTGGGAAAATGAGGTCTTGCCGCCGTGTATTTCTCGAAGCCAACGAATCCCTCAATCCGATCGGTAAACCGGTTTGCTTCCCTGTACTTATGGTCAAAGGGGCCCTCCTCTGTCATGAATAGAAACACCTCCTTCAACGCCGGACAACCAGGAAACAGCTTCTCCTCTCCCTCTTTGGGTGCGATGCCATGTAGAATTCTCAGTCGGTGAAGGAATCCTTCATTGTGTCCTGTGTTGACATGCTCTTGCATACAACAAGATAACGGCTTTTCGCAGCAGGGGGTCAAGTGCTTCTTGGCATCGATTGCGACACGCTGGATGGGGAGACTTGATCCTGCGATAGAGCGAAAGGTTCCGAAGCAGCTCTTGCTACCGAAGTAGATGATGTCGGAAAGAAGATTGAACCACATATATTTCCCGTCCCTAACGCCTTCCAAATCATGTCGAGGGGCCATCGAGTTCGATGGAAGGATAGATATTGCCTCTCCTCCTTGGTGGATCTGGCTATTGAATCGAACAAGCTTGTATACCATCTTCGCCTCATTGTGGGCCTCTCTAGAGACGTAGAATAGGGCGGGGGTTTGAAAGCGAGAGTTGGAAGAGAGGTGAGTTCCGGTATAGAGGGTTGTGGGTTCTTCTTCGGTATCGGTATCGAGGAATGTAGGGGGTTCGTTTGAGCTATGTTTGTCGAACTCCAGCTCAATCAGGCGAGATTGGTTGCAAGCAAACTGCCAGATCACGAGCCTCAGGCCTTTATCAAGCTCTGGGAACTTGGTGAATTCGGTCAGAGGCATGGTTTGTTGAGTGGTTGTGACGCGTTCAGCTTGGTTTGTCGTAGAAGTCGAGGGATCGGGGCTATTGCCAACAGCTTTTGCGGTAGCATCTAACATGATTGGCGAAGAGGCGATACACGTTGTGTGGTTGTTATTGATTTGAATGCTTCTTAGTGTTGAGGGTGGTGACGGTTGAGGTGGAGGAGTTCGCGTTTGACTAGAAAAGCTTAGAGAAATTTCCATAGCAATACAAATCGATAAGAGCGTAAGCGAAAACATTTGATGGCATCTTAAGGTCCGAGTTTTCCATTGGAATTGCCCAATTCTTGGCAGTGAATAAAATGCGGTATCTTCTTCGCCTATAAGACCAATCTAAGGTGAAAAGTATGCAGAGGACAGGAAAGCATACTGCAGGAATTCTGCAACTTAGACGATCTAGCCGGAACATCATCGTATTTTCAGCTAGCTTAATGGCTTGACTGATTCCCACGATTTTAAAAATACTGTTGATTAAAACATTTGACCAAACCTCATTTTCTGCTTTCATCCAAGGAGCACAGGAAGAAGGAAATCATTGTCAATTGCTACATGGTAAATGAGCCTACATGCTGTGACCGGACTTTCGTTCCGCAACTCTCTTACTGTTCTCTCCATGACAACTCAGATGAAAAGATTCATCGTTGAAATCAAATGCGTCATCTACAATTGTCCACGCTCAGAAACCAGTCCCCAACTTCTTTGATTCTTAGCTCACAGAATGATGCCAAGCTTCGCTGGGAAGATCGCCATTTTTGGCTCGACAATATTGATCTCTTGCTTGTAAAGTGCCTCTGCTTTTCTTATCTCCTCCATGAGATCTTTCATTTGCAGAGTAACAGACGCTTTAGATCCCATGAGCTTAAAGACGTAGGACCCTGGACCGCTGTATGTAGCCGGAAAGGTGGTAGTGATTGCGCCATCAGATCGTTGACAGGCTTTCCACCAAACCATCCTATGTTGTCCTACGCTTGAAAAATTGACTACCATGGGCTTGAAAACATGACCAACTGGGAGAGATCTTGAGAAACGAGCTAGCTGAAATCTCGGTGTCTTCTTTCCCCCCTTCCAGGCACTATCGCTCTCAGGAAATGAAGATATGGTCGTGGCCAAGAGGCAATCAATATAAGCACCCATGCTCATCCTAATTTGTCCGACAAGTGGATAATGTGGTCGATCTGTGGTGTACCGCTCGAAAAAGAAACAATCAAGAGGGTTCGAGTTGTTCACGGGCCAACCAATTTCGGGGTCGAACGGACCAGGGGTTTTCATGAACAGCAGGACCTCCTTCAAAGATGGACAACCAGGAAAGACGTTCTCGGTGCTTCCAGCGATGGTAAACCCATGTAGAATTCGTAAGCGGCGTTCGATCCAATTGACTTGATGTCCGAGGAATGGCTGGAGGCAGGTTTTCTTCGCAATTGCGGCATCACAACAACTGTGATAAGCGTAATTGCCACCCTCAGCATCAAATGCAATGCGCTGAATAGGAAGACCTAATTTCAAGAGAGAGATCAACACTCCGAGACAGGTTTTGTGGCCCAGGTAGATGACATCCGACTCTGGGTTGAACCACATACGATAACGTGAAACTCGTCGTTGAGTCTCCTGCCGGGCCAATGAATTATCGACCAGGTCTCCTCCATGGCGATCTTCAACTGCTACGCATTCGATCAGCTTATATGTTGCCTTGGCTTCGGATGCAGCTTCTCGAGCTACGAAGAAGAGGATGGGAGCTGGGTAGCGAGAATTGAGAGATATGCCGATCTCAGTATGCAGGAAAGGAATGCCATTTCCCGGTGGGAGAGTGATGGAGCCTGTAGGAATATCGCGGATGGTCCGAAAACTCGGTAGCTCAAGGTGAAATAGGCGTTCGTAAGAGCACGCGAACTTCCATATGTTGCGGCGCAATTCCTCGGGGAGGCGTGGAAAGAGGTGAAATTCTATCAGAGGAGCAGATTGCTAAGTATCCAAGTTAGAATTGTTTCAAATTTAATACAGCTGAAGGCTAGTGAGGGTGAGTCACTCTTGGTGCGAGTGGTGACAGGTTCTTACCAGATCGGTTTGCTCAACGGCCTTGACGATGTCCATCTTTGGCTAGCCGTGGCGAAGAAGTTTGAAGGGGTCGGTGTTTTATCTTTCCCTGACTTTGTTGTCATGGGATGGTTTGGTTGATGGAAACCTGGAAAAGTTTGTGTCGCAAAGGACGTGAAATGAAAGACCTGAAAATATTTTTGGACAGCTTCGATTTAAGCGAGAGAGGTGAATGCCTGCCAATAGATATCACTGTTTGAACTTCAAATTTACCGCAAATCTTAATGGTGAATCAAAGCATTTATGCCCACCAGGCTCTGCAGTTGAATACTCAACACCTTGTCGCGAATTCTTTCAAAGGAGATGGTCTGAGCGCAAGCAGACAAACCTATATACGCTTGCTCTCCCCCCAACTCAAACCTGCATTCTTTTGCTGCTTAGCCTGCTTTTCATAGCACTCACTTGATTTAGTCTTTCTCCTTTGCCCTAAGCTAGCAAGGAGCGAGATTGCTCGTGCCACAAAGCGCAAAAGGATCGATTAAGTAGCGCTTAGCCTCCTTAATATCCGCGTGTCTTGCACGTTTATATCCACTACGCGGTCTTCGGCCTTTGGCCTTTTATCAGGTCGTCTTTATTGTGCTTACTATTTCGTGTCTTCGTGGCTTACACTGCCGTGGTTAAGGCAGTTCGTGGACTATGACTTTGGCATACTACACACTGCGCTTTTGTGGCAGACGTCGTCTGGACTTGGAGGGGTTTTTCGCCTGGAGAACGAGCTTTACTCTTCCCTCTGCGCCTCTCTCACTTGAACCCAGCGCTTGCCCCCATCCCAACCATAGCGTGACTCTCTTCTTAAGGGCGGAAGTCCAGTACTCAGACCTTAGCCTTTACCTCACCTTATATGAAAGTTTTGGCGGAGCAGAATTAAATGTAGACAGCTTGAAGTTTTCAGGAGGTTCTGCTTTCAGAGGTGTCTCGCGAAGGATTTGGCTGAAAAATATTTTGGATGTATGTTAAAAAGCGGTTGACTTTCTGTCTACCTCTCTTCTCTCCTCGTCACCCACTCCACCCTTGCGATCATCGTTTTCCTCCATTATACATTGTAAAGATTCTCCTCAGTTAATGCGATTCGCATATTACCAGCTTAAGTTCCTGATACGACGCTCATCAAAATTATATCAGGGTTGGTAGGTTATCCTGAAAAGCTAATACGAAGTGCTCGAGACAATCTCTAATCGTGGATGTAATGCTGCCTTAAATTAATTCAATATTTGTATCACTCTCTGAACTGCCTTACTTTACATATATATACATAGGAAATAAAAAGGTCCCTTAATTTAAAAGTGAACAATTACAGCCAGCTTCGAAACTGCGGAGTCTTCCGGAGCGCAGAACTGTTGTGACTTTAAAACATATTGATTGGGCTCAACACAGCCCGCAGCCAGCAAGGTTTTATCGGCGCTTCTTCACTACTAGGCGATATCCTTCTCTTATTTTTTAACCAATTCTATTTCACATCTCCAGTTGTGCAACTATACTGCATCGTTTGAAAAAGGTCGCTGTATGCTCAGAAAATTCGTTCAATTGAAAACTCAATTTGAAGGACGGTGTTAAAGAGATTAATTAACTTTGGAAAGAAATCTTCAGAGAAGAACGGAATTGCAGATCCCGAGAATGGCGAACTATCTGATGCCTACCGCAGAAATCCTCTGCTTGAATGAAAGCAACTGAAGTTAAAACCCGAACCTTCCCCGAATCCTCTCCGCTTACATTTTCTACTTTCTCCCTCTCTTCTTCTTGAAATTACACAGGCATAACTATAAATGTCCATACTAGCCATTTTAATATCAACCCGAAGACAACTTCGTCGACATATCGCGCAGACAGAGACATGAAATAAGTAGCTCCTCAAAGTAAACAAAGACCTACGCCCCTATTTCGGTTACCTAATTGCGGGGTCGACGGTCAAAACTCGGCGTTGACCCGGAATCCTTGATCCTTGATGACGTTCACGAATGGGAATTACCCGCGGAAAGGTCCAGCACCACGTAATATTTATAAACCAAACCTCACCTCCCCCTCTTCCTGCAAAAACAACTCGCCAATTGCCCTTCCTCCAATTAATCAACTTCCCGTCAATTCAAAAACAGAACAGACAGACAAGATGGCAGACAACAGCAAGATCGCAGTCCTGGACGTGAGTTCTCACGCCTGCCCCTCATTACCCCCCATTCTCGAACCTCTATAGCAGCAATTGAAGCACAACGAAGCTGACAAGAACGAATCTAACAGTCCTCCCTCGTGGACCGCCTCCCCGTCTCCTCCAAAACCCTCTTCGACGCCAAAGCCGCCAAATCCCTAACCTTCGAGTCCATCGCACAATCCCTCGGTCGTTCCGAAGTCGCGGTAGCAGCGCTCTTCTACGGCCAAGCGCAAGCCTCCGCCGAAGACGTCAAAAAGCTCTCCCAGATCCTCGACGTCCCGGAGAGCAAGCTTGCAGGACAATTGCTTGGGTTCCCGGATAGAGGGCGAGCGGGCCCGATGCCACCCGTCGAGCCGTTGATTTATAGACTGTATGAGATTGTGCAGAATTATGGGTATGCGTATAAGGCGATTTTGAATGAGAAGTTTGGGGATGGGATTATGAGTGCGATTGCGTTTAGTACGAAGGTTGAGAAGGAGGTTGATGAGAGTGGGACGGCGTGGGCGGTGATTACTTTGAGGGGGAAATGGTGAGTTTTTTTCCTTTCTTTTCTCTCTCTTTTAATTCTCTATTGTCTTCTGCTGGTGAGAGGGATGTGTGCTGATGTCAAATAATGCAGGCTTCCATTCACCAGATTCTAGATGAATTTATATATTGGTATCGCCACGGAAAGGCTGGGCAATGACGACATGCGTCATGGATAATGAATGGGAGGGTTACGCGTTGCATCATGCTAAACTCTCCAAAATCTTTAAGTCTAAACATCACAAGAAATATCTCAAATCTCATGGTCCCTTTGTTGCCTTGTCTCTTTCCCAATTTTCGCGAGCAGGAAATCACTGGAAATCTCTCGGCAAGTGCCATCTAACATTCTCTCGTACCAGCAAGCACACTTCAAACTCACTTCACTTCTCATCACAAACAATCAGCCGGACCAGACGTGTTCCCGAGCTTTATGTACGGCATCGGCAGCGGGGTGGAATGAGAGTTCATGTAAATCTTGCGCATTTGAGATGGGATTTCTAGAATCGAAGGCCAAGAAGTTCAGTATTCCGAGAGTAAAGGGACCGGATGGTTCGGAGGATAGAAAGCTAGTGTGTGAAGTTTCACCATACGAGAAAAGGGTTTAGTGGTGGTATGTGTGTACTACTTTGGTATGCGTTGGCAGAGAGATTTATTCGAGGAAAGAGGTTGTGGTTGTGAGTAATGTGCTTGTTGGCTGATCTAAAGACGCGAGACTTTGATGTGGGGAAAGTTCCGTGAAGGTTCTGTAGATATCATGTGTTATCGTTGCTCTTGAATTTATGCTTATAGGCCTCCTTCGTACTTGATGAGATGCCAGGCAGTTCGCTATCGGAGTGAAGAGATATATCAGGACAATATTTTGTTTCTGTTGATGATAAATGGTCGAGGAAAGGTGAGGACCTGAGGGTAGAGTGAGATATATAATAATGCGCGAGGGAGAATATGCATTTTCTCTTCTGATTCGTGCTGTGCTGTACTGTGTGGTTTCGTACATCATTAGACTACCTATAGAATTACAGAGGAAGGAAGGAAACGAAAGAAAGGAGAAAACGAAAGAAAGGAGGAAACGAAAGAAAGGAGGAAACGAAAGCAGAAAAGGTGAACCATTTCCCATCCTCATCTCCAGATAAACTCAAAACTTCACATATAATCTGCATAGTTCCCATACTCAACGAAAACACAGTCAGTCACTTCACATAAGAATAATAACATAACTACATACCCCCTTTTCCTTTTTGGTAGAAAAGAAGCCGGGTAATATTTTTACTATCTATCTTTTACACTTATCGTATTATGAAAAAGTTTTAATTATCCTTCAGTGATAATTTGTTAATGAAATGCTCTGTATTCCATAGACTTATGGGTGTTAGGCAGCCTCACAACTCACCTGTGGTTTCAACATAGCCAGCCAATCACAACGAGCGACCTTAAGAGAAGCCGCCCCCGCCTGCCATTCCTGAATAATTATTCGTCACGAGTGAAGGGAGAAGAGGGGAAATGTTTTGTTGCACATCGCAAAAGTGCGAGATTCTTTCCCTCTATCTGATATAGCGATGCCGGTGACCGAGATGGGTAATTGTGGCGGTGGCGGAGCAAAGCCTCATCCTAGGGGTGGAGGCTGCCTGGCGAAGGGGCAGATCTCTCTCAATCTCCATTTAAAATTCCTTGCCGCCGCAGACTAGATCAACCGATAGACTCTATAAGCAACACCATCCTTTCAACTTGATTCTGTTGTACCTCGTGTCTTCGTGGCAAAAGATGGATGGACTCTCTGCGCTCTCTGTTGCCGCCAGTGTCGCACAATTTCTTGAATTTGGCTGCAGCCTTGTCTCCAAGAGCAAGGAGATATACCATTCAGTTGACGGTGCGTTACCTCGCAATATCAGCGCTGAAGATGCAACGAGGCGTCTCATCGAGTTGAGCGGGGTAATCAAGTCAGGACTCATCCTTGATAGCCACCAATCCGATCTTGCGTCGAAGGTTGACGACCCGCTCCGATCAATATGCGATGGATGCATTGCAGCCTCGGAAACGTTACTATCCAGATTGGAGAAGCTAAAGCTTCAGAATGGTCAAGGAATGCGCAGGTTCAAGAGCGTCCGACAAGCGCTGAAAAGTGTCTGGTCTCAAAAATCTTTGGACGAGCTTGCAGAACGGCTCCAATACTTCCGTCGTGACATGGATGCCCATATACTAGTATCCTTGAGGTAAATAGGGAAGATTTCTGCTCCATTTGCCATTTTTACTAATGAATTTCTTTAAATCAGTGGAAAGTTCAACAAGCTCTCTCTCCTTCAAGACGAAAAATTTACTGCCCTTGATAAGACCCTCCAGAGAGCAATCGAACCGCTGCTCAGACATCTGGTTGACATCAAGACCAGGCTGAAATCCATGTCATCTCAGCACGTGGCTTGTGAGTCTGCTGGAGAGAGCCGAAAGTTAGCTCCGGGGCTGAAGAGTTCTTACCCCAGAAGTCACGGAACCGAGGAAGAATTACATAAGAAGATCAATTCCGCCTTGTTACATGCACTAGACTTTACAAATAGAACTCATCGGCAACAAGAGATTGCTGAAGCCCACCGAAGAACGTTCAGTTGGATCTTCGACGACCAAGAAGGAGACGAAATTGGTCACGTCACTCCTGGTCAAGAGACAAGACCGTGGAGCAGTTTTATCGAGTGGCTCCGTGAAGAGTGGATTCCAAGGGGTTATTGGATAAATGGAAAAGCGGGCTCTGGAAAGTCCACGTTGATGCGATTCGTTGCAAATCATGTCGAGACACAGCGTCATCTCAAGCACTGGGCTGGCAACGCTGACCTACAAGTCTCGAGCTTCTTTTTCTGGAATAGCGGAACAGGACTGCAACACTCGCGGCCATGACTTCTCCGATCATTATTGTTCGAAACCTTGAAGGAAAGGCCTGAGCTTACCCGAGTATTGTTCAAAGCCGAGTGGAAGGAAATTGCTGGAAACTACGAGCGGCACGCAATCATCAATCCACGAGAATGGAATTTCCCTACCAGGAGGCTCGAACAGGTATTTAGCCAGCTAATACAACTTACCTCAGACGATTTCAAGCTTTGTTTCTTCATCGATGGTCTTGACGAGTCTAAAGAAGAGCCCGAGGAGGTTTTGTGTCTTTTCAAGGAGATAGCGAGCTCTCCCTTCGTAAAGATTTGCGTCTCCAGTCGACCGTGGCTGGTTTTTGAGGAGGCTTTTGGACTCGGCTCAAGTCTCAGGTTGCAAGACTTGACATACTCGGACATACAGCTGTATGTCCGCGAGAAGCTGTAACAAGATCCAAAGATGGAAAGACTGGAATTGTCAAATCCGAACGGCGCACGCTCTTTAGTCAGAAAGGTTGTGACGAAGGCAAACGGGGTCTTCCTATGGGTTAGAATTGTCACGAAATCTCTGCTCAACGGATTGAGAAATTGGGACGATATTTCAGATCTACAACGAAGGCTTGACGAACTTCCCTCTGACCTCAACGCGCTGTACAGTCACATGCTCGATCTAATTGATACCCTTTATTTCCCCCAGGCCAGCAGAATTTTCCGGATTTTTGATGCTGCTTCTGCATTGAACCTGCGGCCGACCATACTGGAACTTGACCTTGCAGTGACTGCAGTCTACACCACAGCCATGGCTCCGACAGCGGTAGAACCAAGTGATGCGGAGTTCGAATATCGTTGCCAACGTATGACCGCTCATTTGAAGAGTCGTTGCGAAGGTCTGTTGGAGGCACATGATATTTTGGATCGACACTGGGAATCTATTTCCGACGAACTTAACGAAGATACCCAGGAATCAACTTTTTTTGAAACCCGACATGAAGGTAGCCCTGTGATACAAGACACTCGGAGAAAGAGACTGGGAGTATCCTGGAAAGTCTCGTATCTTCATCGGACTATGAAGGATTATTTGAATACTCCCTATGTACGAGCCCGGCTCGAGACAGCTTTGGACAATAAGACCTCCTCAGATGAGCCCTTTAATCCTTACTTATCGCTATTAATGTCTTATATCATCAACTTGAAGCAGGGTCTGCGATCCTACTACTATGACAGTGAAGGTTGGGAAGTGGAAAGGATTCGAAAAACAGCCAGAGACGTCATACAGATTGCAGGAAAGTTCGATCATTCGAACAGACAAGTACTTACGATGCTTCATGCTTTCCGTACTCTAGCTCTCCAGTGGTGGGGTACAAGCTCAGTTTCTGACGCTAAAACACTTTCTGTGGGATGGGACGAGGAATTCTTAGCACTTGCCACCTGCCACGGATTATGGGTTTTTGTGGACGAAATGGTACAGAGACCAACGCAATTATCAGAAAAAGAGAATTGGCCCTCGCCTTTGCGAATCGCTTTGGGCGTCCGTCCTTCCACCTTATTTTGGGCGGCGTCCATGTCTAAAGATTTATATCGATTTTCGCCAGCTATGGTTGAGCTACTTCTATCCCGTGGGTCTAACCCAAATGCTGTAGTTGCCTCCCTTGGCCAGACTACCTGGCAGGAATTCTTAATGAATATCAATCTCGGAGAACTTCCAGTTGAAAAATCGCAAACTTACTACACCACATGTTTCGACGTGGTAAGACGTCTGTTGGAGCATGGTGCAGATGTCAGGTCGAGCAGGCGCGGAGACAGCGAATCCTGGACATCTGTGACTATCGATGAAGTCATCGACAACATATTTTCTGCACGGCTTCCCGAGAAGGCGGATGAGCTGAGGAGCTTAGTGCAACAAAAGCGGTTATCTAGAAAGCACAAACTCTCGCTAGAAAATACTCAAATTCCGAACAAACGACAGGTAACATGAAGACCAAGCTTGATGCTAGTTGCTGCTTTCAATAAGGAAGTCACTGCGCCCGCCATGCTCAACTTCGTGGAAGCTCGAGATGTTCACTTTGTGCCCAACTCCTTTTCAAACGTTGGGTCGGTAACAGCTTCCTACTTAAGCAATTTACCATCATATAAATTAGCCTCACTTTGATCTAATAATGCGAAACCGAGCTACTTTGTAGAAAATAAACCAGATTCCGTTCGCACCAGCTTGGAACTCTTACCTAACCTGCAAAATCCATTAATAGCGCCCCATGATCCATACAGGAGACAGCAGTAAGGTTCAGGATGGCGGCGCAGCATCTAAATCTTACAGATCGAATGATTTGCATCGATTCGGATCCAGATACCGGGTAAGAGTTGCGATTGGAAGGTCTTACAGTCATCCCCCCAGAAAAATAACCCTTGAGGGTAACCGTGTGTCCGATGATATAGGTGCTGCTTTAATACTCTGTTAGGCTGGCACAGATCAATTAATCACGTTTTGTAGCAATATCTGGAAAACTTTCAAGGATCCAAAATTCAGAGAGCGTGAAATGCATGGAAACCGCTAGCCCGATTATAGATCTTTTCCAGGGTGATAGCTGTACTGCTTACGGCTTACAGCCCCGTGCCCCGGTATCCCGAGCCCCGAGTCATGAAGTCCCGTCACCCAGATATTTTTAACACCCGTGACCAGGATTCCGCCTAGTACTCAGATGTGCGAAGCCTACGGGTGGAAGCCCTGGGGAGTTCCAAGATACACAAATAAGAAATTTTAAGAGGCTGAAGAGCAGGGAACTCGGTTTTGATATTTTTCTATGCGCCCTAGGGATGCACAATCAAAGAATCTTTGGGGTATTTAAGCAATAGACAATAAACCACCACACAGTACACCCAGAATACAAGCCTCACCAATTGATACCGTGATATTTTCCTCTCTTTGCATCCATGAGCCAGATGCTCCTCGACCCCACATCCCGACTTTCCCCACAACCGCATCAATCAACCCTCCATGATAACCTCATTACAAGCCCCGATATCTCCACCAAAAGCATCCAGATCCAAAACCTCAATCCTCCGCATCCAGGTTTCCGGCCAGAGAAGAAATACACCATGCACGTCTTTCATATGCGCCTGCCACTCTTCATCGAAGATCGTTTCGCGGTTGTAACACGGAACCCTCTCTTCGCTCGCTCCTCCGCCTCCCTCTCCTGACGCCGTCGTGCTTAGGGATTTACACAGATCGAGGATCCGGAAGCCTTCTGAGGCTGGGATGGGCGTCCATGCGAAGCGGGTCGTGAGGTGGTGTTCGCGTAGTGTGCGGAAGGGGTCGGGAGCCGGGGTGGGAGACTGAGAATGAGGGGTTTGAATGTACGGCGGTATTTGATGAGATATCGAGGGAGCATAGGAGGGAGAAGAGAAGGCTGGGAGTGGGGAGGGGGAATGAGAATGTGAGGTGTAGTAGGAAGGTGCTATTGAGGTCGGGTAAGAGGAGGATGAAGAGGCGGTGCGGGAAGCCATGGACATTAGGACTTGACTGGGAGAAAAGGAGTCTGGTGCTCGATGTGAGGGGCGGCGGTAGGCGGATATTGATGAGCTAGATGGATCAGAGGTGCTCATTTCGTCGTCGTCGGCGGTGGACATCCGAGAAGATGAGATAGAATTGTTGCGTTCGGATGACTGGAGTGGTGCTGTGGGCATTTCTCTGTTCCCGTATGAGTTTTTTTAAGATGTCATAAGAGAGATGAGTGAACGTACAATCGTCCTCGTCCACTAGATCCCTCTGCAATCGTGAGATTGAGCCTCTCATTCTTGATGTGTATTGCAACATGCTATTTCGGTCAGCCACATCACATGATATCGGAAAATTCCCACTCATGAAACACACCTTCCTCAGGTTCGCGGCCGTCTTTGTTTCCTTTTGGCAGAATCCACAGACACTCTCGCACTTTGCAATCGACAGGACACCAGTTGTGTTCCATGGGGGGTGCAGATGTCCCTTGCTACAAGTGGTGTTGCCTAATGTGCCTTGCAGCGACATTGTTCGGCGGGCGAGGTTGCGGACGGGTGTGTGTTGGCGGCGGGAGGAAGTCATCGAGAGGGCGAAGGGACGTTGCACCTGGAGAAGTATCCGACGGGAAGATGCGACTATTGCTCTAGATATAATCTTGTCTCTCTCTCCTCTTATACACACAAAGAAAAAAAGGGAAATCCGATAAAAGAGTCTGGGTGCTAGAGGGTGGGAGGTATGCTTGTGATGAGACGAAGAGCAGATTAACGAAGATAGCTGGGACGGATCGGGGAATTAATTATATCATCGTTGCGGAAAAGGAATAAGCAAGGAGGACAGAGTTGCTCAATCAGACCTTTCTGGCGCCAAACAAAGAATTAAAACTAGGTGAGGATTTCATCTGACCTTATATGTCCAAACGTCCAGGCGCGCTGCCGCAAGAAAGTAACCTTTTGGGCAGCCCCAGTGAGAGAGAACGATTACCATCGGTCAGTACCAATCGGGGCCATACTAAGTTCGTAGCGATACCATGCGGATCCAGGCAATGTCCCCTACTTGCAGGATGTCAAAGTAAAATAGGGCATAATGGAATCTTAATGGCGGTTGAAAAATAGGACGATAATGTGCTGAAGCGTGATGCGTCTATTAGTTTCGTGTGTTCGGTGCTCAGATGGGCAATGCTCGCGAGTGGGGCTCAATGTAGAGATGCGATTGGCTACGACCTGCAGTGAAGCGTCTGTGATCGCGAGTACCGGTCAGCGAATTGCGAATGTGTTCCGCTGCCCCTGACAATGCACCTTTTAGCCCCAGCCGCAAAGCCGCTGGTAAGTGAGATTGGGACGAACTTGATCTGCGGGATTATGGGCCAAAGTTGCGAGGGAAGACTAGGATGGCTCGTTGGCCTGGAAATGGGGGTAAGGCACGTGACCTGAGAAGGCTCCTAAAAGGGTAAAGCTTGTATCTTGAATCTTGAGGCATGGAGATTGGAGATACTCCAGAATCGCATCAGCTTGATGGTTAAAAGGTTAAAGTGAAGATCTTGCGCACTAGGCATGTATTGATGTACAGTGGTGGTTCTTATTAGAGCTGAAAGATTTAGAGTTTCGTCCCTTGTCCTTGGCGCCCCACATCACGTGCGGAGACAAACAATCTAATACAAGTATTACCTAACCATGCGCTTTAGAACTTGTTCTGTGAGTTTTCCGAAGGTTTGGAATCCGGGAAGAGCCGGCGGTCTCTAATGCATGATTTTATTCCTGATCACACCAGCGTAATTTTCACCTATTTCCAATATGCCTCTTCGTTGGGAATTCTCCGAAGGAAAAGTCTTAGGCGTACGGCATGCGGACTATTCAATCGGTATCGCGCCATCTTACAGGGATAGCTCAATCTGCCAAAATGTGACGTTAACCTCTCTTGGACGTTCTTGCGAAGCTGTCCTTGAAGGTTCAGATGCGAGTACCGAATGTGGCACATACTACGTTAGGGTTACGGCGATTAGAGATGCATGCTGACATGGTAGTCTGACATCGCTACCTGTCAACTGCAACAACAGACTGAAATCCCTGCTTCTGGATTTAGAAATATGCAAGTCAGAGGCAAACACATATATATTAGGAAATATACATGGCCAAAGCGCAACCTGATCGGCGATGACAGATCAACTTAAGGCTGAAACTTTGTTTCTTCGGAGCCAACCGTGCATTGTGAAACGGATGTGGCCTTCGCCTCCTCCAGCAGGATGAAAGTGAGGCTTTGCGCTCCCGCATCCCGCGCATTTTCTTGAAAACCACCCGACATAAGCACCAGCACGACAAGAATGGAATCACACGGCGAAAGCCGCTTTCCAATGCCGTCTTTGAGAGTACATCCAACGTACAGTATCACCAAATGCATTTCTTACCCCACAGACAAGATGTGAATCCGAAACAGGTCATCACAAGTCACTAAATCTCTCCGGCAAATCGCATCTACTCCCCACCGCCACTAGTTCGTTGCCTTGTGGGGCGATCATCATTGTGGCGGGTATCCTTGTCCGGGAGTTAGACTTCCAATAATAGTTCTAATTTCTAAAAGGAGGTAAGGAGATAGCGAATCGCAATGCTTTCCGCCTAGTGCATAAAACGGCAGAAGGGAATGAATGTTATCTTGTCTGCCTTGCCTGAGATTACTGCTAGATCTCGTCAGGATAGCGAGAAACTGTGACGGTGGCAGAATGCAAGACGAGGGCAAAAAGTTGATCTGTTTCCCTAAACTGCTATTGACGATAGAAGCAGCGCCATCCATTTTCAGGGCTAGTTCATTCGGCAGGTGAGTTGGCACACATTTCTCAGCAGATTCCGACTTCCATAGCCACGGTCCTGCTGTCTTGATGAACTGACACCTTTTGTGGTGTCCGATGAGCGTATTTGTCAAATTGTTTAGGGATTTTCTGTCACTGGTAAGCTACTGCAGCTTGTCTCGAAAGAGCAGCGCGCATTGGTTTAATGACCCTGGGGATGGTTACAACGCTGAGCTACGTCTTCCCTTCCAGTCATTACAGAGATACGCCTGAAGGATGCGATAGGCTTCCCGAGGAACTGCACTGCTGACGTGGTCTTGAAATATTTCAAGCCACGAAATGTTTACTGGTAAAGTAAAGAGAAATGATCGCAACTCAAGATCGAATTTCTGCATCTCCCTTCTAAAATGTGATAGTGATAGGGCTTCATTAACTACTCACGCGGTCTAGACGCGCCGCGGCGCTCTTTCTCCAAACCTTCGCAGAAGTGTACACAATAGGAATGATCCACGAGAACGAACCACATTCCCTGCACCCTCCATTCAATTTGCGCCATTTCAATAATTCAAGGAACCGCCCTGAACAGATATCACTACAGTAAGATTCTGCTCGCTGATCTCCATCTCCGGCCGACTCGCTAATTATAGGGGCTTGTCGCTAAATCCAGGCATCACGTGGCGACTTCACACGTTAAATTGTTTGTAATTCGTCTCTCTAGGCTACTACACCTCAAAATATCCATTCGCCATCAACCAATCCTTTAAATCGTCTCGATCCCGTTCAATCCAAGCAACTTTCGTCCTGACCGTATCCAAACTCTGCGCTAGGAACTTTTCG
This sequence comes from Hyaloscypha hepaticicola, assembly GCA_002865625.1. Taxonomy (NCBI): domain Eukaryota; kingdom Fungi; phylum Ascomycota; class Leotiomycetes; order Helotiales; family Hyaloscyphaceae; genus Hyaloscypha; species Hyaloscypha hepaticicola. Next base: position 63,922 of record KZ613514.1, read on the forward strand.
AACTTCTACAATCACGTCAGCGGTTAGGTCCATCCCTCTCCCTGGGTAACCAGTTTTCCATCTCCATCAAAACTTGAAAAAGCAGGAATATAGAACTCACTTCAACATCCTTCCCATTCTTCCCCTCCAAGAATGCTTCTACCTCGTCCAACTGCTCCCTCGTACTAAAGCCACTCACACAAATTCTCACAAACGAAGCACTCAGGAGTCCGCCCTCTCCCCTCACAACTGTATCCCAATTATCTTTGAGCCATTGCCAGAGCGCTGCAATGCCGTTTTTATGTGTAGCCAGCGCAGCGAAAACAGAGTTCCTTTCATTGGCGCTTTGGACTTCTTTGCTATTTGCTAATTCGATGGATCGCTGGATTAGAGAGGGGGATGTGGCGTAGCCGAGAGAGGAGAGGATGTCGGAGCGCGTGCCTACGGATTTCGTGGTGTGGAAGATGCCGAGGAGAGTGTTGTACTGATTTTCGTGAGAATGGTTCTTTCTGCAGAAAAGGGGGGAAATGACAAAAGGAGAAAGTGAAAACAGATTGCAGATGGGAAAGGGGGGAGCTTACATTGTCATCATCAATCGATAATTTATCATCCGACAAAATAATTCTGAACACCGCGGCTCTGATATTCGGATTCAGCGCCTCCGTCTCCCCTCTAATGAACAGATCAAAAAGGTATGAAGCAATGATCTTCACAGCCTCATATCCCTCCGCGTTCCCAAACAACACAGCTTTGAAACTCTGCTCCTGAATACTCTCTCCCTTCTTAAAAGTCCAAAGTTGTTGATCCAGCTCACCAAGAATCTTAGACATGAGACTGGCTCGGAATTTCGAGAGCGCGGAGAGGAGGGCCGGAGATTCGAAGAGGAACGCTTTGTGGATGTCGGCTTGGCAGACGAGGACTTGGCGCCAGACGAAATAGGAGGTTTCGGCGCGGAAGTTGGAGAGGAAGGTTAGGAGGTGGGATGTACGAGCGGGGGTTTGACCGGCTGTGACGACGGCACGGAGGTCAGAGATCAGGCCTACGCGGTCAGAGGTCGTGAGGAGGCCGGGTGTGTAGAGTTGTTTGCCTAGCTTCTCCCAGCGGGAGAGAGGGTAGGAGACACGGTAGAGACCGGTTTGGCCGGCGTTGAGCTTGTAGAAGTTGAGATCGACTGCAAAGGTATCTCTACGTGAAAAGAGTCTCGAACTTTCGTCGATTCCTTGGTTTATTTTGGTGTTTAGATACACGGGGTAGAGGACTTTGTCATCTTCGGGGAGGATCTTGCCGGATTGGAGGAAGCGATGTTGGGAGATGGAGATTGTGTCCGAGTCTTCGTCCTCCGTAACATAGAGAACAGGATACCCGACTTTTGATGTCCAGGTTGACACGAACTTTGGGACATCTTTGCCACTGACGATGCTGAGTGCGTCCCAGAGAACATTCGTGGTGGCGTTCCCAAACGCATGAGTCTTGAGATAGAGACGGACACCTTCGATGAACACTTCCACGCCCAGCAATTCCGATATCATTCTCAGAATCGTGCACCCCTTTGCGTACGTAATTGCGTCAAATACCTGGGCAATTTCTCCTGGCGTGTTGACAGTGTTCTCGATCGGATGACTTCCTCGGTTGGAATCCAAGACCAGAGCAGCCTGATAAGCCTGCAATCCTCCCTCGGGATGTCCAGCTACGAAATCAGACCAAATGTCCCACTCTGGATACATGGCGGTTATAGCATTAAAAGCAGCCCAGTCCGCGAAGGACTCATTCAACCAGAGAGAATCCCACCATTCTGCTGTGACAATGTTGCCGAACCATTGATGCGCCAGCTCGTGGATAACAATCTTCGCTTTAAGTTGAGTTTCCAGCGCTGAACCGTCGGTTTCATCGGAAGTCAGATACTTCTCGCCATATAAGACAAGACCCCAGTTTTCCATTCCGCCAGAATGACCGGGAATCGCGACCATGTCGAGCTTTGGCAGTGGGTATGGCGAACCGAATGTCTTCTCATGAGATATCATTGCTTGTGCTCCAACGTGTAGGCAGAACTTTCCAGCTTTGATATCATGGTCAGGAGTTGCATAGACTCTGACTGGAATCCTGAACTCATTCGACTCAATGTAGTTGAGCTCTCCCACTACAAAAGTGACCAAGTATGTTGACATCAGCGGAGTCTTGTTGAATGTAACTACCTTCTTTCCTCTACCAATGGATTTTTCCGAAGCAATGTCCATATTACTGAGGGCAGTAAGATCTTGGGGAACAATTAAGGTTGCGGTATAGGTCGCCTTCAGAGCGGGTTCATCTGCGCAGGGAAATATCTGGCGGGTACCAGTTGGCTCCCCTTGTGTTGAGCCAATCCATTTTGACTTCCCATCACGACCTATATACTGACTTCTGTTGAAGCCTGACATTTTCTTGGCATCATTCAAACGTCCTTTGAATGTCTGATGAAGCCGAATTCTCGACCCTGCGGTCATTGGTTCGGGCAGGGGAACCGTGACGATTTGCTGGACTTCATGGTAATGAATATCCTTGATCTTGGTAGCCTTTCCAGAAGAAATTATAAGTGTTGTGGCGTGGATCTCAATCTCGTTGGTATTCAGAAGGATAGAAGTGCTATCTTCGAGAACATCAAAATGAATGACTACTGAGCCCTCAAATGAGCCATTCTCCAGATCAGGCTCGATATGAAGATCGTAATGCGTTGGCTTCACATTTTTGGGTAGTCGGTAGCCTGATTCCTCTGTGCGTGATTGTCCGAGGAAGGGATTGTAATGCTCGCGCATGGTGGCGTTGTGATTGTGATGGGATGAGGATGCTGAGGAGAATTAGATAGAGGTACCGAGTATGAAAACCTAGCACGCGACTTGATAAATAATGAAAGGATCGAAAGTTGTAGAGATAGAGGATAGGGGTTAAAGTGTTGCCTAAAGATCGATTGCGTCGCGCGGCGTTCGGAGTTCATTGAGGTTTCAAACGGGACCAGCCTTTTCGGGGCCGACAGAACCCCGCTACTGCGAACTGGACGAAGATGATGGCAACATATCCCTGAGGCATCAATACTCGTTGAGAATCTTATTTGAAAAACTAAAAATTAGAAAAGTCCATACCTCCTAGACTACAGATCCACAATTAAATTCAAATCGCAGCTACAAAAATGGGGAAGACGAATGTCGACTTGTGAAGCCACGCCTCGCTGGTACATATGCCCCACTCCCTCGTCCCAGTCTTGGAGCTCCCAGACAATTCCATCGATAATTTCAATAATTAATATTCCCTCAAAATTGGCTACTTCATCGATGTCGATGAATCGACGAAGATAATAAGATGGAGAGCTATCTCAGATAACCATCAGCAGAATTCCAAGCCGAGTTCCCACGTGCATTTTTTAGGTGCTACATCGCTAACATCTAGCATAATACAAGACTCTCTAAAACGAGAGCAAAGTTTGGGCTGCGATATTATCTTACTTCTCGCATTTCTTCTTTTTGTCTATCTTCAAGCTTGACCGCTGATTTTCATAATGCTATGACAGAAATTCTATAAACTCTAGAAATAAAAAGCGTTACTGGAAGCAAGACGCAGAACGCATCTCCCATCCGCTCCACTTTTGCTATTATCGAAATGGTACCATCTAGTAGGCCACTAGTATTCCTCCAGAGGAATATACTTCCCCCTTAGACTCTCCAATTACCTGCAACCAAACAACCTCTTTTCCCAGCCCATATCACACTACAAGTATCCACCACCAACATATATATCCTTCTCATCCCACCTTGTGCTAGAAATAGAAATCAATAAATAGCCAACCACTTATTTATGTATTTATTTATTAACGACTGAGGTGGAAGGAGAAGGCGAAGTCGTGGCCGAGAAGTATACTATAAGAGCGCATCATCAAAAGAATCTTCAAAGACTAAAGTGCTAACTCTACTACTGTTTCCCTTTCCTCCTAGTTTAATTTCCGTGTCAACCCGAGTCGGGAAATGACAGGAGCCTCTTCCTTTTTTTGTAAAAGAGGGCTTTGTGCCCTTAGATTACCTATACACGAGGTTTCCAACTTTCCCGTGATGAAACTATTTTCTGCTGGCTACTTACTACTACTGGATCTGCACTCGGATTCTCAACCCGTGCAGACTTGCAGTGTGGTTATATAGGGTTATCTGATTCTTTCATTTACTATTATAGGGTAGGTAGATAGTTTGGTAATGTGTAGTCTAGTGGCAGGAGTCTGTGTTACGAGCGATGAAAGTATCATTTCTATCTAATGGATGATGGAACTTCCCAAGTTTCGTGTGGGGGGAGGTACTTGTTCATGACCGGGAAATAAACGATCAAGGTTGGAGAGGAGGAGATGTGTGATATGAGAGTGGGTGTATGTGTCCAGCAAACAGTGCAGGCGGATTTGGCCAAGGTGGAATACAGAATATAATTACACCTCATGCTCCACAAACGTCTTTATCCCCGGAAACATAGACTGGTCAACCGAGAAAGGCTTGTAGATAATACGGGTCTCACTCGGGGCCGGCTGAATGCAAGAAGATAAGATAAGATATTAAAATGTTGTGCTTCGGGACTTGGAGGAAGCAATATGCAAGATGCAGAGGACAGAGTAAGAAGGCTGGCTCTCACGGTCTCAACAAACGGGTGCCTGGGGAAGCGTCGTTCAGCTTCTTAAGCCACAGCTATCACAACACAGCCACAATGCCAAGTCGACACCACTCACCGCTACCAGCTTGGCCATAGGAAAGGTAATGTCGCAACTGCCTGCGTGTGGAGATCATTCTAGATTTTTCTAGCGCAAGGCATGGAAAAGGGGCAGAGTGACGAGAACGAAACACAGCTCTTCTGCTGCCTCTGTGGCTTTGGTACGAAACCCCTGCCTCCTGCGAACCACAAACGTGGGGGCAAGGGGATGGGGGATGGGCTCATCCCGGTTGGCCATCCTTCTCCCAAAGGTCTGATTCATACCGACTCCCTCGACCCCAGCAGATGGGCAGCCCTCCCCCTCCCAACGCTCGGCACCCACACACGAGGGTCACGAATAAGACGCAAGAGACATCTTCCTCTGCAGGATCTCATCTGCAACCCCATTGGCCATGCAGCTGCAAGTTGCGAGCCAGTCTTGGGCCCGAGCAATGAGGAGCTCAGGGGGCGTAGGTCAGCCCTACCTGGTGCTTCATTCAGGCTTCAGCGGGAAGTTTATTCAGCCCTGTGATGAATGTGCCAGCATTTTCACTAGGTACGTAGGTACATCCCGTATGGCGCTCGCCCATTCGTTTATCGATCCTTCCCGCGCAGATAGATGACGCGAGCGAGGGTTGAGCTGCAAGCCATCAGGGCTGTAGGCTGTGGGCATGCCGGGTAGAAAAGTAGGGGTAGGTAGGTTTAGATGCAGGATATTTTTTTTTCTTTGGATGGATCATGGATGGGACGATGTGGTGGACGGTGGTGGGCGTGCGACCGAGTACCCATCCATGGGGAGTCTTAAAGCTGCGGTTGCCCCTCACCCTCTTGCTTGCTTGCTGCGCTTCAGTCTTCACTTCGATCGACAGTGACAGCGACGTTGGTGTCACTTGTACAGTACCTTGTACCTTTCCCTTTCCCTTTCCCTCTCCCTGTTCCTTTCCCGCCCGTGGCAGCTGGCTGCATCACCGACTCGGCGGATCTTTGTGTTTCTGTGTAACCTTAACGTCCGATTCAGCGCCGCTCTGTTTTACTCTGCCAATCGCGCCGCCTTATCGATTGGTCCACTCGCACGCACAAGTTGATCTCCACAAGAGCATTTGCATTGCGCACAACCTGTACGTAAAACTTCTTTTCGCGCGATATCGACAGATCTCGGCACTGGCAGTGGTATTGGCACGGCGTGCGTTAGTGAGAGGCGACGACTAGACGACTAGACGACTAGGGATGCGAGGTCGCCGACACGGAAGCGCAGAGTAAAGTCGGTCCCGCTTTTTCTATTCTGCACCGTCGTGGCGATCACTGCACGGCTCGCTGCATGCCGTTTGCCTTCCTTTCCTCCAGAATCCAGAACTCAAACCACCAAGCAACCAAGCAAGACCTCCACCTACCTAGACCTAGATCTTCTTCGCACGAGCATATGAAGTATATGCCGTGTGACCGTGGCTCTCCCTTGCCTCCTTTCTCCGCCATCACCCCATTTCATTATGCTGCAGCGATGATCACTCTCTGACGTTCGCTTTTGTCTGAACTCAATGGCTCTTTACCTAGGCTGACAAATTATCAGAGCTCCAGACACCAGACGGAAACGGAACGCGAGACGAACAAAGCTTTGATAGCAAGGACCGCAGCGCGGACGAGGGATTGTGACTGCGATTGCCATCGAGCGATGCAGAGGAGACCTCACAATGGATGGTCTTGGCGGTACAGTCATTGCGAAGGAGGCAGTTGAGAAACCCGTAAGGCAGCGGAGGGCGAGTCGACCGAAGGTTAAGACCGGCTGCAATAACTGCAAGTGAGTATTCCATTCCTAGGCACTCCGTTCCCGCTCCGAAGATTTTTTTTGCGCATGAGCTTATCTTGGACACAGGAATCGCAGAGTCAAATGTGACGAGACCAGACCGCAGTGCAATAAGTGTGTGCGGTCAGGCAGGCAATGCGATGGATACCCAGCCTACAAGAGGACGGGCGACGTTACGATCCCAATTGCCCCTCGGCCGGGCACCTCGACCACTTCTGCAATATCGACATCCCCCTCCTCCTCCTCCAGCTCCTCCAGCTCTTCAACACCCCCGAGATCGCAAGAACTGGTCAGGAGACCACAACGGACGGAAGCCAGGCCTCGAGGCCCAACAGTCGAGATTTTCTCCCCAACAGCGTATAAACCGAGTGGATTGGCGTTCAACGCGCAAGAGGGGCAATACTTTCAGGTGTTTCAAAAATATACAGCGAGTGAACTATCAGGGTTTTTCGACTCGGAATTCTGGACAAGAAGCGTCCTACAAGAGAGCCATTCGGAAGCCTCGATACGGCATGCGGTGGTCGCATTGGGAGCTCTATACAAGACTTTGGAAAAGGCGTCAGAATCACCACCTGGCTCACCAGACAACAATAACTTCGACGCAGCCACAAACCATTATAACTTCGCACTACAGCAATATGGCAAAGCTTTGACTCGATTGCGAGAAAGTCTAGAAAATCAGGAGAAGCGTCCACATCGAACGATCCTGATATCAATTGTGCTCTTCACCTGCTTCCAATCCTTCACTGGCGACCACAAAGCCGCTATCTCGCAAATCCAGCATGGCCTAGGGCTCCTCGAACAGCGAAGGCAGGATTCAACACAGCCCCTCATCCGGCGCAAAGATGATGTCGTCGAAGATGAGTTGGTACAGATGTTCACCCGACTCGCCATCCAAGCCAAATCCTACGACATGGCCTTCCACTTCCCCCACCCCTACGTGATCCGACTTTCTCCCCAGCGCGCAGATCCAACCTCGCCCACATCCCCCTCCTCTCCTTCAGACGCTGCCTCAACAGCATCCATGGACGCCCACATCCCGCTAGTCTTCAACACCTCCCAAGAAGCGCGGCAAGCACTCGACTCCATCTGCGAAAGAATAATGCGCTTCAACGAGCTCCTCTCCTCCTATCATCCCGGACCAAATAACATCCTCCCCAGATCCGTAGCATCTTCGGGCAACGGCTTCAAATTGCAACTCGCGTCCTGGGCTTCAGCCTTCGCACCCCTCCTCGAATCCCGTCGTCATCCCGGCGTCTCAAACACAGAGCGCGCCGGCATCGATGTCTTAAAGATGATCCACCTCATGAGCACTATCCTCTTCCTCATGGGCTTTTCCACAACCGAAATGGAATTCGACAATTTCATCCTTCAGTTCAAAGAGATTGTCGAACTCGCAAAAGAAGTCGTGGTAGACGAAGAGTTAACCCTAGCCCAAGAACGATGCGGCGACACGACTAGATGCCGGCATAAAGCCAACGGCGTAGCTACAGGCATGAACCGACCGCAGTTCCCAGGCCTGGCATCGCATCATCCGGGGCATCGAGAAGACGACTACATGCACATCAAAGCCTCGTTCGCGCTCGACCTCGGCATCGTCCCCCCGCTCTTCGTCGTCGCGACCAAATGCCGCGACCGCAAACTCCGACGCGAGGCAATCCGCTTGCTGCTCTCCAGTCCGAGGCGAGAGGGCATGTGGGATAGTATCCTCAGCGGCAGGGTCGCGCAGTGGATTGTGGAGATCGAAGAGGAGGGGATGAGTCCGTATGAGGGCCCGTGGGGCCGCGCGGCGATGGAGAAGGTGCCGGAGGAGAAGAGGGTCATGGTTAAGGAGATCTTGTTTGATTTGCAGCACAGGGAGGCGACGTTGAGGTGTGGGACTAGGGGTGCCAGGGATGGGGATTTTGATGAGAGGGCGAGGGTTAAGCAAATTTGGTGGTGATGTTGAGTTGGAGATAATGTGGAACCTGGGACGAGGCATAAGGCGGAATCGGAAAGAGGGATGGAAATGAGAGATGAGCCACGATGCACGATGCACGATGCACGATTTCAACGGCAGGAAATAGGATAAGGATATAATGGGTATGTTGCATAATCCGCTGCATGGAAAGAGGAGGATAACTGGGCATTGTCCTGGAAGGAAAGGAAGGGAAGCATCATTTCTCTATTCGGGAACATAGGAATATTTATCAGAGGAAAGGGTGGTGGGGTGGGCAGAACAGCTACCACGGAAGTAGACCAGGCGACAAGGAAGCACGATCGGCGTCGGTTGGTGAGGTTTTTAGTCTTGCATACTGGTGTTATTACTGGAGGTAGGGAGGAAGTCCATCATTCTATATCTTTAATTGACTCGAGCGTCTCATCGCCTTGCAGCGAGTGTTCATGACTTCTTCGAGGTGCCTGTAGTACCTAGGCTCGTTGCGTACGAAAGGTACCTTATACGGTAAGTACTGTATGTCAGTTACACATCACGTGCACCGTTCCCTCTAGTTCTAGCTGTTCTCAATGGGGGTTAGGCTATTCCTGCGGTATTTAAACTCCTTGAATAGCCGCTTACTTTAGTCCTTAATTAACTTCGTTAAATATATTAACACTCTTATATTTCAAGCTTCTCTTTATGCACAACATGTCCTTGTAGCTGCAATTGTCAAGGTATTCCACCTAAGCGAATCCTGGTTTAGGTGGCTGCCACGTGTCTCACTCTTGTTGCAACCTCTGTCAAACACCGCTACACCTTTTGAGCGAGACCACGCAGTCCTTGGAGTAAAGTCAGGATGTTGTGTCTAATTGTTCGCACGGGGAAGTACCCGCCTTCCGAACCAGGAGGCAAGAAGCGAACACGCCAAAACGCCTTCGAAGCACATGTGGTGAGCTGCATTATCGTTATCCAATGATACTATAGGCGGCATATCACTTCTGGACGACCGGCCCTCTGTTTTTGGCTTGGGCTTGGTTGCGTCTCCAGTCGGCCTCATACATAGATGACCGAGTAGCAAAGCTGCAGCACTAGGAGACAATAAGTTACACAGCATATGCTGAAGAGCAGCAACAACGTCCAACTAGTGAAGATAAGGCTACCAATCAATCCGTCACCGATTTCAAAGACCTCGCTATTTCATCGCCGGGTCTTTCTTTCCTCAAGTTCTTCGCTTCCACTTCATTACCATCTTTCTCTTGGTAGTTCTTGCTCGCTGTCGCCTCTACACGTCTTCAATAACGTCTAAGTTTGGCACCAAGATTTCGAAATGGTTTTGAAACCGTTTCATACGGATGCCCTTGAAGGCCTATGTTCTGAGGATCAGCTTGATCTGCTAGACTCCGTCGACTGCCTCCGTTCGCAAGGCATCAGTCATTACGTTTCATTGCCACAGATTATCGTGTGCGGAGACCAGTCATCAGGGAAGAGCTCCGTGCTAGAAGCAATTTCTGGCGTATCGTTTCCAATCAAAGGCAACCTGTGCACTCGATTCCCCACAGAATTGGTCCTCCGTAAAACGTCGCACATTGATGTATCCGTGTCAATTGTCCCACATCCCTCACGCAGCGAGTCCGAGCAGCTCTCCCTTGGCAGGTTTCACCAGAAGCTCGATGGGTTCGATGGGCTTTCAACTCTGATTGAGAACGCAAAAGCAGCCATGGAAATCTCAACGCATGGTAGAGCGTTCTCGAAAGATATTCTCCGTGTTGAGGTCTCGGGTCCCGATCGCCCTCACTTGACCATTGTGGACTTGCCTGGACTCATCCACTCCGAAACAAAGCAGCAATCTGCTTCCGATGTCGAGATGGTACAAGAAGTCGTTCAAGCTTATATGAAAGAACCCAGAAGTATTATTCTCGCGGTGGTCTCAGCCAAGAACGACTACGCGAATCAGATTGTATTGAAGCTTGCCCGCGCTGCTGATAGAAGCGGCAATCGAACGCTAGGCGTCATCACAAAGCCGGATACCTTAGTCCCTGGTTCTGACAGTGAAGCCAGTTACGTTTCTCTTGCGAGGAACCAAGACGTGGAATTTCGTCTTGGGTGGCACGTTCTGAAAAATATGGATTCTGAAACGGGAGTGTTTTCGTTAGCCGATCGCGATGCCCAGGAGGAGAAATTCTTCTCCCAAGGGATATGGGAGGATCTTTCTCGCTCCCTCCTCGGCGTTGATAAGCTACGAAAGAGGCTTAGCAAAGTGCTCCTAGGACAGATCGCGGCTGAACTACCTAGCCTGGTGAATGAGATTGAAATGAAGTCTAAAGCCTGCCGGAGTCGTCTGGATAAGCTTGGAGAACCTCGCTCAAGCTTGGAGGAACAGCGGCGCTACCTGCTCCATATCAGCCAATCCTTCTACTCTCTGATCAAAGCGTCCGTGGATGGCACATACAACGATCCATTCTTTGGGGATGCCGAGTCTGAACCCGGATACCAAAAGCGCATACGGGCCGTCGTTCAGAACCTTAACCAAGATTTCGCAGCACGCATTACCAGGCGAGGTCACCGCCGTGAGATAGTTAACCCTTCATACGAGACTGTCGTTGAGAGAGGGGTGACCACAACAACAAGGGAAAATTTCCTGGACCACATACAGCATCTGATGCAGAGAAGCAAGGGGCGAGAGTTGCCGGGTACCTTCAATCCCATGATAGTGGCAGATTTGTTCCGAGAACAATCATCTCCTTGGGAAGAACTGACACGGAGCCACATCAAAAACGTCTGGAATGCCACTAAAGAATTCCTCGGTCTGACGACCACCTATGTCGCTGATGACGCGACCTCCGAGGCACTCATTCAAAAGATTCTCGAGCCTGCTTTGGATCAGATACTAGAAACTCTAAATGGAAAGACCACTGAGCTGCTAACGCCGCATCAGAAAAGTCATCCAATTACATACAACCACTATTTCACTGAAACTCTTCAGAAAGTCAGGAACGAACGAAGCAAGGACGAGTACACCAGAATCCTTCAAACCTTCTTCGGCGCTTCTTCACTTGATTCCGTTCATTTCGGCGGGTATAGGGATCTCCGCCCGCTTGTAGCATCTCTCGGGCAACGCACAGAACCTGACATGAACCGCTTTGCATGTTCCGAAGCTTTGGATTGCCTGGAGGCTTACTACAAGGTCACCTGCTTCCGTTCTTTACATCTTCTCCTACTTTTAAGACCCTGAGCTTACTTGGGTGCGCGCATGAATAGGTCGCACTGAAAAGATTCGTCGACGATATCGCTATCGAAGTCATCGAATCCAAGCTCATCTCTCCACTATACGATATATTTTCCCCCATATCTGTCAGTTCCATGCCAGCCAGTCTCGTTACCAGCATCGCTGGTGAATCTGAGGAAAACCGTGCCCAGCGCGAGCAATTGGCCAGACAACTGGATGTTCTCACAAAAGGCTCTGAAACCTGCAAAGGGTTCATTGGCGTTAGAGGACTTGGTGAGAAATCCACCCAGCCTGCCTATTTTGTGGATATATATTTACTTCCTTGATAGGTGTGGATGACGGCATGATTCAAAGAGGCACCTGGCTTAAATCAACAAACCATGAGCCCAGCGTCCCTGGCGAGAGCCCCGACGAGAGGTCGCCCGCCGAGTTCGATGAGGGCTCTGATAGGGATGGGTCTGAAGACAGCTTCAAAGCCCTTCGCCGTCGGTCTCGTAGATCACCAGTATCTGCGAGATCTGAGAGCTTGATCAGAGAGGCGGTGGAGAGTGTAGAGATTCCTGTGCCATACTCCCCCTTGCCAGTATACCCTGTGCCAGCATCGGAAGTAGAGATCTCGTACTCATCTCCACAAAGGAAACCCAAAAAATTCTGAGAATTGAGTGAGTTGGAATGAACATGGCGTAGCTCAGAAGTGGGTGAGTCTGTGTTGCGAGTAAGAATGGCATATATAACGTGGTTGGAGTATCTGTTGTGGAATCATGGGTCTGCGTGTATTCCTGCGATCGAGCCTAAATAGGAGCTTTAGAACTCTGCGGTCTTCGTGTTGGCAGTTCGTAGCGAGCTCTCCTATTAATATTAAGGGACGGTGGGGTCAATCTCAGTCTTCCAATTAGGCTTCCTCTATAAATTCGAACGAGACGTCTACTCAAAACTTTCCCAGGTTGTGGAAAGAGCGAGGGGGAAATAACCCAAGTACCTTAGTAAATCTACTCATCGATAATACAAAGACCCTATACCAGAAGAATGTGGACCATATGGCAGATTATGTTTCACTTTTGTCTACTTAATGATTAGGGCTATTGAGGAGAGAATTAGTTTGCAGACCATTCTCATCTTCTTAATTAGCAAACATTGTGCACAGCACCGAAGAACTATTTGAAACCACGTCGGGAATCTGTCTTTAACTTCTCGATTACTTTTACCTTCTGGCGCATCGGATATGTCTATTTATCCCCCCCCCATCTAACACTGAAAGCCTACAGTATCGTTCAGTGTGTCATCCTTGCCAGTTATTGCAGTCAGCACGATGAGCACTACCTTTTCAGAAAACCATGGTTTTATTAAACTTTTGTAGAATACATCTCTGCCCAGAAAGTCATGCAAAAGTAGAATATGACCCAAGTCAGTATCCTCCCCTCAAAGCCCCAAGAACTCACGCAGCTCTTGGTTTACATTTAGCGGCCAGCGCAAGTTGTCCTTCATCGGTGCCCATTCGAACTGAAAGTGCTCCCATAACCTAAAAGCCATGCATGCTAAAACCCCTCAAATTGAAAAGCCTCGCAAACGAAAACCATAAAATCAGGATCTCCCTTCCCTCCAAAAATACACCACACTACGAAGGCATGCCTTTATTAGTGGCCTCGTCCCTCTAGCCCTCCTTCAAGTGGCGGCGTACAATCTCTGCCATCGACATGACAAGCTCGCGAAGGCACTCTATCAAGCCAAAAACAGTTTGCGCAGCGAGTATGGTGGCAGCTTCCGCAGCTTGTGGTATCGCGTTGGTTCCCGCTAGATCCAGCTCCACACTAAATAGGTTCGGTTTAGTATCTAGACAAAATCGAAGGGGGAACGGGATGGAGAAGGAAGTCGGATTTTGAAGGGGGTTAAGCTTACGGAGCAGCATTCCCAGCCGTCATAATCTCTGGGGTCAACTGAATGGCCGCCTTGAGCACCTTGGCCTCCGTTGTTATGGCCATTGTTTTTGCCGTTGTTATGGCCGTTGGCATGGCCGTTGGCATGGCCGTTGCTGCCGTGGCCTCCACCATTTGTTGCATGGTGACCGTGAGTGCTTGATCCAGCATGAGCAGACATGACGAGTAGCAACTTGCAGGAACTTCAGATTTGAAAGTTGAGCTAGATGTCTTTGAATCTTTCGATATGGCTACTAACAAGAGCTTTGGGGCGTATGTGAAATTAAGTGGTAGTGCTTGAAGAAAGTCCTTGTAACAAAGTTTGATGTGCCGGTAAACAATTGTACTTTGGAGTGAGATTGAAGTAATTTTTGATTTTAGAGGGAAGGAGGGAATTCATTTCTTTGAAAAAATCGGGGCTATTTGTACTCGAGGATGCAGAACGTTGAGTAAGTTGAGTAATACAAGGGCATGGAAATCTGTGATTGTGCAACCTAGAGTGGCTTAATTGTGAATCACAGCAAGTCCTAAAGCTGTGAATGATCTCTTCAGCGACTCTCTTGGGATGATTGTATTAGGTGTTGAAAAAGTAAAAATGGTGGCTTAGCGATGTTTAGCGAATCAGCGAAGGTCCACCTGCATACGTGAATGTACAGGCACATTCAAGAGGAGGCAGATTCGTTTATGGAGATTGTTATAGCACCTGACTTCTTCCGCAATGCAGCCCCTCAAAAATAATTGGTGGCCCTTCAGTTGTACAGTAAGCCACATCAATTTACAAGGCTTATCCCATCAAACCTCACCATCCTCCATTAAGGGAGCTCAACTCAAATCCGGGGGTTTTCTTTTTTGAAGACTTTGTTCTTTGCCTTTTTATTATTATTTATCTACGACATTTAGAGTTTTATATCCACAACAACACTAAACTCTCATTAAGCTCTATTCCCTGTGTCTTTCCACGACGATTTGAATGGCTTAGCTATGAGAAGCTTTACCACTTGGTTTCACGGACACGATAGCGGAAAAACAATCCCCTCACTTAAGGGTAGATGTCGCGACATATAATTTGTTCATACACTTGAAAGCTGAACCTGCTTTTTAGATCTTCTAAATAAATGTGAGACGAGGGTTTTAAGAATGATTTTTTTAATTTTTTTCTGGGGCTGAGTAGACCGAGGCGGTTTAATGGATGTCGCTTGGGTCATTACAGGGAGTTGGAATTCGCAGATATCACTGTAAGAGTCATAAAAACTGATTATAAACACCTGTGTGAAGTCTTGAAGATGTGAGGTGCGTATTAAACTTTGCAACAGAGTAAAGTTCATGATGCTATCTCGAACCGTGGACAAAAAATTAAGTTAGAGGTAATTGAAAGCAGCATTAAAAAGCGTCAGGTGCAGAAATCCTCCAAGCATCCTTATCATAATTTGAAGGCCACACGCCGTTCTTGCCGGGAGCCAATATACCCTTAGGATCGAGAGCATTCTTTATTGTCTCGTTCAACTTCATCTGCGCATTGTCGTTGAAACAGTATGTATCTGCAATCTGGTCCATTAGTGCAAGATGTGTTCTGTACTCGCCCCAACCATGCTCAGCGGCATCTTGAATCAATGTTCGAATCAGCCAGTGAGCACGATCGCGTTTCGCCTTGTTGTAGCGATCGAAAACTATGCACACAATGTGGTGCATCTCCCGCATGCCTATTCATTCTGTTAGCTGCCCTGACGGGTTATATTTTGTTGTGGGAATGCGGCTTACCAATGGTGAAAGTCCCAATAAAGTCAATGCCAGCCTCTTTGCACCTCTTTTTCGTCATCGAATATTGCAACATTCCATCCTCACCAGTGATCTTCGCAATCGGAGAGAAGAACAAGTGCGCGCCATTAGGCTGCCAATTTACCCAGGCCAACTCGTCGAGAGATGGAATTCCCTGCAGTGTACCACTACGAGTTTGTAGCACAGGATGTTCTGTGGTCTCTTCAGGTAGGATGAACTTTGCACCTTCGATTGTTGAGAAGGCTTGCTTTATGGTGCTCCAGAGGACGTTTCTCACTGGCTCGGGCCCGTAGACGGCGCCGTAGAAATTCCATCGACCAAGTTTCAGCTTTTTGGCTATAGAATCTAGCTCTTCATCGTTAAGTGGTTCATCCTTGTCTGTGTATGACTTTTTATTTCCACTGTAAGCGGCATCAAGAAGAATGTGGCGCAAAGTTGGCACATTCTGAAGAACCATTTGCTGAGAAGGAGGTCAGTTACGCGTCTGATGTACTTCAAGGGATTATGCGACTCACCAGGCGCAATGGGCGAATGATGTCGAGTGCTTTAGAAAGATCTTCGTCTTTCGGAAGTGTGATGAGATAGGCTTGATATCCTCTAGGATTTGGCATGAGCTACTCACGTTAGAAGCAGGAGCAAACCTTTATTAGGGCCGACTCACCCAGATTCCCATTTTTGTCACGATCCCTAAATTGCTCTGAGAGAATATACCATCATTGTAGGGTCCAAAACCATAATTGAAAAGTTGCCACGCGCGATTCCCAGGAACTTGATCAGGTCTGAGGCCCTCAGAGTGGGGACGAGAAGGATCCGGAAGGGCACCCATCCCTGTACGGATGAGTTCACCGCTGGGTAAGACGATTTCCATACCACAGTGCATCATCCAGTGATCTGCTTTTATTAGAATTATATATATTTACAGGTCGGTCCAAGAGCTTACCTCCGTACGGAGTATAACCAACCCCTCGTTCAACGGCATTTCCAATGATCGAACCACCACCAACATCAGGAACATCAACCCAAAGTTGGTCGCGCAGGTTGTTCTTAACCAGGTAATCATGAAGATCAAAGAATGTGACGCCGGGCTCTACGAGAGCAAACGCTCCTTCAACGTTAACTTCAAGAACCTTGTTCATGTGTTTCCCGAGATCAAGGCCGATACTTCCAGGTAAGCGCGGTGCAGCGCCGCCGTATCCTGTGCTACACTTTGCGTCAACGGTAAGAACTATGAAACACTCGAAGATCGTGACTTACTTCCGTCCAATAGAGAATGGCCAAACTGGCATCTCAAATTGATTGCATAGCCGCATGATGTCTTGAATATCTTTAACGTCCCTGGGGCAAAGCACGGCCGATGCCACGAAATATGTCTTTTCAACCACATTGTGCATGTCATGAGCTTTGGAAGGATCGGTGTAATGTTCGTGAATTAGCTGTGCTGCGTCCGTGATCAAGTCTACGTTTTCCTTCCCAACTATAAGCTGCACGGCCGAGATGAATTCAGCATACTTCTCTGGAGTGAAGCCTGGCGGTAGAGTGAGAGGGCTTCCTGGATTCCGGGATTCCTTGGCTTCGGTGTCCGGATTGGGAACCTTCTTGGAGGATGATTTAGCTGTAGCTCTGTTGATGTTGCCGTTCAGAGCATCGTTGCCACCGTTGAGTGTTAGAGTATCAGGCATGAGGACGGGATTTGATCCGAGAATCTGCTTAGGAGACTGTAAAAGTAGGCTGACACAAATTTGAAGAATAGTTCAAGGCAATAGTTGACAAAGTGATATGTTTCCCGGCTGGAGGCGAAGACGTGAGGGAGGATTAGAGGAGATATATAGAGGTATTAATTAACTTTGGTAACCCCGCCAATGGCTTTTTGCATGAGCCTGCTGCGATGAGATTTTAGCCTTTGGAATGGCGGCAACCATGTTCGGCTAC
Source organism: Hyaloscypha hepaticicola (assembly GCA_002865625.1). NCBI lineage: Eukaryota > Fungi > Ascomycota > Leotiomycetes > Helotiales > Hyaloscyphaceae > Hyaloscypha > Hyaloscypha hepaticicola. Next base: position 81,153 of record KZ613514.1, read on the forward strand.
TCGATCAACCTCCCAAAATGCGGGGTATGCAGGTACGATCCAGCATGTTTATTGGTGCAGATCAATACGGGCTGATAGCCATTGCAGTTTATTCGGGATGTGGACCTCGTCGGCAGTTCCCCACTACCCCGCGGAAGAGCATTCCGCCAAAAGTTAAAAAGCCGTTAAGTTGGCCATGGCAAGATTGCGGGGTGCGACATGCGCTGCTGATATTCAGGTAAGAGGCTTGATTATGGCTTTTGCTATGGCATGATTTGCTATCAAGGTATCAATGAGAAATTCACAAATTCGAATCGTCGTTTTCGTTATTTCTCTTCAGACTTGACAGACTTATTCGTCTTAAGTATGGCTTATGAGCATTCGAATCCGTCTCTATATCTAAACGAAACTATAGTTCTCGATAGACTATATATAAGATATTTTGAAAGACCAAGGCGAATATCAAACAAGCCACTTGTCTAAATTGATCAATTTGCACGGGAAACAAGGTCGCCCCTTTACGTCTCGCTTAACTTTAACTGTGCACGCTCCTTTCTCACGTGATGTGCACGTGTTACCTACCTAGATATAGGTACCTTGAACTGCCAGAAGAGTTCGCTTCTAGCTATCCCGGGGGTGATTGGATGGGGCCTGAGACTAAGGGCGAATCGGGGGAAGATAAATTCGAGGTCTCTCGCGTCGGGATTTTTGCCACTTGAGTTGAATAGCGGTGGGGAAATGCCGCCACCAACGACGCATCATGACCAGTCACAGAGATTTGCGCATCCCATTCATGCCTTTTGTTTGCTAGGATGTTTCTTGAGGACTTATTAGAGGATTAGAAGACCACAGAGAGAGCCACTAAGGAAATACGTGCAGGTGGAGGGGAAAAGTTAAGTTTGATGCAGCTTGTGGGGCCCGCGCCCGCCAAATTACTGGGTCCTGCTCTACTAACCCCGCATTCTATCATACGATCAACGACAAACAACAAACAACCAACAACCAACAGTCAACAGCAAGACATAGCACTAAACAGTAGACAGGTCAAAATCCGCAGTGAGGAGCTCACTGCCTGCCAATCCGAACCCCTCGGGCCCTGAACCTGATCCGAGAACCCATGTCTGACGACAGCCACTCATTCGCTTGTTCGACGTGCTGTGCATCGTTTCGACGATCTGAGCATCTTCGGAGGCATGTTGCATCTCGTAGGTCTTTATATACCGGTCATTGAACGCTTTGCATTATGTAGACCATCCACGCTGACGTTGTGTTGTGAAACAGACTCGTCGTCAAGGCCGTTCAAATGCCGCTCTTGCTCATCAGGCTTCAAACGCCGGTAAGCTAAGTCAGTTTTAAGCGCAATTGACTCCATTCTATGCTTTTAGATTATTCTGACCATTGAACCCATAGCGATGTGCTCCGGAAGCATCTGAAAGGATGCAGCTTACGCCTTAATCGTGAGATCGCTATGCCTGAACCGCTTCCAGTTGGGAAGAAGATCACTTCCTGTGATCAATGCGCCCACACAAAGAAACGTTGTGACCGCAAAGTTCCTTGCTCAACCTGTGCGGCGAAACGCAATACTTGTACCTATGAGAGGCAGACGTCTTCTTCGAATCCATCGTCGATCAGGAGCCAAGGCGAGTCTCCACAATTCTTTGATCATGACGAGTATGCTTCAGACTTAGATGTCAATTACGACTTCGAAGACGACTTAATTCTTCCCGGGCCATTTTTGATGCAAAATTTGACAGATGGGGACTGGCTAGACTTGGACTGGAACGCCCACTTTCCGAACCTGCTAGAGAGCAGTCCCACTCATGACGACGAGCTCCACGGCCCGAATTTTGGGCAGACCACGACCAATAATCAGCTCGAAATCTCTTCTAATCCAACATCGACACTACAAGTTACCAAATTTCGGCCATCGTTTGACTTTCTCCTGAATTTTACTCGTGCATCCGGCCTGAAGGCCGGCTTCAACTACAAACGCCGTCGGTCACTGCGAATTACCATTTGTCATGCGACTAGAGAGCCATCTCAAGATGAACCTATTGCTCAAATTATGGAACCTGAACCTCAGCGATCCCGACCTCGTCCGGTTGGATCCAGCGTCTTCTTGTCGCACTACAGGGTGAGCCTGGTGGGCTTTATCGAAAGCCTTGATGACCCGTTATTTGCTCAGACGAAAGCTATTTGGAACAGCTTCCGCGCCTCACGGATAAGGTCATCCTTTCAATCTATTGACAATCCCGAACGAGGAGATGAATTCTGCCTACAATTCTTCTGCCCAGAGAATTTGCGAAGGTTTATTCGCCTGTTTTGGGATGAATGGTATCCCCATTGCCCTATACTCCACAAGCCAACCTTCGATGTCCTTCATGCCCCGGTCATACTTTTGGTCCCAATGGCTATCATGGGAGCTTGCATGTCTCCCATAGCTGATGAGGTGAACTTGGCAAAGAAGTGGCTGGAATTTGGAGAAGAACTTGTTTTTTCATCTGCGATATTATCTGCCGAGCCTGTAGAGAGACCAGCCTCTGACATCAGTTTCCCGCCCATAAGGATTATCCAGGCTGCATATATTACCTGTATACTACTCAACTGGGAAGGGGCCGACACAATGAAGCGCCGAGTCAGACATCATCATTTCGCTGCCGTTGTATCTGTAAGCACAACATAACACGATAGATTAACATTTCTGATGTTTTGTAGGCTGTCCGCGAAATTGGTCTGGCAAGCTCGAACCACTACCCTGTGGACTACGTGGACGAGTGCAAATTTTCATGGGAGGATTTCATTGAACGCGAAGAGGCGATTCGGTAATTAGATTGAAAGTCTTTTGACTCAATTAATATTAATTAAATAATAGGACATTTACATATGTCTTCCTCCTCGACACGGCATTTATAATTTTCAACAACACGCCGCCAAGGATGGTCCTTCATGAAATGAACCTCGAGATGACGACCTCAGAATCTTGTTTCCAAGCAGAAAATGCTGCAACCTGCTACAAAAACTGGCAAGCTCACGTCTCCCCGCAGTTTTCTCTCCAGTGTTCGATGACTTTACGTCTCAATGAGGCGATCAGAATTTTAATGGGAAACAATTACGATAAGCATGCCGCCAGGTTTACAAATTTGAGCACTTTGAGTCTCTTCACGCTTGTTGGAGGTATGAACTTCCCTCGAAATTCTCTCTTCCTCACACCTCTTTGTTTCACGGAATCAACCGTAAAGATACTCGGAAGTATCAAGCTGACATGGATCAACAACCTTCCCAGGTTTCCACAATGTTGTGTTCCAACAACTCAGCCTCTCCAGTTGTCTCCCTACCAGCGTCGACCCAGTCCGCGCTGCACTATTAAGATGGCATTCTCTATGGCCCTTGCGAAGTGACAACGTCTGTGAGAATGATGGTGTGGCGCGTGAATCGTGGCGGGATACAGGGTTTATTGGGCAAGCACAGGAGTTTGCTTGGCTCGTCTCTGCGAGGCTTGATAAATTAGAAGCCCAAACACCTGTTGATGAGGCGAGACCTACTACACCCTTGGTGGAGGCTGTGTCCGGACGGTTGGATGATACAAGTATGACTTTGGTGACGGATCTTATGCTTAGCCTGACTGTTGGTTGTGGCGAGGGCTAGGCGAAGTGCTAATGCCTCATAAGGTATATATCGACGTTAGTATTCGTAAATTGTATGTATAGTCTCGCGGCATGATCAATGCTGTACGGGAAAGGTTTTCAAATATTCTTGAGCGGTCATTTGCTTCGCTTTACGCCATTCATAGTGATTGCTTAAGGGTCTTCTTAACCCTTATATTAAATTGGAGATTTTTTTTTAATATTTTCATGTTGGGACTCAATGGCAAAGCTTGCGCATGAAGGGCATAAACGAATTACCTCAGTCTTTTATCTTGATATTAGTACTGCACAGGTCAAGATTCTGCTGCGTGGAATTGAAATAGAGGATTTTTTTATTGAATTATTACAGACAAGCTAGATTCAGTGAATGGCCGAATTATTTGGAGTGGGCATTGACGTTTACTCATAGAGGTATGATTCACCAAGCCTCTTAGTCTCAAATTCTCAGTAAAAAGAGACTGAGAATGTCCTGCTTAAGCCTGTTCAAGTCAAAAATTTTAGAACACAAATCACGGAGTTAAAGCTTGCTATCTTCTTCAAGAGATCGATTATCTTCCCAGCGTTCGGTGAACTGCATCTTTGATAACACTTGAACCCCCTTTGAGGAACACAATTTCAAAGATACCCCAGAAAACCGAATCTCGGCCAAGAAATGCTATAGCGGCCAATCACCGCGCCCACAGCCATACAGAAAGTCTGCCAAGTTATAGTAAAGCGACTACAGACCATAGCTTGCATTCCCAAGAGCCGCCGCCAACATACAAGGGTCTTTCTGCTTCACATGCTTGTCTGTTACACCCTACATTCCCTTCCATCACTGTCTGCATCAAACTGACTGAGTAAAAGGTTTAGGCCCATACGGGGTTTCTGATCCAAAGCCAGACATATGGAAATACAAAGTCCTGATCATACTGCATGAAGCGGCGAAACTCAAGTGCATCCAACTTCCGAGTAGGGTGAAGGCCGAGGCGTAAAGAGTGTCAGATCTTGTTCAAGGACGTGACACTCTGTAACCACCAAGGTCCGACAAGCGGTATCGACGAGAGGGTGAAGATGAAATTCCACGGAATTGTTTTGTAACTGCTTCGAATTATATTGTTCCTGTTAAGTGGATTGATGGGGTGTTTTGGGGGAATTGGAAGGAGGCTTAGGGGATGCAGTTTTTTCTTGCAGAGGGGTTGGAGTATGACTTTCGGAAGGTGGGGATCATTTGATGGAATGGACGGGATAGCTGATAATGGCAGAAATAATAGGGGAGAATGTAGCGCTTAATGAGAGGTTTTCTGATTAAAGGACCGCGAACTTGGAAATCACGTGGACTAGGACTGTATGGTATCTGTAAAGAATTGAGGCAAGGCTTTAGAGCCTTAGCTGAATACGAATTGTGGATTTCAAGCTCTAATATCAGGAGTTGGACTTTCTTTGATGTCTGCGGTATCCTGGTTCCTGAATTTGCAAGTCGCATTATCTTGTGACACCCTCACACAAATATCAATTCTCCTGCTTCATAGTAAATCAGCTGCAGATTCCCTCGGGGAGAGGGGGCGCGAGTTGGGATTATGGCTTTGTCGTGCCTTTCAATTCCAAAACTTCCCACGTGCTATGTCACTGCCCCTATATAATAGAAAAGTGACACCCAAACAACTCCATTGACAGTTCCTTATCATCAACCCGACTCTTACTCGCACCCTGCCTAGCTATCAACTCCTTCAGCAGCACCGCCGCTCTCTTCGCATTCCTCGTCGCACCAAGACTCAATCGAAATGGTGCCAGTGACTCCCCTTCCTCATCATAGCTTACGACCGCACTTGCATTTCCCAAGGCCATCAGCTGTTCCACAGCCCAGTCCCTCCTGGCAGCATCCTCGCACTCAGATCCAAACATAAACAGCGGCCACAGCAACGCCGGGTGAACAACCTTCTTTTCGCCCTCTACAACCTCGCCAAAGCTGCGCTGGAGATGCTTCCACGTCTCCTCCAGCGCACTCTCTGCCGTTTCGGAGTGCGGCAGATGCCACCACACAACACGATGCAGATACACGAACAAGATCCAGAAACTTGCCATGTACAAGCTAAAGATCGCTTCGAGGCGAGCAGCGACGTCGGCGCAGACGATTTCACGGAGCTGGGCGGCTGAGAGGCGAATGATTTGAGGTCTTTGGCGCCAGAGGTGTAGGAGCTCGAGCTCGAGCTGCTTGCAGGCGACGACGACTTCGTATTCGTCTTTTACGGTGAAGCGCGAGCGGTGGTGTCGGTCGTGGGAGCTGATGTGACGACAGTACCTTTGTGTGCTCTGGTACCAGTCTAGTGCAGGTTGGAGCACGGTGTTGAGGAGCACGGTTTTCATTTGTCGGAGGCTTTTAAGCTGACCGTTGCTGTTGGGGTTAGGGACAAGCGAGGAGATCCTCGTTTCTACTTGTGGAGAACTGCTGCTGGCGGCTGTTGTGTCTGGAGATGGGTTCTGGTCTTGAGGTGTGAAGACTGAGTCGTTATTGGTTCTGTCGTCGTCCGAATGCTTCTCGTCGCTACTATCATCGGCATTGATTTGAGTATGGTGTTCCGAGACCACCTGCAGGGCTCTCTGCGACAGCAAATGCTGGCCTCCCAGGTGTGAAGCTTTGCTGTCTAGCGTGTTGAACCATTGCAGCAACTGTTTCGAGTAACTGTTCCAAGGTCCGCTACTGATTATAATTTCTTCTGCAAGCTCCCCCGGAAATAACGTCTGGTCGTATACTTGGTCTCTCACAACCTCAAACCAAGCCAGGAGGAATACGGAGGCCAGGAGCGCGTCTCGTGCCATCGATGCTTTTTGCCATTCCTTGTTGGACATCATCATCTCAACTTCTTTCCTGGCTGCCTCGTGTAGTTTCAACGCTGGACCCATCGAGTTCAAGCTGTCGATGGTATCGACTCGAATGACGGACTGGTCATCCTTGGCAAGGAGTTCAATAATGGCGAAGAGAGCACTTGCTACGACCCTGTGCTGCTTGCTCAATCTTGTGAAGTGTCGTTGCAGTCGACGCCACTTCTTGACCCCAGTGATGAGTATTGATGCTGGCGGCTGCGATATTTGTCCAAAATAGTTGAGTAAGAAGTTTGATCGTGGACTGTTCATGTAGTCCGAGCCAGGGCTGAAATCAATGTCGTTAATTTCTATTCGAGTATTCGCTACTGATGTTGCTGAACGTCCATTCATTTGACTTGCTTCAAGCAGATTGTCAATTGATAGTGGCCATTCAACATGATCAGAAGACTGGACGACGCCAGTATCGTTCCTCGGGGCTTGTAGAGGCGGGTTCGAGGTGAAGTCTTGATTCCAGTTGGTGGCGGTCGATTGAATGTCAGAAAAAGTGAACGTTCCTAATGATTCTTGCCCGTTAGGAGGGTCGAAGGTACGATCGAAGGAGAAGAAGTCGTAGTTCTCCTCGGCAACGATACGTGCTTGCCAGCCATTTAATGGCTCACAGGGGTCTCTCGGGTATGCCCTTGTTAAACGCACAAATTCCGAGTTCACGACACCATTTGTAGGAGCGGGTCTAGGAAACTGAGGAGTCGTTGGGAAGGAAGGTCGCAGTGATCCATTTGCAGCAAATGCCTGGGTGGGTGATTGTTGTCCTCGGCTAATATTCAGGGGCTCGCTAAGCCTGTCTCTCGCGAGACCGAAGTCCACAAGGCCAACAGGAGGTGATTGAACGGCAATTTCCTCTGGTGGCAATCGGCCGTCTATAGATTCTGGATGATTTTGAGGATCACGGGAGTCAAGTGTCGAACTTCTCTGGCTTCGGAGTGGCCGCTTTCGGAAGGTGCATTCCAGATCCAATCTTGTGCAGTGACCACACACTGGACGGCGCTCATCACATCTCACACGCCGTTGCTTACACATCAAGCATCCGTTGCGACTGCGTGGTGCGGAACGTCCGTGTCTTGGCCGGTCGGACCGTTCTGACGACCGAGATCCTGGTGCTTCTACCCCTAGTTCCGGCTCCATGGTCGTGGTCGTAATCGTCGTTTGAGGGTGGGGGAGATTTGCTGTCATCGGGCACTGATGGGAAGGAATTTGCGGTACATGCACACCCAAGACGATGTTTCCGACGCGACGAAGAAGAGTAAGGTAGGATGTTTATGAAGCAAGACATGGATGAGTGAAATGAGGGTTCGGCTCGGATACGTCGGGTTTCAAGTGCGGGGTGCGGAGAGGAAACTGTGCTACTATGTACCCCGCAATGCCAGCAGCCCACTTTTGCCATGAGGACCCCGAACTAGACCTTTGAGGCGTAATTTTCACTTCCACAGCCATGGTTCAGATGTCTCAGTATTTCACTATTTGCCAATAAACTACCTAGCGTTATAGACCCTCGGCACGCATGTTCCGCGAGCTGCGTGTGACTCGTTAGTGGGGTACAGGGATGCCATTTCCTGTGCTTCTGTGTTATCGTATCCTTTCATTATTCTTAGCATTTCTCTGTGGTGGTAAAGTCATTTTCTCCAATCCTGCAATTGTCAATCTTCGTCGCCTTCGTACCAAGCCCTTCCGAACTCATAATACTTTGCCAGCGTCATTGAAGCCAATTCAAGTCACAGCGCAACAAGATGTCTTCCACCGAAAATGACGCTGAAGTTTACAAGCCAGCATTCGCGGAGCCCCCATCCTCAAAAGTTTCTGGAACCGCTGAGACCAGCTCACTCGTATCTCCATACGTCTCCTATGGCCTCCCCTATGCAGAAGCATGTGCAAAGCACGTCACCAAAACATTCAAAGCTTCTCGCGTCTACATCATTGCCTCCGGAACTCTATCAAGGGAGACAGATCGTCTGGAAAAGCTGATTGAGGCTCTGGAAGCAAAAGATGTGAAAGTCATCGGCGTAAAGAAGGGAATGCGGCCTCATACACCATGGACACAAATTATTGAGATTGCACACGAAGCTCGAGGAGGAAATGCGGACTGCATTATTACCTTGGGAGCTGGAAGTTTGACTGATGGTGCAAAGATCGTTGTTCTTGTATGAAAGATCCATTGCACTGTACATCGTAGCTCAGCTGGCTAATTTTGCAGGCCCTTGCGAATAATATCACAGACCCAAAAGATCTAGCCGATTACTCCATCGAAGCCAAGACACCGAAAACAGGCGTAAAGCCTCCTACCGTCCCCCTCATCTGTATTCCTACATCCTTGTCCGGAGGGGAGTACTTCTCGCTCGCTGGCGGAACAGATGATATTACAACCAAGCACAAGCAAGGATTTTTGCAGAACGGTATGGGTGTGCGCCTGATCATCTTGGACGCGGAGCTCTGTCTAGGTACGCCTTGGTTCCATTGGCTCAGCACCGGCGTCAGGAGTATAGATCACTGCGTCGAGGCACTGTGCTCTCTCGAAGCGACACCGGAGTCGGACAAAGATGCGGAAGCTGGGCTGCGGCTGTTGGTTCCATGGCTCCTGGAGACGAAGCGGGATGAGTCAAATGTGGAAGCTAGGCATCATTGCCAGATGGGCGTCAGGCACGCAATGAAGAATGTAAGAGCAGGAATTCCGATGGGTGGAAGTCATGCTATCGGGCATCAACTTGGCCCCATGGGGGTCGGTCATGGAGTTACGTCGTGTATCATGTGTCCCGCTGTCATGAAGTGGAACATTGAGCATGGGAAGGAAAATCCGGAGATTCAGAAGAAGCAAGATAAGGTTCGGAGTATCCTTTGGTCAGAGCCGAGTGCCGCCGAGCTTTTCAAGGGAGCTGGATTGTCGCAAGACAAGGCAGATCTCGGAGATCTGCTTGATGTGATTATTCGAACACTTGGCTTGCCACGAACCTTGAAAGATGTTGGTATTGGGGGAGATCAGATTGATAAGCTGTCGAAGAGGACACTGGATGACTTCTGGGCTCTAACAAACCCAATCCCGCTGAGCGATGCGGCTCAAGTGAAGTCCATCTTAGAAATGGTTGTTAGCTAGTCTTCAGAATCGTGATAAATTCAATAGTAGACGATTAAGTTTCCATCGATTTACATCTCGCGCTCACCAAGTGCCTTGCTCCACGTCACCCACTTTGCACTCTGTCCCAACAACCACTTCAAACCATCCACTGTCTTTGCCTGAAAGTCTTTACTGAAACTTGCCTCAGGAAACCAACTCCAAAAACCATGCGGTAAGCCCGGGAAGATGTCTAGCCTGGTCCTGACCCCCGCTTCTTTCAATACTTGCTCATAGATCAAACCCTCGTCTCTTAATGGATCAGCGCCACAAACTTGAATATACGCAGGCGGCAGCCCCTCATGCGAAGGAAAGATTAGAGGAGATCGTAGTGGTGACTTCGTGTCCGGCTTGTAATTTCCTGTAGCAAATCCTTCAGCAATTGCTAATGACATGGTTTAACTTAATTGACGCACCTTCAAACATATCAATACTCTTTTGGTTCAGAATTAGGGCGTCCTTATTTTGCTCTCGGCTGACATAAGCGTCTTTGTATTGAGCAGGAAGGGCCTCTGGATCACAGATGGTAGGGATGCAAAGGTACTGGCCTGTGAGTGGTGGCGAGCGCTTCTCTGAGAGGTACAGATGTGCCGAAACAGCTGCGAGGTTTGCACCTGCACTAACTCCGCCGATGATGAAGCCAAGTTGAGGGTTGATGCCTAGCTCTTTGAGGTGAGAGCTTGTCTGTATGGAGACACAGCATAAGCATTGAATTAGAATTGATGATGATTAAACACAGACAATAAAAACAGATGGAAAAAGGCTAAGAGATAGTTCACATTAAATCTCGATTGAGCACCTACCCAGAGTAAAGAATCATACGCATCCTCCACAGCCTGCGGAAACGGATGCTCAGGGGCAAGACGGTAGGAAACATTAACAGCAACCCCGCCCAAGGCAGTCCAGCGTCGGCAGAGAGCAACTTCGTTGTCTAAACCGCCAAGGCAGAAACCACCGCCGTGCCAGACGATGAGGCCTGGGCTCCCTTCAGCAGGAGCAGTTGTGGGACGGTGGATGCGTACTGGAATGGTGGAGTTATCGCGCACGGGGATCTGCTGATCGGTCTCTACGTAGGGTGTTGGCGCGGAGGTTGAGGTCGATGTGTTTGCTGCTGTGAGCTTAAGTTTCAGAGCTGCGAGGTGTTCGCGGAGAGCGTGAATAGAAGCGAAGCTGTCGAGGCCGCCAGAAGGAGGTTTTTCTTGGAGGAGCTGAAATTTTATTGTTAGATGAGGAGAGAGCTTCAATTCGTGCTGGATGACACATTACTTTAGTGAGTTCTGCATTGGGTTCTGCAAGCGCAAGTCTTGATGAGAGATCCATGATTACTAGTAGTTGTGAGTGACAGCCTCACTTTTATTTGAGAGTCGTAATTGATATTAAATGCTTTTTTGGGTTTCCTGAATCCGCTTTTTGTAAAGGTACTGTTATCCGTTCGTACCTCCCACTTATTACCTATGCAATAATTGGGAGGTACGAACGGGTACGGGTATAGAGAAGTTTGTCGTGACGTGGAGCTTTGGTGGGGCAATGTGTGGATCTACAGTACCCCGCAGCACGCCCCTTGTTAGCCGAGAGTTCCGAGCAAGAGCCGAAAAGGGGTTCGAAAACAGATACGACTACCGAGCCAAATCTCTTCAAAGGCATAGGCTATATATCTCAATGCGGCTTCTTGGAGCTCGCATTTATCTCAAATCACAGAAAGGAACATTTATCATGTCTAAGTAAAGGACTCTGAAGAAAACCAATTTTCTGAAATTGCATAAATTTACATTAAATAGAGTCACCACTATCAAGCAACTGAAGCTTCACGTGCATAGAGCCTAAATAACCACAACATGAAGGCTCCAGATAACCACAACAATCCCCTTCATCGATTCTTCATTTCCTTTACACCTCCTCTCGGTGATCAGATTTCTCACTGGCCTCAACCGAGAGCTTGGTAACGTCTTGTGCATGATAGATCTCATCTGCATCGCCGAAAATGGCAGCAATCTCCTCTAGAGCTAGATGCCTGGTATCAGGGAAGAATATCCATGCACAGACCGCAAAGATATATCCTGGAATGAAGAAGCACAAGTAAAACTTCCAACCGATTCTCCTGCAGGGACTTGTTAGCAGGGAAGTAGGGCAACACTGTGTGGGATCATGGACATATGTGCACTTACGCGAAAGCAGTGGGCGCTACTTGAAGCCACATGATGTTCACCAATGCGATTGTTGCCATTGCAATGGTCATTCCCTTAGCACGGAGGTGATTGGGCCATATTTCACTGAAATATATGTATTGGGTACCATCGAGAAGCAATTCTGCGAAGACCTGTCCACAGTCAGCAATGTTATTCAATAGAGGATGAATTCCGTGCAACATACAATATACAGGTAAATCATGGCCAAAGCTCCCTTTAATCCATCTTGGCTCTGGCCGGGGATTGGTGGATAGGAAGCTACCAGCGCCGCTTCGGCAACTAAGGTGGCGAGAACAATAGCGGTACCTCCAGCGATGAGCATGGGTCTGGAGAACCTATCGACCACAAAAAGAGCCAGAATACCGCAGCCAAAGCCGAGGGTGTTGAAGCCACCTTGATACAGAAGCTGTTCGCTGTTGCTTAAGCCTAGACTTGCATAAATTGTTGGGCCATAATCTATTAGATGTTAGATTAGCTGTAAGGGGAAATTCTGGATAGCTGTCGAGATCTCACTGTTTATGACCAGAACTCCAGTCATTTGAATCCCAACACTGAGGCCAATGGTAATAAATGTGCGCTTTCTGTATGATGGTTTCGTGACCAAAGACATCCAGCTATTTTCGAGAGTATTGTCCACAGCAATCTGATTTCTAATCTGCTGTAGCTCAAGGGCAGCTTCATCAGAATCATGGAGTTTTCGGAGTACGCGTTCCGCTTCCTCAGCGTGATCATTCTGCAACAACCATCGTGGAGACTCCGGAATCCACGGCATAAAGCAGAGCACAACAAACACAGGAAAGCATTGAAATCCAAGCGGAGCTCTCCACTGATTGTTTGCAACAGGATGGTAAAAGTAGAATCCCGCTCCGATCCAGGATGCCGAACAATAACCAAAGAGCAAGGCAGCACTGTGGCAGTCAACAAGCACGCCTCGGTTTTTGGGCGGGGCCACCTCGGACATCCAAACTGGGACCGATCCTAGGAGCCACCAGGAGCCCATGCCAGAGAAGAATCGGAAGGCAATGAACATGCCAACATTGACAGATCCAGCAAGGCAAGCCCCAGAGATCAGTACTAAAAGTGACGGGACGATGATCGACATCTTTCGGCCAAATCTGTCGGCGACGATATTGATACCAATTGAGCCACAAAATGCTCCAGCTTGGAACAATCCGTTCATGGTGGATATCAAAGAGAGAGCATTTGGTCGAGTGTCCAAGTGGAAGTAGTGCAAGAAAGAAGGTTGCGCTGTCTAGAATTAGCGAAATCGGAGATCAACTAACAATTACAAAAGTGTTGGGAGGCGAAGAGAAACCGAGAATAAGGAATGAGAATACCTAATGTGGTTCCAATGATACTGGCGCTGTATCCCATGCCCATCGACGCAAAGCACATAGCTCCTATAACCACGATATTGTAATACTTGAATTGTCTCTTCTGGACATGTTCAACATGAACGTCGGCCGGAACGTTTTTCTCCACCATATTGAGTTATGTTTCTGTATAACTGAAGAAACTCTGAGAGATGAGCAGATAGGAAGGGAATCAGAATCCCAAGTTTAACACAGATGGATCATGAAATGCAATGTTAATGAGCGAAGATCCTTACTTGTATTCACATTGGAACCAGAGCGCCAAAACGCCACCAAGCAAGAACTCTGGGGCAGCATCTGGGGAATTAGTTTCAGCTGCAGGAAATTGGGGAGCGGGGAACACTAGTCGTGAAGCCATCTTCGTCTTTCCAAGTTCTGGACTTCTACTTGCGAGAGACACGACAGAAACAATCGCGAAATATGCGACGGACCCGACGAGATGCGACAGAGGTTGATTATAATAGGGTGGTCGAGTCATGTATGGAGCTATGCCTACTGCAGGCATAGTTCTAGGTCATTAAGCCCCGCAACCCCCGCACCAGTGGAGAAGTGGGGTGGTAACAACACCACATCAACTCGTTAGGTTGAAGTCTTGTTGCCGAGGGTAGCGGCATCGTTGATCCTCTGACCTCTACCGGTCCAAGGAAAAACCGGCCTTCGAAAGTCCATCCCATTCTTCTCAAGACCCGATAGGAAGTATACTCAGGAGTCCTTTTCATCTGTGGTCGTAGACTTCGATTTGTACAAGAGTGCACCGGCTGTCCCTTCTACAGCGCTCGCGAACTGCGAATACTTGTCAAATTCAATATATTTAAATTCTACCCTATCTTTTCCACACATTTCAAAGAAGCCATGGCTCCAGCACGCATCATAACCATCTCGTCGGGGCCCGACCGAGATGCTCATATTCCAGCTAGCGACGCTCACCACCAGAACGAGTGGTATAATCAAGACTTCGATGGCTACCGCGTCACAGAACAGCCCCTGCATGCCAAAAGACACATCCGCGTGGTCTGTGTTGGTGCTGGAGCTGCAGGGCTGCAAATCGCGTACAAGGCTGAGCGCCTGCTTGAGAATGTTGAGCTTCAAATCTATGAGAAGAACCATGACATTGGAGGAACGTGGCTGGAGAACCGGTACCCAGGCTGCACTTGCGACATACCAAGTCATAGTTATCAATTCACATGGGAGAAAAATCCAAATTGGAGTCACTTCTACTCGTCCTCTGAGGAAATATGGAGATACTTCAAGCACGTGTCGACGAAGTATGACTTGGAGAAATACGTCCAGTTCAAGACCAAAGTTCATTCTGCGACTTGGGATGAAGATGCTGGGAAGTGGCGACTCAATTTAATAGGCCCAGATGGCAGCCAGTTTGAGGACGAATGTGAGATTCTGGTCAATGGATCTGGTGTCCTCAAGTATGAGCCCACATCTCGCCTCTACAGAGCATTGGTGTAATGACTTCGCTAATACAATCTCAAACCAGTACATACAAATATCCAAACATCCCAGGCATCGAAGAATTTGGTGGAAAACTCATGCACAGCGCAGCCTGGGATGGAAACTATGACTTGACCGGAAAGACTGCTGCTGTCATCGGCGGTGGATCTTCTGCAGTGCAAATCATTCCAAGCATTCAACCAGGTATTTGATGAAATCATTCCTCATGGTACACAAGCTCACCAGGTCAGTGGTTGGAAAATTGATACCTTTCTTACGATCATCCGTGTGGATCACGACAGGTTTTGGTGCAAAGTATGCTGGTCCAGGAGGGACAAACTTCAAATGTAAGTTTAACTTGCGGTTGACAATATAAATCTGCATACCTTTAACTTCACGCCAGACACCGATGAGCAGTTAGAGGAATTTAGAACAGATCCCGCGAAACTTGCTAAGTATAGTCGGGACATCGAAGGAGAGTTGAATAAGCGTTTTACTCTGGTATGTCCTTTGGCCGCCCAACTTTATTACAAGACCTAACGTATAGGTTTTAGATGCACAGAACGAGTAAAGACCAAAAGGTCTCTCGAGAACTGGTGGCTGATATCATGAGGGAGCAACTCGGCAACGATGCATTCCTCACAAAGAAAATGATTCCTAACTTTGACCTTGGTTGTCGAAGAATGACTCCGGGTTCGGGATATCTTCAGTCGTTGAAGAAGGATAACGTCCAGGTGGTGACTGAATCCGTCGTCAAGTTCACAAAAGATGGAGTTGTGGACGAATCCGGAACAGAACACAAGGTAGACGTGGTTATCTGTGCCACCGGTTTTGATGTCTCATTCACACCTCACTTTGAAGTCACGGGCCGTGATGGAGCAAACATCAAGAAACAGTTTGGAGAGAATCCTAAGGCATACCTGAGCGTCACCGCTCCGAACTTCCCAAATTTATTTTGTATGTTCCACGCCTCTGCTGAGTTCCTTGTGCCCGAGACTAACCCTACGTAACAGTATTTATTGGTCCAAACGGGCCTGCAAGCCACAGCTCCATCCTCCCGATTCTGGAATGGCACACGAGGTATCTTTTTCAGATGATCGAGAAGATGCAAGCCGAGAACATAAAATCTTTCGCACCTAAAATGGAATGTGCAGAGGAACTCTACCAGCATACACATGAGCTGATGAAGCGGCTTGTTTGGTCGTCATCATGCAGGTCATGGTTCAAGATGGGCAAGCAATATGGCCCTGTCACGGCCATCTATCCTGGCAGCCGCCTTCACTACTTTGAGATGCTGAAGAATGTGCGATATGAGGATTACGATATTAAGTATCGAAGTAAGAACAGGTTTCAGTTCATGGGCAATGGATATACGCAATGCGAACTGAGTGTTGATGGAGACCCAGTCTGGTACTTCGACGACCCTTTTGTTCGTGTCTAGAGAATTTTAGATAGCTTTAGAAGAAATTTGCAGCAGTACATCTTCCTGGAGAGATCAGCTCCCCTCAAGTGATACTACAAGGGCCTTACTTCTCATGGGTCTACCCATTCAGAGCTTTGCTTCGCTTCTTGTCTCAGTCCCGTAACCGTACTGTTCCCAATCCCACTTCTATAGAACTCGCTACCATCGTGAGCAGTTCCCCACATTAGCGCATCTTTAGGCGCTCTAGCTCCCCAGCTATCTTGGAAATGCTCAGGGATGGCCCTGCAAGAGTGGCTGACCAGCTTTCGCGACAGAGCCGACGGCGTTTTGGGATAAGGGGTAATTTGGCACGAGGCCATACGGCACATGGCTATCCGGATTTTGCGAGCCGCCTTCGATCTAATCATCTCACTACCGAGTACCATCAATTTACGCAGCTCTCGTAGTCTGAGGCTCTTAGCCTTGGGAGCTTGTCTCGCAACGTGAGAGCTTGAAGTTGTGGGGAACATCAAATGTTTCCCACCCATATCGGGTCCGGGTTTTGAGCTGCTGCGCTAAAAGCCTCCTTTCCGATGGCATTCGGTCTGCAGAAGATTGCACAGTGGCAATACCCCGCGTTTCTTTTTTGATGGCACCTTTCTTCCTTTCTAATACTTACTCGTAGGCATTTCCGCACCCGATTCGGGCCAGCTTGCGTTGTTAGGACAAGTCGGCCCCAGCAGTGCGAGGAATTGCCGACGAGTAGTCTTCTTTGTTCAAGCATGTGGTTTTCTGAGCTATCTGATTATTTTCCTTTCCGGAACATGAATCAAAAGTTATAGGATTCTTGCACTTTACCTGCGAGCCAACATTGCACCTTTTGGTTTGCGAATTCAAGTACCCGAAACGACCCGCCGCTTCCTTCCAAGTCCTCTTCATATCGGGCTTCTTCGTTGCCTTTCTCAAAAATGCCTCCGAACCCGAACCAACCACCGAGTCACAATTCGACGGTCAGGCAACTACAGCGTTTTTCAGTCATTCGAGGTCCCTCGAATCCTCCGTTACTGAACCTTACATTCGGAGAGCTCACCCGTCGACAAAATCGAAAACATGCGGATGAAATAGCAGTAATTTCACACCAACAGAATGAAACCATCACATATTCGCAGCTGCACAAGTACAGTGATGATCTCGCGGCTGGCATGATTGCACTGGGCATAAATAAAGGTGACCGAGTAGCAGTGCTGCTGGGGAATCGTTCGGAATACGTACATGTACGTAGGTCTCACTACTTCCTACTCCAATCTATTGAAGCCGAAAAAACTAACACCGCTATTCAGCTACTTTTAGCATGTGCAAAAATTGGGGCGATGATTACGTTGTTGAACTATGCGTATTCTCACACTGAAATTATGGCGGCTTTAGCAACTACCAGTGAGCTGGCTAAAAGGCGTTGTGATTCTGAATCTACTCACTAAGAATAGTCTTTAGGGCCGAGATTGCTGTTCACTACTTTTGGGACAAGCAAGTATGACTATCGTCCTTGTCTAGCTCAATTGGAGCAAGGGATTGTACCTACCTTGGAAAGGGTGGTTCTTCTCCCTGACATCAGCGGAGTGTACCCTCCGCATACTACATCTGCACTTTTTCATACCTTCCAAAGTCTTCTTGATATAGGAAGTCGGCAAAGCATAGACTGGCGAGTATTGGAGAATACTCTCTCGGATGCGGATATCCTCAACCTCCAATTCACATCGGGCAGCACTGGTGCTCCTAAAGCAGCTGCGCTTACGCACCATGGCATGCTAAATTGCGCAAGATACATTGGGATGAAAATGGATATACAAACGGCAGACAAAGTAGTCATACCAGTTCCTCTATTCCATGCATTTGGTCTCATCATTGGTATTCATCCCATTCTTCACTATTGCAGGCAATGAATTCGGCTGATTATGTTGATGCAGGACTCTGTGCCAACCTTGTTCGCGGAGCGACTACTGTTCTGCCATCAGAGTATTTCGATGCTGCTTTGACCTTGAATGCAGTCCAAAAATACGAATGTACAGGTCTCTACGGCGTCACTACAATGTTCATTGATCAACTTTCACACCCGAATTTCTGCCTCACCAAACGCTCTTCTTTAAGGTGCGTTCAAACTCGATCTCGTGTGCCATGAATAATGATATGAATTCTGTGCTAACTCCTTGAATCCTCAGGTTCGGACTCATGGCCGGCTCAGCAATGCCGGAGGAGCTGCTCCTCAGAGTCATTAACAAGTTCCCCCTCCGTGACATCTATACGAATTGGGGCATGACAGAACTCTCATCCATTGCAACCATGACCTCTGCTCAAGATCCTATCTCGAAGAAGCAAAGAACGGCAGGAAAGCTCTTGCCAAACTTGATTGCCAAGATTGTGGTACCCAATACTGGGACTGTTTTGCCATGGGGGGCGCGTGGCGAGATCGTCGTTAGTGGGTTTAGCGTTATGCATTCGTACTTTGAAGATGTTGAGAGGACGAAAAGTAGTATCAAGCATCACGCTGAGGATGCCGAGGCTCTTAGACCTGAGCAAACTCTGGAAAGGGGACAGAGGAGATGGATGCATACTGGCGATGAGGGCTACTTAGATGAGGACGGCTACCTCGTCGTCACGGGCCGCATCAAAGACCTCATCATTCGCGGTGGCGAAAACATAGCCCCTCTAGAAATCGAAGAGAGGCTTTTCGCGCATCCCGCCATCAAACAGGCATGCGTATTCGGGATTCCAAACGAAAGATATGGCGAAGTCGTCGCTGCGTTTCTAGAGATTGAAGATGGATGTATAAAACCTAACGATGAGTCAATCCGAGACTGGGTCCGTGGAACTTTGTCAAGATTCAAAGTGCCTGTACGCATATGGTGGTTGGGGGATATAGATAGAGGCTGTCCGCTGGAGTGGCCGAAGACTGCGAATGGGAAGTTGCGCAAGAAGGACATTAGGGAGATTGGAGCAAGTAAGCGAACCCCCTTTCCCCCTTTCGTCAAGACATCGCTAACCTCAAAACTGCAGGGCTGGCACAAGAGGAAGGAGCAGCGCAGGCAGAACCACGTCTCCGAGAAATGCTTTAGGATATTCCCTCGTATATCGTGTTTTATGGGTGCCGTAGCAGTGGTACTGTAAATATCTAGGCGCGTCATACAGGAAGATTTCGATCTCGACCATTATTCCGAACAATGCTTTAAGGGGCTTTAACTACCACGGATGCTTGTCACATTAGATAGTTTAGTTTAGCTTAGAATAGTAGATACTTTTATTTCTAGATACCTGAATCACGCTGAATTATAAATGAATGGTGACTAAGGATGGTTTATATGTTGGCACTGGCCCCTGAACTCGCAAGACGTGCGGCCAGAAACAACGAACGAAGTTAAAATGAGCGCTAATTCTGAATGAAAGGCCGAATTCTCTAGCCATTGCTCTGATGTAAAGACCAATAGTCTTCTCCCGCTATTTTAGTCTGAAAACAAGCATTAATTTCTTTAAGATCGGCCTTAACTTACGTTATTTTTATATTTTAGCATTACCCAGGCTCTGGCTGGACTAAAATTCCTAATCGTGTCCGAAAAGTTCAACGGTGTCGTTGATAGGTCACTTCTCCGTCTCGTCACCTCCGAACAAAACTCCTATCCCAGTCTTAACACGAAGTCTCGGCAGTATCACTCTTCACTCATACGCAGAATTTGTGCAAGGCAATCTCAAGGAATCATCTTCTTGGATAGAGTTCTACTGAACATAGCGAGAGACTCGGCTAACCAAGTATACTTAAAACAAAATGCAGAAAGTTGAGACCATGATTCTGCAACCCTGATCTCAAAATTATCCCGTGATCATTAACGTACACAGATGGCGCCTCAAAATAATGGGAAAAAGCTGATTTCTAGGCTACGTGGAACAAAACGTCACAAACCCGTGCAGCAGGTAACTGGTGTTGCACATGCCAGCGATACCTAAGTTCCGAACGTCCCAAAAAAAGCGAGATCTTCATCTACTTTATCGAGTAGGCTTGGCGGCTATTTAACTTCGAGATCTTGTAAAGATATTTTTAGAATGTACGAGGGCTCAACAGATCCTCCAGGAGAGAGGCAATATAAATGTCCTATCAGACTCGCTCCATGAATTGCCGCTTTGGGTATGCACCGCGAGCACATGCAAAAGAATCGAACTCTAAGTAGAGCGGGAGATCGTCTGAAAAAGAAGCACGCACATGCGGATCAGGCGAAGATGCCGAGATAAGGGTCCTGCTTAGGGATGCGGTGAATACGTAATGGGGGGGTCCGATATGTAATAATGTAATATACCGTAAAAATCCCGTTATACGTTATTATATTTTCACGTGACCAGACACGTGATACACGTGACCAACCATGTGACTTGCTAGCCGTAAAGGGCTTAGTGCGCTTCGCGTTTTCTCTCGATTCTCCAAATCCTTCAGAAACACCATTAATACCACGCTCAATTGTTCACCCAATTTACGCTCAATAGCCTTAATCTCTTATCAAAATGTCTGCCAGTGGTGACCAACCCGAATACGACTTTAACTTCGTTATTGCTCAGTTTAAGAGGGTCCCAAAAATCGATGGTACTGATAGAGCGATTTGCGTATATTACTAAGAGGACCGGGCCTGGAACTTTATCCAATTTTGTAAGAAGTACCTACTAAAATGTACTAAATTTAAGGTATGGAAGGTAGAAGAGGAGAAGAAGGGTTTATTAATTGGAAGGAAGCGTCCAGTTGAGTCAATTCAAGACTTCTTTAAGGCTACCGATAAGACTATTGACGAGCTCTTCGCTATGGCTGTTTTTACCTCCACAGCTAACTTCTCTATGTTTGAGATCCCGGAATGGAAAGCTCTCTTTTCAAGACTATACTATATACCTTCTATATGCCAGAAACTCGCCGACGAACTCCTTTAATCGACGTATAATAAGGTCAAGGAATAGGTTCTTGAAATAGTCTGTAAGGCCGACTATATTCAAATCGTTTCTGATAGATCTGTGAATATTGTCAAGACCCGCGTTGAGAATGTCTCGTTTCTTGTTAATAGACTATCTTATTATTGGAAAAGTACTGAGATTGGGACTGAAAAAGTAGGGGTAGACTGGTTACTTAATAATCTCAAGACTTATATAAATGAGATTACTATTAGTAATCTCAAGAAGTTTATATCTTTCTCCTTTAATACTGACAGTATTTAATATAGTTTATAGAAATTAATATCACAAGATCCGGAACTTAAGCATATCTATTCGATTCCTTGCAACTCTCACGGCATTTCGTTAATATTAAAGAATATTTTATAGCCTGGAAAGGACGAGTATAAATAATAGATTATAATATTAATAGGCCAGTTTTTCAAAGACGGGCCGAATGCTCTTGTTTCCTACTTTCGCAATAGTACAAAATAACTAGTATACCTTTGTAATTGTATACTCGACAGTCTCAAAAAAGTCAAGGCCTTAATTATAACTGTTCCGATATATTGGGGAATACAAGCGGCTCAAGTCAACTCGATTCTCGATATGTAACTTGCTCTTGAAGTATACGGTTGACTGCCAGACACGGTAGACAAATAGAAGTCGACTTTAAGGGATACTTTATAGTAGTAATGATTAAAGGTACTTCAGACTATTATCCAGTCACTTCACGAAAAGATTAAGATATCGGAATCGAATAAAATATTATTAAATAAGGTATATCCTTAATGGATAGATCTCAACTACCATATTCTCAAATATACCAAACCTATAACGAATCACTAGTAGCAGGATATATATCAATACTCAAGACATATCGGACTTGGTAGATAGGAGGATTAAATGAAGAAGTAATTACTGCCTATTCACCTTATAGTATATATACTTATACCTGAGAACCAAGAGATGGAATTAACATCCCGTTTTATAGAGGAACTGGAAGAGTATATCCTTGAACAGACTGGATATAAGGGATATGAGTAATGGATATAATACTACTATATAACAGGCGAATTCAATCCCTATAAAGTCTGTTGGATATAGTTTAAGGGAAATCCGAAGCTCTTTTGGATAGTGTTAGTAAGTTCTTTAAAATTAACTATTATTTCGATGATTTTTAATAATATTCTAGTATATCAAATGCCCTGAGTTCTCAGAACTAGCTCTATAGCTTATTAATATTACAGTGAACTTAATACCTTGCGAACGAGCCTTTTCTACTATGAACTTCCTTTATAACAAGTTACGAAATCGAATAACCGTTGTGACGATGGATAAATTAGTCTTTATATATATGAATATGTGTATATTACAGCGGGCACGGGGGGAGAAGGACTGGGAGACAAAAGCGTGGGAGAAGTTATTAGAAGAGATATTATTAAATATGGAGAACGAAATGGTTGAGGATATACTCCCTAGTGCTTAGAATTCCAGTGTTCTTGTGTTCCTCTGCTAGTTATGCACGAATTATACTCGTTTTATACGTGGTTTTATGCATTATATAATGGCGACCCCGTTATTATATAATTACAAGTCTTGGCATTATTATATAATTATATAATTACAAATTTAACATCCCTAGTCCTGCTTCTCCGCTTTGTGGGGATAGCGGTCGATCTCGGAGGCACGGCCGTTGCACTTCTCAACCTCGTGGGGAGTCAGGGTTCAGGCTCCTAGATATTGTACATAATATGTACTCCCATCGAAGGGACCAGTTTCCATATGAAAGAGATTTCGAGAACATTTTCCAATGCTAACTAGTACTTGGACCGTTTGACATGTGACTCTATATTAACAGCCACTTACCTACTATCTTACAGTATGCTCTACGAAGCAAAATACGACCAAGCCAAGCATCAAAATCTGCGAAGTTGCACCTGAAACAAGAATCTTTTTCTTCAAAGAGATTAGTGGGACCGCACATCAAATGCCGTCCACCCCGCCATTTTAGTATGCCGAGGCTTCTTCTGAAACGCCAACGATACATTACCGCACATCACAATCATATGCAAATGAATCCCCACCCTACGTCATCTCCCCATACTTAATGCTCAGGAAACTTCCAAAGTTCTTCTCTTCTGTTTGGCTGCCTAGACGTTACGACGCTGAACTAACCAAGTCGAGCAACCAGCACGTCAACCTCGGCCTCTATCTTAGACGCCTGGATGGCCTGAATCTTTAGCGGCTTGGGCACCGCATAGCTCACGACCGATGGAACTCTTATAGTCTCATGCTTGTCGCATGTTAAACTGCTGTGATTTAAGAGCTACCTTTTGATCTCATTCTTAAAGAAAGATACTGCGTCCTCGCCTCAGAACGGCCAACAGCGAGTCATCATGGGAAACTTCTACGCAACGTTCGCTGTCACCAGCGTCATAACCGCCATCGCGCTGTACACAGCGCCTCAACTTCTCCCCGAGCGCTTCTCGCGAGCTGTCATTCGATTCTGCCTCATCGACTTCGGACTCGCAGCCTTGTATTCAATCTTCATCTGGCCATTCTTCATTAACCCTCTGCGCCACATCCCTGGACCGACTGTAAGTCACTCCCCCATCCCAGGTCCTCCGAAACTTGTACTAAAGCTATACAGAGCTACAATATTCTCTACGGCAATGGCACAGCGCAATTCTCCAAGCCACCGGGCCAAGAAATGCTCAACTGGGTCCAAAATATTCCTAACAACGGCCTCCTCCGCTTCCGAGGATTCTTCAACGAGGACCGCCTCATCCCCACTTCGCCTGAGACGTTGAAATCCGTACTCGCCGATAACTCCTACGA
The DNA here is from genome assembly GCA_002865625.1 of Hyaloscypha hepaticicola. NCBI lineage: Eukaryota > Fungi > Ascomycota > Leotiomycetes > Helotiales > Hyaloscyphaceae > Hyaloscypha > Hyaloscypha hepaticicola. The sequence goes on from KZ613514.1 coordinate 104,939, forward strand.
TTTCGAGAAGCCTCCCGCGATCCGGAAATTCCTAGTCAAGATCCTAGGCGCGGGATTGATTCTGGTGGAAGGCGACGTGCATAAATTCCAACGGAAGAATGTCTTGCCCAGTTTTCAGCTGAAGCACATCAAAGAACTCTATCCTGTGTTCTGGGGAAAGAGTAGAGGGCTTGTGGAGGGGATTGAGATGGAGATAGAACATAGTGGGAAGAGCGTGGGAGGGCATGTTGTTGAGTTTGGGGAGTGGGCTACGAGGGTTACGCTTGATATCATCGGTCTCGCGGGCATGGGGAGGGACTTCAATGCTGTGAGGAATGATGATGATCCCCTGGTTAGTGCGTACAATGAGCTTTTGGAGCCGACGACGGAGAGGGCGGTTTACTTTGCGGCAAATATTGTCGGGCCGCAGGATCTCATACAGAAATTGCCTTGGAAACAAAATAGGGTTTTAAGGGAGACGACTGGGAAGCTGAAGTACTTTTGTTTGCGGATGGTAGGGGAGAAGAGGGAGAAGGCGAAGATGAAGGGCGAGGGCGGCAATGATATCTTGTCGCTTTTGATTGAGTCGAATAATTTCAGTGATGAGGAGTTGGTTGACCAGATGTTAACTTTCTTGGCTGCTGGGTATGTCTCCCTTTTTCATCCTCTTTTTCAACTGCTGACAAGTCCTCAGACACGAAACAACAAGCAGCGCCCTCACTTGGGCTATCTGGCTCCTCGCCACCAACCCAGACTGGCAAACCCAACTCCGCGACGAGATCCGAGAACACCTGCCCTCAATCTCCTCCACAACTGAAACCCCCACTGATGCCGAAATCGAAGCTCTTCCCATCCTCAACGCAGTCATCAATGAGACGCTGCGTCTATACCCCACAGTTCCAATCACCATCCGCCAAGCCACGCGCGATACCTTCATCGGCTCGCAGCCCGTCCCAAAGGGGACCCGTGTCCTGCTCGTTCCATGGGCTATCAACCGCAGCAAGTATCTTTGGGGCGAGGAAGCTGAAAAGTTTCTCCCTGGTAGATGGCTCCAGCCCGGTACGGCGAACACGGGCGGTGCGAAGAGCAATTATGCGCAGATTACATTCTTGCATGGACCGAGGAGTTGTATTGGCATGGGGTTTGCGAAGAGTGAATTTAAGTGCTTGTTGGCTGCCGTTGCCGGGAGATTTGAGATTTCGATGGCCGATCCGAATGAGAAGGTTTGGCCGGCGGGAGTTATTACTACGAAGCCGGTGCATAGGATGCATGTGAAGATGAAGAAGCTTGAAGGTTGGTAAAACATGTCATTTGTTAAATTTGTTTGGGTGGGAGAAAGGTGTTGGTGTTATCTGCTGCTTTCACATATATCCCGTACATCAATGAAATTCGTATCTTTGTATCAACTGCTGCTCTTCGTGGGTACATTAAATCAGGCAGCTGGGGTCCTTCGCGTCGTTACCTTAAACATCCAAGGCCGCATCCTCCGGGTCCACAGGCTTAACAAGCGTCACTTTAGCATCATGATCCTTCGAGTACACCAGCAGTCCAATGACGGTAACCGCATTCCAAGGATTATCGGCAGGTTCGACCTCCGACTTTGGCTTCTCGACAGGCTCTTCCTTCTTGTCCTCATCTTTCTTTTCTTCTTCCTCCTCCTCATTTTTATCGGCGTCTTCGGGCTCCTCAACATCTTCTGCGCCAGGAGGCTGGGGCTTTTTACGTTCTTCGGGAGTGTGTTTCTTGGTAGTCTCAAATTCATCCTTGTGTGTCTGGGTACGGTCCTCGGATGCATGCTTCGAGTGAGTTTTGGAGTCCTTCTTGACATCTTCCTTGGCATCTTTCTCCTCGTCTTTGGATTTCTCTTTCGTCTTATCCTTGGCCTCCTCTTTCGTCTTTTTCTTCGTTTCCTCCTTGGCTTCTTCCTTGGGCGTCTCTTTGGACCCTTCGTTCTTCTCATCAACCGTCTCATCCTTGGCATCTTCTTTTGCATCCACAAAGGTTTCGTCTTCAGCACCTTCCTTGGGATCGCCGTCCTTTGGGTTCTTCTCCTTTCCTTCGGCAGCTTCCTCCTTCATCTCCTCCTTAATCTCATCCATCAACGCCTCCTTCTGCTCCTCTTTAATCATTTTCTCCGCCGCAATTTTGGCCGCTTCCTCCTTCTTCAACCTCTCCTCCTTTTTCTTCTTCTCCGCCGCCTCTTTCTTCTTCCTCTCCCTCTCTTTCTTCTGCAACTCTTCCTCCTCAAATCCACCTTTCGCATGGGCAATATCATAGTTCATCCCAATTTGCCTCAACTTCTTTGGATTATTTTCCGCTGCCAACTTAACCACCGCTTCAACAACAGGTTTCGACGTGTCGCGAGCAGCTGTAATCTTGGGTAGGACTTCATATTTTCCTGGCTTGAGGTCGACCTCAGCAGAAATAGAGCGATCGCCCCAAGGAGAGTTAGAGCGTGCGCGAACAATGTAGTCGTCGTGATCGGCGCCTTCTTCCTTGAGGAGAAATTCAAGATTGAACCAATACTGTCCTTCGAGTCCCCTGAAGTAGCGGTCATCCAGCTATTTATCGAATGTGTCAGTATCCACATCTGGATTTTGGGAAGCGATAATCCTTACCTGTCTCAGCACCACAACCACAGGCCCCTCAGTCTTCACCTCGACCACGAACTTCGTCTTCAGATACCCAATGACCCAAGATACATGGACAGAGGTCCACTGCTGAACGACAATCCAATTCTTGTCGAAAAGGCGGGTACGGTTGATCACATTGAATTTTCGGCAGAAGTCGCGGAAGGACATCCAGAACTCGCCATCGTCGCCAAAGTGGTGATTGAGTTTCTTCATCCAGTAGGGAGTCCATTCTTTGGAGCCGTCGCTCCAAGCGCCGCTCCATTCGCCCATACCGTTCCAGGCCCGTTTTCCCCAGGGATTACTGCAAAAGTATTAGCTCTATCATTTGAGAAGTGTGTTCTGGGACACTTTGAAATCACCCACCGGATGAGAACCAGTTGAACTTTCTTATCATCCTCGCCCACCTCCTCCACCGCTTTCAGAACAGAGTATGCATGACTCAAAGCAAGACCCTGTCTCGACTCGGTATCCTTCCCCAACCACGGAGACGATGCTGCAAAGACGAACTCCTTTTTCTCATTCAACAATTCTTTCCACAACTTCTGCGGATACAGAATCTTGTTCGTCATAAAAGTCGTCGTCACCCCGCCTGTCATATCCTCAACTGCCTCTCCCGGATTGCCGCCAGCAATTGCATCATAATCTCCATGCACCTTCGCATACGCCTTCTCCAACAGTGGCAACCACGTCTCATTCGAACTCTGACACTTTGCAAAGAAAAGCGCCTCGCTTCCAGTCTGAAACCGCTCTTTCCACTTCCTCTCCTTCTCGCCCGTCGGATCATAATCATCGAAATCAGCATCGTAATCTCTAAATCTGAGATACAAAGTATCGTCCACAACCGTAGAAATCCACTCCCCATCCCGATAGAAAACAAACCCGTAAACACCACAATCCTTGTCCCTCGCCACACAAACCTTCTCCATCAATCCTTCCATAGAGCACAGCGTAGCAACAGCAGCAATCCACCAACAATCCCCATTACTCCCCTGCTGCACATCCGAACTCGCAAATCCATCAACCGTAAAGCTCGGCTCCTCGAAAATCCAATCAACGCGATGCACACACTCAGGTTGAGTGCCTCTCCCACCACCTCCACCGCCCGCCCTCAACGTCTGCATCAACGGCACAAGATCCATGTTCATGTTCGGCGCACGGCCAAGAACATTGCTTGCAACGAGAGCACCAAGCGCAGCACTCAGATCCCCCGCATCCACCCTCACCGGGGGCCCATCGTCATCCACCTCCTCCGTTTCCAGCCCACGTAAACAATTTTTCCGGTTCCGGCGAAAATCTTCTTCAATGTCAAAGTCGGGATCGGTATACTTCTCATTCGTCCTCTGACACTCTCTTACGATCCTCTTCACTTTCACCCTGCACGCCTCCGCTGCTTCCTCGTACGAGGCTGCGGCGTTCTGGGCCGAAGAGGCGCCGGCGGTTTTGTTGGGAGAGAGGATGTTGGCATACAGAGAGCGCGGGAAGATGTTGGATACTTTCCCTGGGGCTTTGGAGATGATGCTATCCCAGAATTCTTCGAGGGCCTGCTGGGGCGGTTTGGGCTTCTCTTGGGGGCCCGGAGGTGGAGATTCGGCCCTGGAGACGGGGCGGGAGCCGAAGAGGGACATTCTGGGCTGTGGAAGTCTTGCTTTAACCTCGCGACGATAGGGCCGAAAAGAGGTGAAAATAAAGAGATGAGATGAGACGATGATAGATGAGATATACTCCAGAACCTTGCGGCATATTCCTTGGTCGTATCTGCAGTGAGAAAGCCACAGCTGAAAGAATTAAACCACAGCTCCAATCGTACGTATTTGTGAAACAGGAGTGGCTTGGGAACCGCCCGCTGTCATGCAACTCAGCCCTGCGACCCGTCGTGGTTTGGGGGCCAATAATCTTGGAACATTCGTCGCCCAGAAACACGTGGAAAAAAAAAACAAAACCAAATTGAGAGGCCGGGGAAGAAATCTTATCGCAGGATCTGTGCTAAAGGAGGAGGTTGTAGAATAATTCTGCAGAAAAAAGCAGTGATTCTGCAGATATAGGGGTCCGCTTCGTTGCTCTAGGCACAGTACCTAGTTACCCGCTTCAGCGCCACTGTTTTCTTGAGTTCAGCGGCATGCGGCCGCAATGTCAGCAATGTCAGCACTATCTTCCAGCCACATTAGCTGATGCTACTCAATGCCTGAAATATATATTCATGACTGTCGCTGAAGATTAATAATCTGGCAATTGCCTAATTTGTTTTGGGTGACGACTTGTAGAATAAAACCCTGACATTCAACCTGCCTAACTTATTCTGACCGTTTGTGGTTGAGAGCATACTCCGGTCAGGACACTTTAAAAGATTGACAATGCCTCTAGGGAGAATTCATAGCTATTTCTGGTCATGATAAAACTAGGTAGATATTTGTTCATGGGATGAAACCGTTCATGACGGAAAATTTGGTTGTCATCTCATGATTCGATCGTTTGGTGGCGTGCTTCAATGGAGTTCAGTGAAAAGTCAACTGTTCACGGATGGGAGAGGACGAGAACGAGCTTTCACACCTTGAAACTCAATTTCAAAGAACTCGCAAATTTTTCAGCCCAGATACTCTGTATAAAAAAATCCGCAACTGCCTTTCCAGCAATTCCAAGACTCGACTGTTCCCTCTAGCATCTTCAGGATCAACGACCTTCCAAAAGTTCCAATAAACACTTCACCTTGAAAATATTAGCTCACAGCACAAATCAAGGAAATGATTGCTCACCAACATCTAGCAAAGACCACATCCTTGACATTCTCCCCATCCACAGGCAGGTTCGCCATCCTCAAGATCCTCGAGGCAGGAACCACAGCTTTGCTGGCGTTTATCAAGAGGAGATGGGGGGAAAGCAGCGACGGACACTACAAGGGCCATGAAGCAGATGAGGAGACTGTTGAACTGCATGATTTTGGGGGATATTGACTAATGGTTCAAATAAAAGATTGATATAGGATGACAATGAGCAGTTGATGAGATGAGAACGGAAATTGGAGTATAATAAGTATTTTTTTTTTGAGCCGATGTTGGCATTTGTCTGATTTTTGGCGCAGAAAGGGAGGACTTTATAGCAAGTTAGGAATACTGGTAGAAAGAAAATTGCAGATTATAAGTCTGTGCCCATTGTTCCGCCGCTCAACGGCTAGACGGCGAGTGGTAGAATAGAACAATACTACAGTAGCATTTTCAAAGAAATCCTGCAATCCTCTATAGCGTTACATGGCATTGTACTAAACTCACATGGGACATTCGGTCCATAATCCCCAATGAGATTGCGGGAAACCCTCAAAGCGGCCTCATGTAAAGCTCGTTGGTTAACTGTGCCGCAATAAGCGCTGGATCAGCAGACCAGATACCTACAGAAGTGATCCCTTCTCTAGATCATCCCTGCATTGCTGTGATTGTATCCGAGCGAGGATATAAACGAGACCAATAGATTCGTTTTCTAGTGCACAAGGCGCATGCGGCACAGTCTATCCTCATGCGGGGTACGTAAATCCTTCGACACCGGAGAGGGAAGCCGTAGCGGAGTTCCTAAGTCCTTATATTGCCAAGTACGTCTTGCGTCATACTTGTGAAGTACCTGCATAATCACAAAGCATTAGCCCTTCTCAAACACTGATCCCATCGATCCAGACTCAACCGGAACAATGGGATCGGCGCAAGGCCGAAAAGTACCCGGCTTTCCCTACACCCTTAGCGGTAGGCACATTGATTTTTACCAGGCATAAATGTGGAATGGACATGAGGTCGAAGGTAACTCAACGGTAAATTAATTTGGTTAATGTACATGTAAAGGTTCGTACATTCATCCACTCGACTCCACAACACGCCTAGGACTCGCTAACCTTAATTTCACCCTCTCCTTCCTGGTTAGCTTCATCTTCAACTCCGTTCTCACCTTCCTCTGCCACTTTTTCAGCACCAGAAGATTTCTCATCAGGCATACTGGAACTAGTTGCACAAGACATGCCCATTTCCTTCAGCTTCTTTGCCAACTGTTCCGGCAAGAGAGCAATGTACCTGGGATCGAAGAAGTGTTCTTCCTCCAGCTGGCGGATCATATCGCAGATTTGTGAAGTACTTTTGATCATAACTGAGCCATTGCTGACAGGAGAGCTGGTAGATGTATGTTTTGTTGGCGTATTCTGAGGACATTGTCCTGTCTCGGTTGATTGAGGGAGCTCTTGAGGAGGGGAGTCGGCAGCAGGTGAGCGGGGCTCAGAATCAACGGCCAAAGACTCATCAGCCACCTCTCCAGCCGTATTCTGTGACTCAGAATCGTCCTGCGCATCCTCCGCTGTGGTGATGCCGCTTGTTTGTGGACCGGAATTGTCAGCAAGCTGGTCATCCTGAGCAGACGAAGCTTCTGAGGGATTTTCATTCAGCTTCTCGCCAGCACCTGCGGAGGGATCTGCAAGCAGGTCTGTTGTCGAGCCCGAGGAATGGAAACTATGCTCATGCTGCAGGTGCTTTCGCTGCTTGATCTCTTCAATTTCCTTCTTCCAGCTTGCTTTCCGCTCTGCATGTGTTGTGGGATCTGAGAATCTGCTGTGGAAGATACCAACGCCCTTTGCAATAAGCTTGGCTTCATCATGATCAATGTCGAGATGACTCTTATCAATCAGCTTTTGCGCAATGGCTTCGGCTTCCTCAGGTGTGCTGTGATGTTTATGGAAGTGCATCTTGAAAGTCAATGGAGTGGCTTGCTACAAGAGTCGAGATTGTATTCAATTTTGATGTTGTTGGTGGAAGGAAGAGAATGCGAGAAGTTGAAAGAGCCATTTTTATAGCCTTCCTGAGAGAGTCATTCAAATATTCCATGCTCTGCGGTACAATGCCAATGATTCACTCTCCAACTATACCTCGCATATACCCCAATACGACCGGGGACAGTGGACTGTCATTCAACCACAACATAATGGAACACTGATCCATTTGAACGTACGTGTACCTGGTTGTACAGCGTTTCGCTCAACCATGCGTCGCAGCCCAATCTATTGGTAGTTTCAAATCTTGTGGAAGCCGATATTGCCCAAAACAAGCACCTGAAGTGCATTCCGCCAAGTCACAACGCCCATACAACCGACAATAGCACTCTCGAGCATTCGGGCATGCTTGTTTATTCAATCGTTCAAGGTTGGTGCCAACTCCCACGCCCTCGGCCCCATCTTGCTGCATGAACAAAATATGCCACACAAATGACAAAATCCTCCCAACCACAAGATCGCTCCTCTTGTCCTCAAGCAACCACTGACGCAAAGCAATATACTCCTCTCGAGAATGACGTAATATGCTTTCCCGAGAGACCACGAATTGCGCGCAACACTGAGATCGAACAGCGTCTGAGGTACCTGGACGGACCATTTGTGCATCCTTTCCACCAAACAGAGAGGCGAGAGCTTTTGGCAGGCCTGCATCAGAGGCAGCACGATCATCCCAAGGCACCAGCTTAGCTTGGAAAGACGTCTCCAGGCTTCCTTGCGGCGGTGTTGATGCCGGACAGGTGCTGAGACTCCAGTCGCAGCGAAGGTTATGGTAGCCCGACGGTTCAAGAGCTGTGGGAATATTCAGGGCTGACAACAGGACAGCGTTATCATACTTAGCTTCATCGTTATGCCACTGAAAGCGTGCTCCATGAACGAAAACAGCCCCCGCTGCGGGAACATGATCATAATTGTCAATTATAAAGGTGAGATATGCCATCGCTTCGTGTCCTTTATTTGCAGGCACCTGGAGGTGGTTCGAATTCTTGTCCACGTGCGCATCGACAGTGTATATGCAGGGATGGTATTTCTTGGAGAAGGGATCGAGCCATTTCGGATCACCATCAGCTGCAACCCGTGACACAACTAAGGCTGGCTTTGAGTTGCTTGCCAGGCCGGGGCAGATGCCTCGAGATTCGGGGACCGTGGCAGAGGAAGGTTTGTAGCGGATCTCCTTCCATGCAAATGTCTTCGTCTTAGATTGGGTGCCATTGAGGTATATGATCAGGAATAATACAGTACCAAACAAGCCGAGATGTACCAGGGCTTTTCGCGTCGTCCGCCTCATCTCTGGATTATCCTATCATTTTCGTATTGTTGGATGCGAAAGAGAAGAGGAATTCGAGAATTAAGAAGTTATCTTAGAGTTAGCGCGCCCGAAATGCCGCATCCGAGCGGGCCGCGACATCACATGACTTGAATTTCAGAAAATCATTATCTTGGTCAATAATGGCGATTTATTACTATTTGAAGTGTATGGATTCGACGAGAGAGACAAGAATGTCTCTTTTTAAGAGGGCTTAGTAGTGAGAACTGACATGGTTGTGTTGTCTATAAGCGAAGGGAAAGGGGTCGAAGTCCTCGGCGGTTGTCCGACACTCCGTATGGAGAAAATCAAACATACATATCACTTGAGTTGAATATACCGTGTTGCTTCTCTATTATAACATACACGTATGTTAACTAGGTTGAGTGGACTGCACCGCCATCGTACATGTGCATGAGTAGATTCCGCTCGTGAACTCAATGAACTGGAAGTGAATCAGATCGTGCATAAATCTTTGCTCTCTTATTGCTCGATTTTCAAATGTTCCATGCAGGAATCCCACATTGTATCAAAACAACCCGGAACAACCACAAAACTAAACGATTGCCTCAACTATCTTACAATGGGAAACACAAACTCAACCCCCAAGCGTGCGGAATGTGGCAAACACATCCCTCGAGTCCAGTCCCTATGCAAAGCCCACGTTGCTAACTGCCCGAACAAAGCTGGTTGCAAGAGAGATTGTCATACATGCCGATATATTCGAAAGTCGAATGCCTTAGCAGAGGAACGCATCAAGAATGAGCCTAGGCGGCGCGGAACCTTAAGGGAATGATACCAATTTGGGGTGGTCAGGTTATGGAATGACAATGAATTCATTGTACCGGGGCATCTGAAGCAAATACATAATATCTCAATATAATCGTTGTTCTTAAAGCACACTGTTCTATGTGAATCACGGAGTGACAGCTTGTGACACGCAGAGTCAACAAATCTACTTCCACATCTTCCTCATTGCACAGCCAAAATCTAGAAAATCTCTACCCTTTCACATTAGTGCACTTATTACACCGGAATTACTCTTCTCATGCCCAAATCTACATCTTCAAAACCCCAGACCTTCTCCGAAATGGGCTGCACACCCTCCAAACCATCCCCAACACTAAACAAATATTGCAAAAGGCAGGGTGGTCGATAAGTCAGTCAGTCAGTTCATCAGTTGAGGATATATTCGAACTGATAAACTGACGACTGATATAAAATTAAGGTCAACTAACTAACTGACTGATATTGACTAATAAGCGGCTAATAAAAAATGAGGTTATATTAAAAATATTATAAATTATTTTCTGAATTATCTGAATTCCAATTAATTACTGCCGTATTAAAAGCTTCAGATATTCGAATTGCACCCCTCCTCTACCAGTTTTTAATATATTTCTAATACTATAACAGTTTACCTGTTAGTCGGGAGCTTTCAGGGATAGTCTATTTTGTATAGGATAAAAATACCCGCTTATACTCGGAGCTTATAGCCGGAATAGTTAGGAAATCGAATACTATAGTTACTAATTGAGGCTATTCAGATTCCTTTAATCGCCAGTATTCCATAATAGGGATCTTATTAACCGGTTTGTCCAGATATTAGATATATTAATCCTTCCGTAATAATATCCTGGTTAGTGCAGCCAGTTAAAGAGTAATCTGGCTGAGTATATTTTCAAGGTAATTAATAGATAAAGTATATAAAGGAGGTAATTGAGATTATATAATAATATTTTCGTATTTATATATATTATTCCAGAGCTTCTTTATCTTCAGTTTAGCGATATAGAGGAAGTTACTCTCACTGCCAATTCACTTATCTTCGAAATATTTTATTTTAAATCTAGGATTTATAATAGTTAAGACTATTCAAATAACTAATTGGTCTGTCTTATTATAATAAACCTGAGTCTTATTCTATACCTTATTAATTGAATGTGTAATATCCGGGTAATTATTAAATTTCCTATTTTTGACTTATTTTATAAGATTTTCGAAATAAGTGAGAATATATTCGAAAACAGAAAGTAGTTCTTCTAATTAACTATAAAATACTTTATAATTATTATCTTTGAAATTAGTATTACTTTCTAGTACTTTTATTATATAAAAAAGAAACTCTAATTAGTTTTTAATCAATTTCAGATTCTCCTATTTAGATTTTATTAAAAAATCCTTATTATATATTTCAGAATTAAGAATATTAATAGAGTTCCGGAATTATAATATATATATATTAAGAGTTTATTTTAGTTCTAAAGTATAATGAATTATAGAATATATTATATTCTAGTATATACTTCTATTCAAAATAAGTTTTTACTTTTTTTTTATTACTTTTCTAATATTTTCAATTAATTATAAAAATATAAATAATTCTAAATACTTTCTAGATATTATAATATATATTACTAAATTGTGAAACTTTTCAAATTCTTTTCAATTCCTTTATATCTTCCGATAATCTTTAAATTATTATTCTTTGAATTAATTCTCAAAATTAGATATATCTTATTTATATAAATAAGTCTTAATAATAAGATTTAATATATATTTTATATAGTATAATCTTTTAACTTTTAGATTAAAATCTATACTTTTTGAGAGTTTAATAAATATAATATTATTATTTAATATATTATTAAATATAAAATATTCAAGATTAATTCTAATAATATTAAAATATTAAAGTAGAGATTATATAACTATTATTTAATCTATAAAACGAGGTCAATCATGTGAGATTAGAGATTAATTAAAGTTTAGCCGATATACTATTATTGATTAAAAGATTTAATAAAGTTATGAGTTATACTAGATTATATTTATAAAATAATAATATTATTATAAAATCGAGACTCGATATATAATAAGGAATTTAATAATATATAATAAAAAAGTAAAAAGAAAAGATATAATAAAAAAAGTGAATAATCGCGTTCGGAATCGATTTTGTAATAGTATTATATTATATATTAGACACTCGTTACACTCATATATTGAATTTATATAAACAGTCACTAAACTCTATTTCTATATTCTCAATACTCGTTTCCTCTTCTTCTATTCTTTAAAGTAATCAAATTAATATAATTTAATATTTACTAAAATATTCCTATATTCTATTCTTATAATATATAATAGTTATAAACCCGACTTATAATTATTAAACTTTTATTAAATACAAAATAGAATATAACGGATTTTATATTAAAACTCTTTGACTTTTCTATTTTTATTTCAGTCTTCTATTAATAGTTCTATTAATGACTTTAATAGACTCACGAGTATTCTATTTACTATAATAGAATTCAAGAATATATAATTAAAAGGATATATCTTATATATCAAATAGTGACTTTAAATTAAATAGAAAGTTCGAGATAATAGAGTATAGGATATTATTAATTCTAATAATTCAGATACTCCTATATTTAATATATCTCTATTAGTACTTCTATTAATAATTATTAAACTCATGAAACAAATAATTGAAACTCGAATAACTATTTATAAAAAGATAATAAATATATAGGAATCCGAAAATCAAATAAATATAAGGGATATTATTATTAAGTTAAAGTTTTTATAACTAGTAATATTCGAGAATATAAAAGTAGAGTATACTATTCTCCTTTAAAACTATACTATTATAAGTAATATTTATAAAATATATTCGGAATTATAAAGTAGATTCTTCTCCTGATTTATTAAAACTATTAATTCAGATATATGAACTATTATAATTACTATTCTATAGACTCGAATGAGTATTCCAGTGAGAAGATTATTTATACTATTCTCTCTTGGAATTCTTACTCTAGTTTAAATCCATGAATCCATTCAGGAAATCTTATATTTATTTAAATACTAATATATTCTATTAAATATAATAATTAAGATAGTTATATATAAAATCTATAAGAAGATATTAGTTAATAGTATTAAAGGAGTAGTAAACCAGGAATATTAGTATTCTGAGTGATATTTAATATACGAGAATATCAAATTCTATACTATCTTTGAAATTTATAGATTCTTTATTATTAAGGACTTTTTCGAGTATATTAGTCTCAAAATATAATTATATTAGAGAATAGATAAACTCTTAATCTTCTTTAGAAATAATAAACTTGAACTCTTTATACTTATACTTAATTAGTATAGAATACTATTCTTATATATAGTTTATAAATACTCGAGAATAAAACTAGAATCCAGTTTTCCGATATTTATTATATTCGGAAAATACCAAAATACTTTTCTTAAATATTAGTCTAAAAAGGGAAAAGGAAAGAGATCTAAAAGTAAGTTATAGGATAAGTATTAAGTATATATATATAATTTATATAAAAAGAATTATTATATCTAGTTATTTATTAATTATATTAAAATAGAGTTTACTATTATTGGATTAAATATTTATTCTATATTCAAGTCCAAGTCCTTGAAGGAATACTATTCCGAAATTAGAAAGTAATTACTCTTATTGAAATTCGAAAAGTTTTATAATAAACTTAAATAGAAGTATAGAATTAAGATTAAAAATAAGTCTATAATTAGTAATATTATAAGTTCGAATAAGATAATAAAACTATTAAAAGAGAAACTTATATATATAATATTGAATCTCGAGTTCTTTTCGGGAATATTTATTATCTCTATATTGGAATTCTTAAAGTATCTATTATTAGAGAGTATAATACTTGATAATTATAATACTATTCACTTGATAAATAATATTCGAAAATTTAATAAAAGGATATATATTCCTTTATTATTGGAATTAATAATTAAATTAGAAATTTAGAATATTCTAATAATTAATTATAACACTTATATAATTAAAGGAATTTTAAATAATAAGAATAATAAAAGAAATCTCATTTTGAGGAATATAATAATAATTAAAAGGTTTATTATTAATATTATTTCTAAAACTCTTTTAAGGAAAATAGAAGTATAATATTATAGATATAATAGAACTTTGAGATTAGATATTAAATATAATAATATTATATTATTAAAGATAATACGAATTCTCAATATTATATTCCTTGAATATAAGCTTCTATTAACCTATTTAAATACTTCTTCTATAATCCCTATTAGTATAAGTGTACTTATATATTCGATACTCGAATGAAAAATTAAGGAATCCTTTAGGAAAAGCAGGTATTACTTTTAGTTATAAAGTGATATAGAGAAGAGATAGTATATACGAATAGGGTATTTAGATTTCCAAGTATTCCAAAAGCTCATATATTATATAAGGAATATTATTATTATTAGTCTAAATAGAGTAATATACGAATATTATATTCTAGTATATATTAAATAAGTAATTTTATAATAAGTAACTAAAAGGAGATTTCCAAGACTCTTTTAAAGGATTATTTGGGATTTATTTAATTACCTAATTGTATATAATAATTCAAATTGAATACTCGTAATTAAAAACAAATTTAGTAAAAAACTCTTTATATTTTCACTCTCAAATAAGAAGGGAATATAAATCTTTAAGATTATATAAACTTTCAAGTATTGAATAAAGTAATAATATAATCTCTTTATATATAAAATGAAATATAATTAAGAAAAAGTAATTATTATTATATAAGGGAATACTATTTATAAATTCTAGTATATAAAGGAGAGTATTAAACTCGAGTTCTCTCTATTCTATATTCACGAATCTAATAATAGATCCGAGCGAGTAGAATAGGAAGTGATTAATAAAGTACTTATAATAAGACTCTTAATAAAGTTTCCTGAAAACCTATAATCGGAGATAATATTTATAATAGTTTACTTATATAATATAAGTCTATTATACTTATATAAGTGAAATTTACTAAATAAAATACTCAATTCGTGATTTCGTAATTACTTCAAATAGTATAATCCGATATTCGTTATATGAATTATAATTAATTTTAGGCCTAATTGAAATGGGATTTATATATATAATACTCGAATATATTTAATAATTAAGGAATAAGAAATAAATCAAATATAAAGAGTGTTTAAGATTAAAATATATAGATATATTAATTATTTAATTAAATATTATATATCTAATATTTATTATATATAAGTGTTTATATTTAATAAAGTTATTATTATTAGAAATATAATTTTTAATAAGAATATCCTATACTCTTTAAGTATTTAAAAGTAATTAACTAGTTAATTAATTATAAATATTCGAAGTATAATAGAATTAATAAAAGAAAAAGAGATTTAGAATATTGGATTAATACTCGAAAATATAAATTTATAAAATACTAAACTATTAGAATGAAATAATTAGGAATCTAAAACTCTAGAGAATACTAATATATTAGATACTTAAAATAAATAAAATAAGTTCTCAAGTATTTTAAAGAAGTATAACTCGGGAATAAAATAAGAGTTTATATTTAAAATAGAAGAATTTATAATCTCTGAAAATATTCCGGAATCCGAAATATTAATTAAATAGAATATAAAAGATAAAAACGAAAATATTAAATAATTTAATATTACTAGTAAAAATGTAATAGAATATCTATTAGAAAAGGATTAAGTATAAGATCCCTCGATTAGAAATATCTTGAAATAGACTTTAATAAATATTAATTAAAGTAATCGAGAACTAATAAATAGAGAATTAGAAACTCGAATTCGAGTAAATAAGGAATTAATTATAAAACCGAAAAGGAAATATATTAAGAAATTATTATTAAAAACTTATAATAAACATTTCGGAATATATAATTAAAATAAGAAATTTAATAGAAATTCCGATAAAATAGAAAATAATAATATAAAAGTTATACTAATCTCCTTATTGGAAATAATAAATAATTTAGATAATATTAACTATTCTCAAACTCTTATAAATAGTTTCTAGTCTAATTATTTAAAAGAATTTAAAAAAGTAAATAATTATATAATAGTATATACTATTATAATTATATTAGTTTTATAAAAGACTTATCCGAAATTCTCTATTAACGAGAATAAAATAATTTAATATATTTATTAAAATAAACTTTTACTAAAATCTAATTAATAGAAAGAATTTAAAAATCACATATTTGAAATAGAGTTTAAAATAGACTATATACTCGAATTGAATAATCTAGAAATAAGAAAGTACTAGTAAATAGTATCGAGTATTCTAATTAAATAGGAAATAATCTCATTATCCCTAAAATAGATATTTATTTATAAGACTAATATTAATAATTATTTAATAAAATACTAGTTATATATTATAATATATAATAATTTATAAAAAGAGTCTATAATCCTATTAATATATATAATTATACTTATAATATACTCGTTTTATATTAATTATATTATAATAATATACTTTAATCTCGAAATAAAATAGTTTAATATAATAAATATATTTATTAATATTATTAAAAACTCAAAGAGACTATTAGTTTTATATAAACTATTATTAGAATTCGAAAAACTTAAATATATAATAAAAGTCGATTATACTCTTTATAGATTATAAAACTCCTTTATTCTATAATATAATAATTAGACTGGAATATTTAAAAGTATAAAACTATTAATCCTAAAAGAAAAAGTATATATTTTCGTAAATATTTAATATAAAGTCTTTATACTCTTTTATATTAATAATATTCAAGTATTCTATTATAAGAATAATAAGTTTTATATAAATAAAATTATTAAAATAATAAAAGAGATATATAAACTTTATAATATAAAAGATATAAAATAGTTTTTAGAAATATAAATAATAAAAAACCGGATTACTCGAAAAATATAATTAGTTTATAATATTTATATTAAGAAAATTATAAAGAAATTTGGATTAATTAATAGAAAATACTCGAATATACTATTATTAGATCTCGAGTTTATAAAATATAATAGTCAAATTCCGAAATATTAAATTAAAGAATATTAGAAGAAGATTAGTTTAATATTCTATATTATTATTATAATATAATTGAATATAGTATTTATAACTTTATTATTCTCTTAATTCCTCACGAATCCCGGTCTAGAATATTTAATAGTTATTAACTAGACTATTAAATACTTATTCGAAATTTGATTTCTAGTAATCTAATATAATATCGAGTATAGGAAAGTCTAGTTTCAAATTATCTTTAATATCTCTTTTATTAATAATACGAATATAAAATATTTATTTCAAGAATATACTATTTTACTATTCGGAGAATTAATTATATAGAGAATAGTTTATTAGATAACTATTATAATATCTTTAATTAAAACTAAAATACTCGAAATATCCTTTATTATAAAAGAGTTAATAATATTCAAATAACTTTTCAGAGATCTATACTTGAATCTTAATAAACTTTAGATTATATTCTATAATAATTAATAGATAATTCGATTAATTATTAGGAATAATAAACGGATTATTATAAAATTCTATTATATAAATATTCAAAATATATAAATAAAATAAGAATATTAAAAGGGAATATTCGAAATTATATATTTATTAATAAATAATATACTAGTTAATAGATTAATAAAGAATTTATTATAATATAAATTCGAGTATTTTAGAGTTTTATTTAATCTTTAAAATATTTAAGAAATATTTAAAAAGATTAAATAATTAAGGAATTTATTTCTTTTATTATTTTATTTATATTATTAAAAAATTAAATAAAAAAAGAATTTCAAGATAGTAAATTAATTCTATTTCGAGTATTCTAATAGTATAAATAGATAATATTCTTAAATTAATATATTTAGAATTCCGAAATTCTATAATTCCTTAATAATATTAAAAAACGAGTTTATAATTATATAAATTACAATTTTGAATTAATCTAAATTCTCGAATAAAACTATAATCTAAATAATAAGACTATTATTACAAATACCGGAATTATAAGTGTATTCTATTTTATTATCTTTAAATACTTTTTCGTTTTTATTTTATATTATATTCTTTAAATTATCTAAATTATTTAATTTATTTAATTTATTCAAAAGTATTTATATAATAATTCGAAGTTTCTTTAATTCTTATAAATATATATTAGTTATACTAAAAACTTAAAGGAATTTTAAGGAAAACTTATCTTTGAATTACTATTATTCTTCTTTTCCTTTTAATAAAGTCTTATTATTTTTTAAATAATTTTCAAAACAGATTTTAATATAAGAGTATAGGAGTTATTAATCGAATATATATAATAATAATACTCGTGACTTATAAATATATTATTATAATAGTTTCTGTTTAAAGTTTCTTGGAAAATAATATAAATATAATAAAGATAAGGATTATTATATATAGAATCTCAAAATATATTAATATTTATAAGGAATATAAGAAATAATTATAGAAAACTCACCTTTTATATATAAAGGAATATTGGAAATATAATTTCTTTAAATTTCTGGAATTTCTGAAAATAAGATAGAAAATATAAATAGAATAGATATTATAAATCTTTTAGTCTTTAAATAATAATTAATTTTGAATATTAAAAATATTAAAAAAAAATATAATTTTGGATTTATTTAATAATTTATACGAGTTCTGGATATATTTTTAATATATTTGAGATTTATAATATTATAATAATCTATATTATTTAATAATTATTTAAATAAAAGACTTTTGGATAATTCTTTTTTTTAAGATAAAAGAAATATAAAATAAGAATTATAATAATTTTATTAGAGATCTGAAAAGTATTTAATAGAAATAATAAATAGTTTATATAATAATTAAGAAATTATAATAATCCAGAACGAGTATTTTACACTAAGTCTATTCGAATAAAAAATTATATTATAAGATTTTATTTAATTTATTCTATATTTCATTTAAGAATTATATAATTACTAATTAGTAAATATTATATCTAAAGAGTATATTATATATTAAATACTCATTATACTCATATATTAAACTTATATAAATAGTCACTAAACTCTATTCCTATATTCTCAATATTCATTTCCTCTTCTTCTATTCTTTAAAGTAATCAAATTAATATAATTTAATATTTATTAAAATATTCCTATATTCTATTCTTATAATATATAATATATTATTATTTTATAAATGGAATTTAGTATAACTCGTGACTATATCGAGTATTTTAATTAATTAAAAGGATTATTAAAGTCACGAGTAATATTAGATTATATTTGTAAAATAATAATATTATTATAAAATCGAGATCTAATAAATTCAAAGAATAAAATAAAAATGAAATAATATATTAATATTAGCCTTTCTATAATCTAGAAGTTCGGATAAACTAATCAGATATATTATATTCTTGTAATTCTCGTTAATAAAGTATATAATAATTCTAATAATTAATAATTTTTTATATTTTAATTCCTAATTATTAAAAGTAATAGAGACTTTGGATTATATATTTGCGATTTTATAAATAATAATAGACTTAAAATACTCGAATAATTTATATATTTATTTAATAACTATTATATAATCTGGAAATAAATTAATAACTTGAATATTCGCAATTTTGAATATCCTTTATAATTATTTTAATATTACTTTCCGGTATTTAATATTATCTAATATAATCTATTTTAAGAATATATTCTTAAATTCTTATTAATAGAAAAATATAATATATTTGTTATTTCCTTGAATAATATTAGATATTTATATATTATTTATTTAATAATAAATTCTTTATATATTCTCTTCTTTATCTAAAAGATAAGTTTTTAATATATAATTTTTAGTATTTTTGAGAGTATTTGAATTAAATATATAATCCTTTTCTTTCTTGAATTTAGAATTATAATAGTCTATTTAAAAAATTAGTTCTGAATATACAAAAACCTTAATATATATAGAGCTTATAGTACTATATTAATATAGTCTTTTGGGACTTTAATAAATTATTAATTATATATCTAATATATTATATTTACAAAGTTCATAATCTTTTTATCAGAAGAGTAAGTGTATAGTTTAATAGTAAATGAATAATAATTCCAAGTCGATTATTATATAATAACTATTTAAAAGTATAAGGATTATATTAAATAGATAGATCCTTATACGGAATGATATATAGATTATAGTCCTTATTATATACCGGTATCGAGTATAAACAGGTATTACGAAGCTCTCCTGGATTAGAATTCTACTTCCCTATTAATCGATTAAAGGTATTCGGAACAGATATTAATTGAGACCTAGTTATAGAAATCGATTATATTAATCGTGTAGATAGTTCGGGGAAAGTTAAATTAATATTAGAAGATACTATTTTAATAGTATTAATGATTTAAAGTACAGGATATAGAGTTTTTATAATAATTATAATTGATAATATTTAAAATATTAGGCTATTCAGGCTGAAATCAGGGTTATTGAGGTTCAACTTGTATAATAAGGTATATATTAAGTATAAAACCGTGTATAATTACGGGGAAAAGACCCTTCGAAGGCACTTCGAAATTGAAAAATCTTATAATCTCAACTGATAAGCACTGATCAGTTAAGTATATTTCGAACTGACTGACTGATATTATTTTATAACCTCAACTGATCGACTGATAACTGATATCCTAAAAATTTCGTAAGCGCTGACTGAGAGCCGCTGACTTATCGACCACCCTGGCAAAAGGCCTCCACACTACACGCGCATGGCTGCGAATACCACCTCAGCGAGCACAGCCCTTGCAGAAGCCTCTGCGCAAGTGAGAACGATTATAGCCGATGCAAACACACACGAGAATCGAGACAGGCAAGAGTGGATTCGGTGTTAAGGAGAGCGGCAGAAGACAAAATTATAAACGATGTTCCTGGAGATCTGTCACAAGAGGATCCAAAGAATGCGCTGAAGACGAAGCAGCTTGCATGGAAGAAGGTCAACCAGGAGCTGTGAGGGGTGGAGATGGGATGCAGATTATGGATATGGAAATGGACATCTCGGATGGTCATGCAGTTTGGGCATAAGGCTCTGCAAAGCTGAGAGTTGTGTAACCGAGATCCCACTCTAAAACACGCCCCACTGTAAAACACGCGAACTTCAAAAACACTTTCTTTAATTAATCAATAACCACTTTATAAAATAACTCTAGACTTTAAATATAGAATTTTATAAGTATTTAAAATTAATACATATAATTATTTTCATAAAGTATTTTATATTACTTATTATAATAAACTTTAATTAAATTAATTAAATTTAATAAATATTAAAATTATTTTAATAATATATAATATTATAAAGTTTAAAAATCTTAAAATTATTATAATATAATATATTTATAAAATCAAACATTTATTTTTTATATAATATAAACTTTATAACTTTAATTTTAATTTTTAATTTTTAATCTTTAAATTTTTATAAAATTTAAAATTTAAAATTTTATAAAAAGAGAATTATAATATATAAAAATAATATAAAAACTAAAGTTTATTATTTTATATTTAAATTAATAGCTTTTATAAAGGATTTAATATTTTTAATACTTTTTATTAATAAATATTTTATTTTTTATATATTATATATATAATATTTTAATTTAATTAATTATTATATAATATATTTAAGAATTTTTATATAAAATATAAATATTTTTATTTATTTTTATAATTTATATTAATATTAACTTTAAATATATTATAATACTTTTTAAATTAATAATAAAAAATTTATTTTAATAAAAAAAAATAAAAAATTATTTAAAATAAAAAATTATATTTTAAAAACTATTTATTTAATATAAAATACTTATTTGTAATATAATCCTTCAATTTATTAAAATAAATTATATAAAAAGTAATATATTTAAAAGTTTTAATTTTTTTAATTTTTTTAATTTAAAATATTTATAAAATTTAATATTTTAATATTTATAAGGTTTTTAATTAAAAATAAAGATTAAATTATTTATTTATATATAAAAGTTTAAATTTTATTAATAATTTTAATTATATATATATTATTTATTTTTATTTTATTAAAGAAAATTAAATTTTAAAATTTTAAAAAAAATAAAAAGTTTAAATTTAAATTTAAATATAAATAATATATTAAGGAAAAAAGTAATTAATACTTTTTATATTTATCAATTATAAGTATTTAAAAACTTTATATTTATAATATTTTATATCTTATATATAAAATTATATAAAACTTTATAAATTTTATTTAATTATTTATTTCTTAAAATAAATCTATTAAATATTATTAATTTTATAAACTTATAACACTTGATTACTTTAATATAAGTCTATTCTTTATATATTAATTTTTTTATTAATTTAATTTGTGGTTATTAAGTTATTAAAAAAGTAAGAATCGCGAAATCGTGTTTTACAATTGCGCGTGTTTTACAGTGGGATCTCGGTTAGGGCAAATTTCTTTCTCATTTTGGGTGGATGGTTCCAGCTCGAAAATTTGGTTCCTCAAATTTGGAATGTACCTGATTTTGGGGCTGGCGATTGAGCTCCAATTGAAATGTTTGCTGTTCTCTGCGTACCAGAATGCCGATGCAGCCCTTCTCATACCGCATAAAGAAAGTGGCAGGTGGACAGTGTGTGTGTGTGTGTGTGTGTGTGTGTGTGTGTGTCTGTATTTAACGTCCGGCGGACAGCGGCACGAGGCCCCTGCCCTAGGGGAGCCCATAGGACTATAGGACACTATGGGCCGTAAGGGCCACATAGTCAGTTCTAGCTAGCTACTTCTAACTATTACAATTTGTTTTACATACAGTTGTATTTCTACAGTTCTACAGCTGTCTGCGGTCATTCCCTGTTACGGGTATATTTTACTATCCCTATTATAGTCAATCCCCCTACTTGTAATCCGTTATCCCCGGTCTACCCGCTCCTGCCGCCTATTATAAGTGTAAAAGAGGTAAGGAAAGTGAGGAAAGAGAGGAAAGAAAAGGTAAAGACTATAGGTATATATAATATACTGGACTAAAAGGATTCCTCTAATCTAGTATATAGTTTACGAGTATCTATAAAGAACTGTGAGTTTGTGATCTATTCTACTAGAATAGTAATATTCTTTATTATCTCTAGTAAATATATAATCTTATCTATTATAAGTATCTTCAGGTCAAATTAGTTTATATTACTTTTCTTATAAAAGAAGAAGTATAATAGGGACTTTAACTATTCGTAATTATAATTAAGTATAATATTATAATAATAGAAGTGATTATAGTATATTATAAAGTTTCTGTAATATATCCGTGAGACTAGTATCCGTTCAAGCACTTCTCTTTTAAGTCCAAATTCTATTATATTATATATATATTATATACCGAGATTATAATAGTTTTATAGGATTATAATAAATTATAATTATATGAGAGAGTTATTTGCCTTAACTTTTATAAGTCTCTTAAGAGAGACGAGTATATATATAGTCTATAAGAATGAGAGGAGAATAATTCCTTCTTTTATAACTTAATCGACTATTTTATTATCTGGAATACTAATATATTCTAGTATCCAGTGGACTTGTAAAGTACTCGGGAGTATATATAAAAGATACTAGTATAATAACTATTATTATATCACTTCTTGGAAGTCTATAAATATCTATTATAATAAGTCTATAAAGGATAAGAGGAGATAATAGACTATTTCTAGATTATTTAAAAAGACTTATAGGTCAATTACTAACTTGACTCCCGATAATATAAATATATTATATATATCCTCGAGAGTATCTATTACTTTTATATTAAAGACCTTTATATATAAGCCAAGAGACTTTGATTTATAATTAGTTTATAAGTCGTATTAGTAAATTATAATCCCGTAACTAGTAGTTCCGTTTATAGACTCGCTTTTTGATTTATTAGAGAATATTTAGATATTACTAAAGGGTATTAGTTATAGGAATTCTAGAAAGTCTATTATAATCTTTACTTTTATCTATTTTTATAGAATATTAATCCTTTTATAAGTATTTATATAGGTCTCTTTTATAGTCTATAAAGGGACTTGAAATAGATTAATCTATTCTATTTATAAGAAAGAGAATAGGAAATATATAAAATATATATTATTTATTTTTATTTATAAGACTTATATTTTATAGACTATAAATAAATATTATAAGTCTAGTCGAATTGTTTTTATAATAAAAATACTTATAATAAGATTAAATTCAATCTCTAGTAATTATAAATATATTTCTTTATATAGAATTATAGTTTATATAATCTTATAGATTAGAAGGATAATTCTTATACTTATAAATATTACTTTTTCTAATAGATTTAAATAGGAGTTTATCTGATTTGAAATATATTACTTATTTTTTATTTTAGTCCTATTTGATTATTAGATTTTAGTTATAAAATAGTCTTTCTTGAAAATATAAACTTTTATAGTTTATTATAGGAAGATTAGTAATATTCCGCGAATTGTTTTATTTAGGGAATAGAGAGTATTATTAATTATAAAAGCCTTTATAACTAGAATATAAATATGCGATTTGAATAATAGTTTTTTATTAAAGAATATATCTAATTAGTATAAAGGACTAGTAATTTCTTATATAATATAAATATTAATAATAATAATAGGATTATTAACTAATAACGAGTCTGTTTATTATTATATAAAGTAAATTAATTCTAATTTTTTAGAATTAAAAATAATTCCCTTAATCTATTTCTATTAGAGGATCTCTTAAATATCTGTTTATAAACTATTATAATTATTTTATAAACTCTTAGAAATAGTTAATAAAATAATATTATTTATATAATTAAATTTATATACTAGTATATTTAATTAAAAGAATAGGATTATATATAATATAAAGAGAATTAATAAGATAAAAGAGTTTTAAAGTAAATTATATTAAATTATTATTTCTGAATTTATTTTATTATCTAATCGGATTTTTATAATCTATTATATAATAAAAGAATATATTCAATAGACTAAATAATTAGACTAGTTTTATTTATAAAATTTAAAGGCAAATCGGCCTGAAAGAATTATATTAAAGATTTCCTTTATATTTATAATAAATAATAAGACTTTATAATCAAATACTAAAACTTTCTTAATATTATATATAAGATATATTATAAGGTTTATAAATAATTATAATAGAAGAGTATTAAATTACTAATTATTTATTATTTATAAAATGACTAGAAGTCGTTTAAGACTTTTATTTAATATTAAGAATAAGATTATAAATTTATAAGATTAAGGAAAGGAATAGTTTATTTTATTTGATTTAGAGATAATTATAAGTATTATAGTCCGAAAATAGATAAGATAATAATTATAAAATAGATATTATTAAAAGAGGAATATAACTCTTATATTTATTTATAATCAGGTTATTTATAGAATAGTTATTAGTATTTTATCTATTTCAGAGATTATATTATTGACTTTTATTATAACTTTATAGATATCTTCGATTATAATAAAGGAGAAGTCTATATAATAGATAATAATTATAAGTATATCGAGTAGTATATTACTTATTTCTACTTTACTAATAAATAATTCTATAACTAGTAATTCCCTTTTCTTTTCTATAGACTTCGTGAATAGATTATTTGAATATAATAGATCTTTAAATAAAGGATTCCGATAAATACTAATTGACTAATACTATTTAATTATCCGGAATATATTTATAAGATTTATAATTAAATTTAACTTTATTATTTAATATTCATTTTTGACTTTATAGATTATATTTTATAATTTATAAACTGATTCTAGTATATAATCTTTATAATTCTTATTTATAGTTATTTTATAATTTAAATTCTATTATAACTAGTCTATATTATATTCTATTATCTATTTTATTACTTTCAAATAAACTTCTTGGAATAATTAAATAATTTATAAGACTTTACTATTTAGATTAATTATATTTAGAATATCTATAAGGATAAGATAATAGACTAGATTAGATTAAAGTATATTTTTGAAAATATTTATATCTAGAATATTAAATCTAAAATATCTTATTAGCTTATTTATATATAAGTTCTAGTAGATTATTATAAGAAGGGAATAGTAATTAGAGATTAAGTTTAAATAATTAATCAAGGTAATATAGACTGGAAGGAGACTAGTAAAGAAGACTAGATTAAGTATATTATTTTAATTATATATAGGGATATTTATAAGGTTTATATAAGTAAAGTTATAAGAGTCTAGTCAGTCTAGTAATACTTTTACTTATTCAGATAGGGTATAGTAAATTGGATTCCAGTTAGGATAATAGAGATTAAAGTCACCTGTTATAAAACCGGACTATTAGAGGTACTGTAAGGAGGTTATAAAAGCTCTTATAACTATCTCCGTGTCCGTAACACTTATAGGAGTATTATAGATATTCGTGATTATAAAAGGGAATATATTACGAGTTTGGATTTATAAGAATATTAAATCTCTAGATTTGTAAGATTATAATTGAATAGTTTATAATCCAATTCTTTTACAGATATAAGAAATGACTTATAGATATATTATCTAATTATTTACAGATATAAACAATTTGTAAAGGGAATAGGATTTGATAATCCTTTATAAAAAGTCTATAAAGATATATAACTCTTATATAAAGATAATATTAATTAGTAAATCGGTTATAAATAAAAGAATAATCTTGTATAAGATAGTTACTTTATTTATATTTACTTATAAAATTATAAGGGATTTTGTAAATAAGGACTTAATCCTTATTTTCAAAAGGGAAGAAAGTGTTTAGGGATCTCGGATTGAAAAATCAGGAAGCCGGGAGGATAGAAGGGACTATAACTATTATGATTACGAGAGACTATATGGGTATTATAGGTCCGGAAGAGACTATAGATATATCTGTAATAGGGATATAGATATAATTAGCGGCTTCTATTACTCTTTTGCAGACTGTCTTACTAACTTTAAGGATTATTATTATCTCTAGTTTTGTTTTCGGATAAAGAGGAATAGACTATAAAGGATAAGATAGTTTATTTATCGGATAAGGCCCTTTATAATATAGGCATTTTGGAGAGTAATGGTATGGGACTATAGTATTATAGTTTAAAGTATAGGAGTCTATATTATAGTTATAAGAGTTATATATATTATAGTATTACAGGCGGGTATATATATAAGTATTATACCACTAGTAGTAGTAAGTATATTGAATCGTTTTCAGTTTAGTTTTGACCTTATAGATCTATACTATTATATCTAGAATCCGTAAGTATCTTGGTAATACTTTATGAGTATTCGCGAGAAAGTATACTATCTAGTTAATATTAAAGAGACCTTCCTCTTTACTAGAAAGGGTCTTAGCGGAATGGACAGACTACTGGCCAGTAATATCTTGAATAGTAGAGTATAGTATCTCGCCTATAATTGTGTGATTTTGGATCTGGAAGAGGGGGTCAAGTAGTCTAATAGATTGTGGAATATTTATTAACCGGTATAAAACTCATGATTACGGGTATTCTACACAGTAATCGGAGACCTTATTATCTATTAAGGTTATATATTATATTAAGGTAGTTAAGTCTTTAGGAGAGCTAGTACAGAGAGTATAGCCGGAAGGGATTACAAGGACCTCCTTAAACAAGGAGTTGTCCGTTCCAAGGGCTTACTTAAGGGCAGTGAGGAGTACAAAGGAGTCTACTACCCTTACTGGATAGGAGGGGCCTATATGGACGAATAGTCGGGTATCCGGGCGAGTGATAACTGTTTTAACTGTGGGCTTTTACTGGGCTAGCTTAGCCAAGGGGACAGGTATAGTACTAGTAGTGATACTAGTATAGGTGGCGGGAGGGGTTATAGCTTGGGGGCTAGGACAAGAGGCAGATATAGACGGTTAGACCACTTGGGAATGGGTAGAGCTAGGGTTATTATAGATTCCTTTAATATAGAACTCGAAATATTTGTTTGTGATAGTCGTAATTTCAGTATAGAGCTTTGTAAGTGGCTTGTAGAGATGGGCAGGGAGTTTACGGATCTCGTCTGATTATATATAAGAGTCCTAGAGATTTGCGATCGGGTAGAAGACCCGCTGGGTGTCCGCAGAGCGGACTTTAGTTACTTTTACCAGGTGGGTGAGGTCTTGGGCGAGGGAGTGGGTGGAACGTCCAGGGTTAGGGGATATAGGGGGGCCTATTCTAGAAGCGCGACGCGTCTAGAAATGGCCTATAGAGGGCCTACAGGCCAGGGAGGGAGTTTAGAATATGAGTATTCAGGTCGAATAAGCCAGATTACGTGTTTAAAACACGCGTTTTTTTTTTTTTGATGTGCTGCCTGTTGTGGCAGGTGGACAGTTCATTTAGAAGAGTCATAGTGTCAGTTGGATATCACGTGCCCCTCTCCTTTCGTACTAGCCATTCCCAATGGGGATTAGGCTGTTCCAGTGGGATATAAGCTCCCCGAGCAGTCGCCCACTTGGCTTCTTAGACAAACTTCTTCAGACATTACAATATACTCACTTTTCAAGCTTCACCTCATGCTTATTGTACCCCTGTAACTGCAACTGTCACATAGTTCAAACAATCAAATCTGAATTTATACAGGGAATGAGGCTAAAGTTGAGTTACACACGGGCCATTGAAAATAATTGCCTCTTCTCAACCCTCATAGGGCCGTGGAAACCTCTCAAGTTGAAAAGACAGTAAGACTATTCCGTTCAGTGTACCGCGAAACAGCTCCTATTGGCTGCAGACTTCGCATGTAGCTTCCTTTGGATAGGCCAGTCTTTCCTCGCCTGAAAAACGCCTCGTGTCCCAAAACAGAAGAGCGGTCCTTTTGTCCAGACCCAATCGCTTGCAGCCCAATCACTTGATCCAGCTTTAGACAACCACACCTCGCAGTCGTTATATCTCCCCTTCTCTCTGACTATTCTTCCTTGAAGCTGGAAGATCGACGATACGAGCACCGAAATTTTCTAGACTGTGTTTACGGAATCGAGAATTGAGTTAGCACATAATGGATCCCTTCAGACAGCCTCTTTTCCCCACAGCCTTGCCCATGAGCTTTGAGCTGGAACCATCAGCTGAGAGCGTGTCGCGGTATTCATTCATCTCCCACGAACCCTCATCCGGTGAAGCGGGGATTCGAGAGGAGATACGACGGCAATGGGAGTCACTGAAGCCCCTTATTCAACGAATCTATATCGGCGAGAACAAGCCATTCCCATACCTCGCGAAGATCCTTCATGAAGAGCATGGTTTTGAACCAACGTAGGGTAGCCCTTTCCTCAAGTAGTTTGCTGTATCGATGGAGATTGCTGATTTGTATCTAGTAAGAGACAGTTTTCGGGACAGGTCAAGAAGTGGGGATTCAGGAAGAATGTCTCGCGCTCCGAACGACGCACAATGTTACAAAACCTTCCTGAAACCAGCGGCAATCCGGCCACCGGGCTCCAGGATCGAAGAGTGGGCCAAGGAAAATTGAAGAATTGGCAGAGACGATACCGCGAAGGAGGAACGGAAAGGTTGACAGTTTCGCGGCAAAAAGATGAGAACAGGGGTTAGTCCATATCATTTACTGGGAGTGAGCCCAGTGAAACGACTTACTTTTGCAGCTGACATTGGCTATCTAGGAGACTTGGCCAGATCAGAATTCGAAAACAGCGAGGCAGAAATATGTCTGAAGTCAGTTCTTTCCAAGGAGCTCCCTGCGTTCTGTGTTCGCGAGAACATTGTTGTTCAGCAGGCGAAACCCGATTCCGAAGACATCGCAGCTATGAATATATGTCAAGATCCATGGCCTTTCAATTGGACAACTGTAGATATTCCAGGCTCGCCTGGCTTATCTCGTCTTTTCAAGCGCTTGGAAATCGAAGCCGCTTATGTTCCCGCTTTGTCTCTGGATGGGGCCGAGTCGGAAGACCCTACTTGTCTGTCTAAGGTCGAAATACAAGAGGTCTTCAACTGTAGTAAGGCAATGGCCACCGCAGATTCGCACAATGCACGATTATCTCGAGTTCAGACTTTCCATGCGCATTTAGAGGGCCGCTCAACATACCAAGCTCCACATTTTCCCTGGAGGAACACTGACGACGTCTTTTGTGGATATTCCGAAAGTCCTTTGCGAGAGATATATGTCTTCCCTTCTGCGCCCCAGCGAAAGGCTTTCGCCAAACCTCCCAATTCCAAAATGACAAAATGGGCACAACTCAAAACACAACAAGCAGACTTCGAAAGCAAATACGCCAAACTCAAAACGCATTTCTCAGCGGATAATCCCGCAGTTATAGGCACGTTGGAAAAGCTCGCACATGCAGTCTACTGCCTTGATAAATTGAAGAAAGCTGAATGCTTGTATCGTGAGCTAGTGGACCTATACCGACAGATATACGGACCCAATAATCTCATAACATTGGAGGCATGTCACAGGGTCGTCGAGACACTCCGACAACAGGGTCACTATTCAAAAGCAAAAGAGTTAAATGACAACCTGCTGTCTGCAACTTCAAAATTGGCCCAAGCAAATCACCCCTTTGCCATCAAGGTTGCAACGAGCGACGCATGGATTTCCGAGCAAATTGGGCAGATTGAACATGCTGAAAGTGTCCAGCGGGAAATTCTTCAAATTATGTTAGCAACCCATGGTCCCAGAAATACCGAATCCATGCGAGTCTTGTCATCACTGGGCTATTCGATATCCACACAAGGGAAAGAGGGCGGAGAGGTGCTATTGCGGACCGTTTTGCAGCTCTCACTTGAAGATCCGAAATCAGATCCAAGTTCTTCTCCCGCTATCTCTGCGATGATAAATCTAGTATATGCACTATTAGTTAAAGGAGCCCCCGAGGAAAGTCTTGAGGTAGTATCAGGAGCAGTGGAACGATTTGAACCATTGCTCGGAGCAAACCATCCACAAATTCTCTTGCTTGAAAGATTTCGTGCTTGGAGTTTGCTTGGTAGTGGAAAGCTAGATGAGAGTGAAAAATTATTTGAAAATCTGGCGGCTTTGCATTCTATCGAGAAGGAGGAAGAACATGGAAGATACTTGGTGGGCGCCTGGCTTGGACTTGCTCGCGTTCTGTCAATGACGGGTAGATTTGAGGACGCAACTGGCTGGTATGAGAAATGCTTTGAACTGGGAAGTCCAATTTATGGAACATACCCGAATGAACTGGTAGAAGCTTGCTATCGGCTCGCAAACTGGTACGAAGACCGCCGCCTCTTCGTTGATGCGCTCAGGATATATCAACGCCTGATCAGCGAGATACGGGAAGCTGGTGACTACCACAATATGATTGCGAGGCTTGAATCCGAGATAAGACGCATTGAAAACAAGGCGCAAAGGGATGCCAGCGAGCACGAATCCGATTCCGATGACACAGACTGGAGCAATGATGACGGAGCTGCTGAGAGAGTCGATGAAAAAATCGAAGTCAGTATGGAAATGAATGAGGTGTAGGAAGACGGGCGTGAAAAGAAGAATGAGGACTAGAAATCCTTTGACAAAACCATTAAAAACGCCTTAGCACTTTGCTTGCTCTTTCCTCGCCGGCGCATAGAAAATCTGCATTCGCAGCAACCAAACCGCTTTCCTCTCACGAGATAAGAGACGAGAGCTACGCAGTGTAAGCTATAGGATAGCTTCAGCTAGAGTAAAGGAAATTCTCCCCCATGGTTCAAACTCACCGTTCTCATAAGATTACCCACTTCATCCTTCCACCCCAACCCCTCATCGCCCACAAGTCTTCTCCGGTCAAACAGTGACCCTATGAATATGTCCGACCATTCCTCCCTCTTCCTTTACGAGATCAGTACTACTCGCCCCAAGAAACTTCGCCTTATCATTAAACAGGAAATCATTGAACACATCCACCCCGCCAACTTACCATGCCATCAAAGATGAACAAATTTGCATGCAGTCTCACTGAGATTCAACCGAGTAATCACCGCAGCTCGGAATCAAGATAAATAACTCATCTCGACAAAATCCTGAGCTTTGAGTCGAAAGAAAAGAGCAGAGGTATAGGGAAGTGCTGTTGAAATAAAGTCTCCCCCCCCCCATCGACCACATAACGTGTATTCCCGGCAGAGAACGCTCCGGGAAACTGCGGCGTCGTGCACTATCAAACATCAACATCATCGTCCAGCCCTCATGTATGGACATCGAGGCCTTGCTTCCATCTCCTTCAAGACATCTACAAAGCAAAAATTAGAGAAGGGCATCTGAACAAACCTCGACTACCCCCTCGTTGAACCATATCCCCGGCTCAAAGAATCGCGGTACTGACAAACGATTACGGCCTTAATGAAAGACAAGGCATGTAATTAATAAGATCTACGTAAAAATGACATAAATTAAGGGGAGAAGCGAACGCGTGGAAGGCGTCTATGTTGTTGAAGAAACCTTTCTTTGCCAGATTTCCCAGATACTTCTCAGAACATCCAGCCTCATCATTGCCTGAGCCTCGCCGTCACAATCAAAACATCATTATCAACTCATTGATCATCAAACATTACAGAAGCTCGTTTGTGCCACTTAGCACATCCAAACCCTCCCACACAATCTCACAAAGCGTAACGAGGCAGGGAAAAGAAACGGGTCGAGTCATGAGCATCATATTAACATCTTATACGCAATCGCTACGCAAGCAGTGGTATCTCCTCCCCCCAAGTCTCCCCTTCATCATTATTGTGTATTTTGTAACTGCATCCCATCTGTGAGAATCCCTCAATCAACCCCAAACGCCACCGCTATGCATAACAAAATCTCCTTTTTCCTTATCCGTCACTCTACTGTCTTCTCGAGGCTGCTGACTCAAGTCATGTATATCTTCGCCATCGTCTCCCAGCTATCGAAAACGCTTCTCTTCGACGTTGTATTCGACGTCTGTTCGTTGAAAGCTAGGTTTCCGACGTTGCACCAATTGTTGACATTCTGCTCAACTTGTTAGTCGAATCCCCTCTCAAAATTTGGGATGGGGAACTTACCAAACAACTCAAATACTTGCACCAGCTACAAGTCTTCCGATAGCGATAGAAGTTATTCAGCAACAGAATGAACACAATGAACACGAACACCAAACTGCCTACGCGAACCAACCACCAAGCCCACCATCCGCCTCTTCGCCCTTTGAAGAATCCAAGTGGGTGTTTGACGAAGCCCATAGTGCCTTGGCCTTGTCCTTGAGAAGCTGCGTACGGTGAGTGGTTGTATGGTGGTTCATACTCATTTCCTTGGTTCATGCGTTTTCGGAGAGCGTTGGGAGAGTGCAGGATGCAAATCCCAAGGACTAGACCCATGAAAAAGCCTCCGATGTGAGAGAAATTGTCGAGTCCGGGCAGAAGACCGAGGACGAAAGAGATTACGACGTCCAACATAATAAAAGCCAGGTCCTTCCAAGGACTCGTTCGGTCATTCCAGGTGTATAACAGGTCGAGGAGAGTGAGAGCCAGAATGCCGAATAAAGCGCCAGAAGCACCTGTTGACGAAATCCCTGTTGCGGCGAAATTACCACCTAGTACGAAGCCGAAAATGCCACTTGAGAAGTAGACGAGAAAGAACCGGATGGGTCCAATCTGCTGTTCGATTTCCCTTCCCAGCGTGATCTGCAGCAGCATGTTAAATCCGATGTGTACGATTCCCGCGTGCAAGAAAATGGGTGTAATGAATCGGAACCACTGATCTGGGGCTGGGTAGTCTGCGATATTGGTGGATGTAACAGTTGGAGGATATACCGGGTCCTGAGACGCAGTCATGCCAAAGCCGCAGAGTTGGTGTAGCTGGCAGAAGGCGCTATCGTTTGTCGTATTTGGGCATGGCCAGCTAATTGGGCCGCCCTCGGCACGGTTCTGTATTCCATCCATGGAGTGCATGCATGGTACATATCGGGATCCCATATTGATGAGGACATAGGGGGAGGGGCCGATCATCGGGTTGAATTGGGGGTGGATTTCAATGGGTGAGCCTGTCAGTTGAGCTAGGAAAGTCAGCAGTAATCCTCAACCAGACCTGAAAATAGGTTTATAAAACCTACCATTCTTCACAATCTCTGCAATGAATACTGCTACTTGTATAGTTGTGAGAATATACACAAGCCATGGAATCCTCTTCCCGTTTTTGCTCCCTAGCATGCCCATCCCGCCGAATCGCTTCTTTCTGCCTTGTTCCATCTGCGAAGGAGCTGGCGCATCATAGACATGATCTGTAGAGTTGTTGTCCTTGCCCGGTATGCCTGGATGATCTCGGAGGGGAATATCATCTTGATATGATGGTGATTGATCCAGTCGTCCTCCTTGTCCATAGTATCTCGAATCACTCCCTAAGCTGGTCTGACTGTCGTATTGCTGGACACCTGGCCTGCCCATCGGATATACATGATCATCGAAAGGAGCCTCAAACGGTGAGGCCCGGTCTTCTGGTCGTGGAGGATTTGTGTGATAGGACGGTGCTATCGAGGGCGCTGATTGCTGACTATAGCTCTCGTAGTAAGGCAGAGTTGGTTGTGACTGTTGCAGCGTTTGCGGCGCTGGTGGAGGAGGTAGCTTCGATGCAGGACGCGGAGGAGGTTTGTAGTAGTCGCTTGGTGCCATGATGGGCGGTATTGTGAGGAGTTTGAGCAGTCAGATATCGCTGGATGCGATGGGGGTCGTTTGTCGAGAGGTCTGAAACAGGAGAAGAGAGAAAGGGAGAGAGCTCGAATGAGGGTCGGGGATGCAATCAATTTGTATTACACTGCACCCGCATTGCAGATGAATCTGCGAACGATCGGACGAGGCTCTGCCAATGCTGAGCGACTTCGTAATGCCTTGCGGGCGGAGCGAGATAGAATTGTGGATTCTTGGAGGTTGAGGTCAGAGCTGCACTGCACTGCCCGCCTCTGCTTCTAAAAACAGGTGCAGGTTTCAGCTTCTCGCTTAAGCGAACCTACTGCCGTGGAGTAAAGGGGCGTGGAAACCAGTAGCTTATGTAAGAAACAGAGTTTTATTGCTTTGAAAAATACATATAAATCTGGAACGGCGTCTCAAGATTATGGAAAGACAAAGCTTCTTCGTTGAGTAATTGTTATTAACCGGGGCGCTGAGCATTTACCGTGACCGCGTCTCTTTTGCTCAGGCCTTGCCCCTGCAATTCCGGGCGGATCTAACTCGCATGCATTTGACAGCAAATCAGATTCAATTGATTCACCAGTACCTACGTAAGCAAATGGTAAGAGGCACCAGGGATGTCGATTCGAGGTGGGCCATTCCCGGCTACGAAGTAGATTATTGTTGTTAACAACCTGATGCATTCAACCAGTGCGTTGTGTCTATCCTGCCTTTGTTCGATTCCGCGATTCTCTCTCTCTAGGTTCTCCTCCCCAATTCGTTCAACGTAATTATGACCATGATGTGTATGCTCCCAATGCTGTCTGCTAACAACCCACTTCCTAGCCCTGCCTCCTTCATAAATCATCGATTCGTGCGCCTAGGGATGACTGAAGGTCGTAGAGAATCCGCGAATGATCATCTCGATTCCATGCTCTCTAAGCTCAACCCTCAAGCCTGCAACCTAGACAACATCAAACCTTTGCCCCATGTTAAACGCTCATCATAAATAAGTCCATCCAAGTGAGACACCGGTTGCAGAAAGGGTATATCGAGAGAAGGACAAATAAACCAACCAGCAGTCTTTCGGTGCGTTGGAACGTGATAAAGGAATGCATTTACTGAATACTGGACATACATCAGCTAGAGCCTCCTGTTAACGGAGATGCTGAAGAGGGCCAAAATGCCTGCTTTCTTTTTCGTCTTAGCCGGTGACTTACTCACCTCTTATACCCCCTCATCGAGTTAATTTTCATGCAAAATTGGCGCCGTGCTACTGACGCTCAGCTTGTCGTTCGCACCCGCATAATAGTAAACGAGTTTGATTGCGGTCCTAACAACCAGCTTTGGAAGATAGGCAACCATGCCGATGATGAGCAGCGACAAGAGAACCACCACGATTGTATTTAGTGCGAGTTTCTCTCCCGGTGTCATCACATACGGCGAGAAAGTGACCTCGTACCGGTAGTACGCGAGTTCGATCTTGCCCATCAGTGTTGAGAAGGGTGACTGCCTCCGGCGCATCGGTGGGCTGGCTGCGAAAGACATGGCTGTGCGACAAGAGAAAGACTCGCAGAGAGATACTTTGAGAAATGAGATATTGGGCCAAAAGATAAAACGCAGTGAAGGCTGCTCGCGAGGCACCAAGGAAAATCGATGTACCGCAGAAAAATGAAAGCAAGAGGTGGGGATTTTGGCCTTGTATCTTGATGTAGTTCCAGATTTCGACGAGGAAGGACCAAAAGGCACAGATGCCTTCCTTCTTCACCGTCTCAAAATGCTTGTCACTGACTAAACCTTACCGTTGATTGAGGAAGGCACGACACTGGCTCCTTTACCTCCTCTAAACTGGGAAAGTATAAGCTCACCTAGTGACTGGCGAAGAGCAACGGTGTACAGCTTCGTTCGGGAAGTTCGGATCTAGGGCCGGATAGTCCCATATAATTGGAGAGAAATCTGATCTACGGAGGTTCCTCCGGTGCCTGCTGGCAAAGTTGGAAGAAGACATGACCTGGTATATTGTTGATAATGCGTTTGCAGGATTAGCGGTGCACATTGAAGCCATCCTGCGCGGTCTGACCTCATAGTGGAGATGGGAAGGAAAGAGGAAGTTTCGACTGAAGTTGGGTGAGCCGCAATCCCATTTTGCCAAGAGCCTGCTTATTAAGCTCTCGTGACCCTATCGAGCCTATCCTACACCCCTGCTCCTCACGTCGCGCCTTTCACCACCCATGACGCGACGCGACAAGCCACAGAAATTCCATTGCCCCATCACGAATCCTCAGCCGTCAACCTCGCCATTGTTGACATCTCCAACTTCCGTCGTTGAAGTTACAATAGCTTCATTATGGCTACACGACTTCCCCAAAAGCGGATCCTGGGAGAATCAACCAACACCCGCCGAAACATCCCCTCCTCTCCCGCATCAACGAAGAAACGGAAGCTGGAAGCATTATCCTCGCCCGCAGCGCGGTTCAAGAGCTCTCAAAATGGACCCAAGTGGAAAGTGGGCTCGAGTCAGCCCTCTCACTTCGAATCTGAGGTTCTGGAGAAGATGACGCAGGATATGGCAGGATTAAAGAAGAACAATTCGGAGAGAGATCAAGAATGGGCGCGACCCACCCTGGCAGACTTCAACTCGGCAACGGACAATCTTGTCTTTCAGCAAATTGAATGTGAGGAGGGCACGCTGCATGATGGCAAGGCTACAGTCAAGTTATTTGGAGTTACGGAGGTAAGTTGGGCCAGCTCTAGGAAAGGGACGAATTACTAATTGAATGCAGGCGGGCCACTCTGTTATGCTTCATGTTACCGACTTCCTTCACTACCTATATATTGCAGCCCCCGATTCCTTTACGCCCCAGGATTGCGAGAAATACAAGACATTCCTGGAATCACAAATTGCTCAACATCAACCGGCTATACATTCCATTCAGATGGTTATGCGAGAGAACCTGTACGGGTTCTCAGGAAATGTGCAGAATCCATACCTCAAGATCACAGTCACCGATCCGAAATTCATCAACAAAGTCCGAAGCACAATCGAAAATGGAAATGCGAATTGGAAGGGGATGTGGAAAGGTACTGGAGACGGTGGTATTAAAACATTCGATAGTATTCAATATGTACTGCGGTTCATGATTGATTGCAAAGTATATCCTTCTTCTTAGTTGCGAAACAAATTCTAACATTGATAGATTTCCGGCATGTCATGGGTTGAAGTCCCTTCGAAGTCATACAAGCTCATCCCACACCACCAACGGCACTCCAACTGTCAAATCGAAGCCGAAGTAACATACCGAGATCTGATAGCACACAAGCCAGAAGGTGAATGGGCAAAGATGGCACCTCTGCGTATCCTTTCATTCGATATTGAATGTGCGGGCCGAAAAGGGGTCTTCCCAGAAGCAAATCAGGATCCGGTTATCCAAATCGCCAATGTTGTCACTCGATACGGAGAAAAGAAGCCTTTTGTCCGTAACGTTTTCTGCCTTGATACTACGAGCTTGATTGTCAATACCCAGATCTTCGAGTTTGAACGGGAGGAGAAGATGTTGATGAAGTGGCGAGATTTCGTGGAGGAGGTAGATCCAGATCTCATCATTGGCTACAACATCTGCAATTTCGATTTTCCATACCTCCTTGACCGCGCGAAGCACTTGAAGGTGGCTGGGTTCGACGCTTGGACTCGGTTAAAGAATGTCAGATCTGCCTCGAAAGACACGAATTTCTCCAGCAAGCAAATGGGAAATCGTGATACCAAGGCGACGAACACCAATGGCCGATTACAACTCGACTTGCTTCAATTGGTCCAGCGAGATCATCAACTGCGAAGTTACACACTTAACTCTGTTTGTGCTCAATTTTTGGGCGAGCAGAAAGAAGATGTACACCACACGATGATCACAGAATTGTTCAACGGTACCCCTGAGTCGAGACGAAGATTAGCAGTATACTGTCTGAAGGACGCGTATCTACCTCAGCGACTGATGGACAAGTTATCATGTCTTGAAAACTACACGGAAATGGCAAGAGTCACAGGCGTACCCTTCAACTATCTCTTGGCTCGTGGTCAACAGGTCAAGTTCGTCAGTCAACTTTTCCGAAAAGCCTTGGAACAAAAACTGGTCATTCCCAATATACGAACAGACGCAAGCGAGGAGCAGTACGAAGGTGCCACAGTCATTGAACCCACACGAGGATATTACGACGTTCCTATTGCAACTCTCGATTTCGCATCTCTTTACCCCAGTATTATCCAAGCTCACAATCTCTGCTACACCACACTTTTGAACAAAACCGTAGTCGAGAAGCTGAATTTGGTTAAGGATGAAGACTACATTGTCACCCCCAATGGAGATATGTTCGCCACAACCAAGCGAAGAAAAGGTCTCTTGGCTCAAATTCTGGAAGAATTGCTCACTGCCAGAAAGCAAGCTAAGCGAGAGCTCGCAGTCGAGACAGATCCGTTCAAGAAAGCTGTGTTGAACGGTAGACAACTTGCGTTGAAAGTCAGCGCCAACTCTGTCTACGGTCTTACGGGTGCCACCGTTGGAAAACTTCCTTGTCTTGCCATTGCCAGTAGTACGACGAGTTATGGTCGGCAAATGATTGAGAAGACAAAGGAAGAAGTCGAGAAGAAGTACACGATTGCCAATGGCTATTCTCATGATGCTCAAGTCATCTATGGTGATACCGATTCCGTCATGGTCAAATTTGGAGTTGAAGATCTTGCCACCGCGATGAAGCTGGGTGAAGAAGCAGCACAATTCGTGTCCTCAAAGTTCATCAGGCCTATCAAGCTTGAATTCGAGAAAGTATACTTTCCATATCTGCTGATCAACAAGAAGCGATACGCTGGTTTATACTGGACGAATCCTGATAAGTACGACAAGATGGACACCAAAGGTATCGAGACTGTCCGTCGAGACAACTGTAGGCTCGTTCAAAATGTCATTGAGACCGTCCTCCGCATGATTCTTATCGATCGGGACGTGCAAGGCGCCCAAGAGTAAGTTCATTGCTCATCAAGTCCAATTTCATTGCTAATGAGCTCCAGCTACGTAAAAGATACCATCTCCGACCTCTTGCAAAATAAAATCGACATGTCCAAGCTCGTCATCACGAAAGCTTTAGCCAAAGCAGACTATACAGCAAAGCAAGCACACGTCGAGCTCGCAGAGCGGATGAAGAAACGAGATGCAGGCTCAGCACCAACACTCGGCGATCGCGTCGCCTACGTGATCATCAAAGGTTCAGCAGGAGCAAAGAATTTCGAGCGTTCTGAAGATCCCATCTTCGTATTAGAAAACAACATCCCAATTGACACGAAATACTACCTCGACAACCAGCTCGCCAAACCCCTCGGCAGAATTTTCGAACCTATCCTTGGAGAGACCAAAGCCAACAGTTTGCTAGCAGGTGATCATACTCGAGCAATTAGCGTGGCAGCCCCTTCTATCGGAGGCCTCATGAAGTTTGCCAAGAAGACCTACACTTGCATGGGCTGTAAAAAGCCTCTTACCTCCGCCACTGAAGCCACCGGAGCAGTGTGCTCCGATTGCGCTCCTCGAGTCGGTGAACTCTACCAAAAGACCCTGAGCAAAGTCAGTGATCTGGAGGTCAGGTTTGGCAGGTTGTGGACCCAATGTCAACGGTGTCAGGGGAGCATGCATTGTGAAGTTATCTGTAGCAGTAAGGACTGCCCCATCTTTTACATGCGGATGAAGGCCAAGAAGGACGTGGAGGATGCCGGGAAAGAATTAGGGCGGTTTGATAGGGATGCTTCTCTTTGGTAGCCGAGGCACAGGGGAGTTGATAGGCAAACGGCGTTCGGGGGTTGGTATGGGTTCAATATCTTGTTTGCATTGAGATGGTATGGTATGATTATGATGTATGCTTTAGAGCCGAAACCCAAATATTGGCGTTTAATAGCCTTTTCTTGTCCGTCCCGCCCTGGGTGTTATTGTGTCATCTTGTTGCCGTCAAGTGACGCACTGCAACGAATCCTCATATTCCATTTGTTTCCTTCCCTTCTACTCCGTCGCCACCAAATGTCGCCCTCACTCTCTCCGCTGGCACGCTATTAACCTTCTACGGCACACGGAACGCCAGGAAGGACTGTGCAATGCTGTTCTCACGGCAATGGTTGCCGAACGCTTGGTGATTATCGAAGAGGAGAGCATGGTTGATGGGGTTATTAAGGTCAAGAACAGAGTTAGAGATGTGGAGTTGACGCCGAGGGTTGAGGCGAGGAGGGCCAGTGTTAGGTATGCCAGGCTACAAAAGAGGCCGTTTGTACAGTGGAGTGGATTGAGGGGTGGATTGTTGGCAGGCGTTGTGT
This sequence comes from Hyaloscypha hepaticicola, assembly GCA_002865625.1. Classification (NCBI taxonomy): domain Eukaryota; kingdom Fungi; phylum Ascomycota; class Leotiomycetes; order Helotiales; family Hyaloscyphaceae; genus Hyaloscypha; species Hyaloscypha hepaticicola. Next base: position 145,534 of record KZ613514.1, read on the forward strand.
GGTAGCGGAAACTTTTCGTTGGGTTTGGGGTTTATTGAGTTGAGTGTTGCATGTATACTTGGGAGGACAAGGTTCTGGGAAGATGGGTTGGGTTAGTGATTTATGGCGCTTTTGGGACATAAACTACACTCAAGCACATTTGTCCTGATATCTGATGTACTTAAACCAAGAGATCATGAAGCTCTCTCCGCTATCACAAAGCACATTCAATGTACTCTTGGCACATAAGGCAATCTTCGTCTCTCAAGTAACCTAATAATCCTACCCTAAGAGAACTCTTTTTACTCTCCTATCCTATATGCAACAAATAATATTACTAAGAACGTAGTTGGCGTCACGAGCATGCTCACATGCTGAATTCAAAAGAAGTAAGGTTAGCTTCGAAGCTTCGACTATGGTCTACTTATATAAAGTAGATTGAAACGAAGTAGCTGCCGTCGACATAGAATCAACTTAAGTCGAGTGAGCTGAAACGACTTGAACTGAACGGGCGTCGACACCTGCTCAGGAATGATATGCAACATAAACACTTGATTAGAATACGGGGCTGCAATTGCGTAAATGTCGGAAAGGACTCAAGAGAAGTTCTGCAGGTGGCTCAGGAAAGATGTTACATAGGTGATTGTTCAATACAAATGAGATTTCCTTTTTTCTTCGCCCAAGTCAAAGCTCTGCTAGGGGTAAACTTCAAATATAGCGCCAATCACCAAGAGCCAACAAGAAATCGTGACAGAGATATAGTTGGTACTCGAAACGTTGGTTGTTGACTTGATTTTTGTTTTGGAGACAAACAATAGGTCTCAGGGTAACATATCTACCGATTAGTATTGAGGGGAAAGTACTCTACCTAATACTAACGTCCCGGATTCGCGGATTCGCGGTGAACGTAGACTCGTTTTTAAAAGCAACGATTAGATGTTTTATTGTTACTAAGAGACCATGCCCGCGCTTACTCCATGAGAGTTTAACCTTCCACCATCTTGGCTTCAAAGGCTGCTGGAAAGACCAGATTTCCTGTCCTTGACCCGCCCTGCGCTGAGCTTAGTTATCTATTTGTGCCCTAGTAGTATGGATCATACGGTCCTCTTAACGGAAGGTAACGGCCAATAGAGGGGGGGCCACGCGGAGGGAGGGTCGGTGTCTGGGGTATCATCCGACGGCAGCAATTCGGGTTCGGGCACCTCGCAGGAGACTGAGTGGCAGACGTGCGCGCTGAGATGTAGCTTTTCGTGCGGCAGCTCGGGCAGTAAGCCATACTTGCATCTGGCGGCACCTATAGTTGAAGAGGAAGACCGATCATTATGTCTTCTGGCGATGTGATCTTACTTATTTGTTCTTGTACGCGAGTTTTTTGAAGCTATATAGCTGAGTTCTCACAATGCGAAGGGTGTATCATTACAAAGAAGAAGAACTGTAGGTCAGTGAAGAGACGTGGGTATTTATAGACTTTGAGAATGCCTCGGAAGCTTCTGGAGTGCCGTACCATTATTCTAAATGTGGTACACTCGTCGAGTTCATTAAAGATTTGAAACCCAAATGCCTTTAACATAACCTATCATTTACGTGATTAAGACAAGCTCCATTGAATGTATACTTTAAAGCATATTCACAATAAAGAATATCCACCGCAAAGTCCCTATGGTCATCTAAAGTCGCAACATACATTGTGCATTTCCAAATTCGAATATCCCTCTATTATTAAATTCAGTAAGAGAATGTGAACATATCACGCAATCAGGGAAGGAGACTAAGAATTACGTCGATTAATTGATATATACGGTCTGTATAAGGGATATCGAGTGCGCATCAGAAAATTACCTATACGCTCAATCTCAGCTTACTTTACCCAAGACGTTGGGAAGAGAATAGGAGTTGTCTCATCTTGATGATTATATAGGACAAGTAATCCGTTTATTTGCTGTTTCTTCCGCTTCCTATTATGATGTTCCACCGATAGTAAAGTCGTGTGCTTTGTGTGTAGGGTCTTGCTTTATATAAAGGAATCCTTTCTTGCAACAAAAACTTCAATCCGCGCTTCAGGTAGTTCCTTGAAGATGTTGCTTCTTGCATTTTTCCCTAATCACCCAGGAGGCGAGAAGCACGCTGATGACGCCCGGGATCGCCCCAACTATGGACCCAATTCTAAGCACCAGGAATGAGTACTCAAAATGAAAAGTACAGTAGTGGTTGTCAGAATTCGTAGTGCAAAGCTGTGTTTCAATATACTATAACTTATGGAATATTCGTAAAGCGACTAACCATTACCTTTCATATTGTTCCTCAGATTAGGGAACATTTAGGAAAGCAAAGTGGCAGTTCGGCTCTAAATGTCCCTCGAGCTATAGGATATTGAAAACCAGTATTGCGTCACAAATTCTGACAAACACTGGTGGAGTAGATGACGGCCATGAAATTTGTTTCTCCCCGTCGCTCAATATATGTCAAGTATCAGACAACATAGCAATGTTATCTGTTCTACAATGTTCAATCACTTGCAGAAGATTGGAGAAGGGAGACCAGCATGATGAAGAAACCGCCAGCTGCGAAAGCAGCTTCCCAGCTACCTCCACTTATTTTCCATAGAGTCACAATCATCATCGCCACGACTGGGACATCAAGTGGCCTGTATTTCCATGTATAGCCCCAACTGAGCATTAAGCCTCGGATTTTGGCTTCCGCCACCCATGACTCGAAATACATGGTTCCTTTGATTTCCCTGTTTTGGTCAATGTCTTGCGACTTTGTTTCTATTTCTGGAGTTCTCACGAAGTTCGATATATGCAGCTTTCTTGCGCGAGACCTTGCAACGTCCGTTGGCCAGCCGCACTCTCGGGATCTCGGAAGAAAAGTAACGGCAGAGACAGCATTTTCAGGTGGTTGAGTTTTCGTTCGCATTCCTGCCGAATCTTAAAAGGACAAATAATTAGATGGGAGTCGTCTTCCCCCAGGTACTTGACATTCACGTGCATCCAGTGGCCAGTGACGGGGTCTTGATAACAGGGGTTGTCGTACTCGGCAGGATCGTCCAGTTGTATCTGGTCTCGAGCCTGCGATAGCTCACGATTGAGCTGAGTTTCGATGCTTGGAGTGTCTAATTTCTCAATCATGATCGAATAATCGTTCTCTTGCTTTCTTAGGAAACGGAACTTTTCCATCGAGTAAGCAGCTTTCCAAAACTTTTCAGTAGAGTGGTCATACTCCCACTTCTTCTACCGCGAGAACTTGGTACAATGGAACATATCTCCACCACCATCCATGCGTTTTGTACCAAAGGTTTATCAAGTCTTGATATACTCTTACTTCGTCCTCACTATCCTTGATCAACAGTGGAACAGCCCTCTGGTCATTAAACCCACGTTCCCAACACATAAAAAGACAATATTCTCGTCCGCCATGATCTAGTTCCTGTTGAAGAGACTCGAAAAATTGATTTTTGGGCCTTGAACTCTGAGCTTTTAGAACTGGAGAAGCATTTTGTTTCGGCCGTGAGCGCAAGCGTGTGTGATTCGCGAGAGTGGTTAGTTCTTCGGCATTCGAGACAGGCATTGGTGTGGCGTCCATAATCCCATCAGTTTCCCTACGTGTTTTGAGAACTGCTGGGGCTGGAGTATCCAGGATATGGACGCCAGCTTCAATATCTGTTTCAACCATTTTCGTGGGAGGCGTGAAAGTGGTCTTCCTGATTCAAGTGAGCGCGTTGATAAAGCAGGTGATTTTTGAAGGAAGTCGTGTACTATTTATGTGCCTTTTAATCAATGCGAAATGTGTGGTAGTACAGACATCTGTTTTGTCAGGGCTTGCGCCTCGTTACAGCCTGTGTCCGATGGCATCTAAAACTGCTCACCGAGTATGCAAGGCTTTGTCGTCAAAATTCATGATGACAAGCACCTTATTATTTCTCTGCTTCTTCTTTTGCGGAATCCCCCATTGCAAAATGTCTCTCTAGGTTACCTCTATGTATCCTACAGTCGAAGTAGAAGGCCTTTAAGCACTACATAGGGCAACGATGTCCGTCGGAGCGTACGGCTTCAAGATCGCGATCAGGCTTTCCAACGGTAACCAGTCCAAGATCCCACGAACCGTTTCAATTGGCTGTCCACAATACAATACTCTCACAAACAAACCACTGTTCGTCCCCTCAGTCCTCCAGATCTCGAAAGCAATATTGCTCCCCATTGCTGGCCACCTCAACTGGTTGATCCCTAACGCTCCCAACACAGGTCCTATATCACCATCATGAACAAAAACATGCGAATACACAGTTGATGTCTTTCCATCAATAACAGCTTGAAAATGAGATATTATCTCTCCGATGAAAAGGCCCTCGACGAGTTGAATGTACTCGACTACTTTGGGATTCGTCCGCCAGTAATAGTTCCACTCCCAGTCCCCTGCTCGAAAGACCTCCTCTGCTTGAGCCATGCTGACACAGTTTGAAGGATTAGAGAAGTCGCACGGTAGTTGATAGCCATTGCAGAGCCGCCCTTGGAAATTATCGGAGAAATGATCAAAAGTATTTTGCCATGAGCTGCTCGTCGCCCCCAGCATACTTCCAAGCTGGCTTCGTAAGTCAGCCGTAACGGTGAGATGCTCTTCCCATTCTGCTGTTGATTCGATGGCTGAAAGAACTGTTCCTTGAGCTGAGCAAGAAAATCCCTCGTTCACGGTGTCCACGGCAGAAGTTTGCTGGTGTAGCGGCAAGGCGCCTGGCCAAGTTGGCCAGACTCCACGCAACACGCCTCCAGCAGACTGCTGTGTCAAAGGAGACTCCGTTGATCGAAACCAGACCTTACCACTGTCTGGGGTGTTGGGGAGTAGACCAAGCTTCTCTCCGTAGACGGCCCAGATATCACGGCCGTGATCATAGCCGTCGAGGAGACCGCCTATGGTGAGCTGTGGGAATTGACACGTGCCGTTCACATACCCATCAACGAACGGATTGGTAAGATCGGTGTACGTTTTTGCATATACGGGCATAGGTGTTTCGGCGTTAAAAGCTGGGCCTGCATACAGATATGGGAAGATATCGTCGCAGTTGTAGGGTTGATTCTGTGGAGCTGTTAGTTATGCTGTGTGATACTGAGAATAAGAGGAAGTACCTCTCCGCCTGGAAGAATATTATATGGTGTCCGTCTTTGGTGCCGTTGGAGATATTCCAGATAAATAATATTGGCCTTCACGGAGCCATTCTTGACAGCCTCTGGAAGGGAATATTCCTGCACTCGTGGGTGAGGCATCGTGCAGTAGTCATATGAGCCATAAGGAGCACTAGTATTGGCTTCTCGCGTTGGGGCTTGATAGACACCGCCATACGTTCCCAAAGTTGTGTTAGTTATGTAGGCAGTGTCATTCAAATTTGGAGGATAAAATGTCTGAAGAGGAGTCAAGCCATGGGCGAGAGGGACCGCGAGCCCTAAAGTGGCCAATATGGCAGAGTACATCTTGGACAGAGTACAAAGCACTGTAATTGCTGAAGGAATTGAGGAAAGTTCTTGCTTAGCATGCCCCAGCTTTTGTACTCCCGACTCCGAGAGATCATCAATCCTCAAAGCTGCGCATTTGGAATTTGGACCGGAAAGAATTGAAGCCATGCAGCTTGAAAGGCTCGTAAAATTATCTTACTGCTTGCGATGTTTATCTGTCCAATCTAAGGTAATAGTAAGACCACGAGACGAAAAGTTTGATTCGAGGTCACAAGTTGATCCTGGCCGTCGATCAGGAAAGTCATCTGTTCTGGGGAAGCATCGCTTTGTGCTCAGCAGTGGGCGTGCCAATGAGCGGAGTTTGGAGAGGCACATGTCTCGGCGGGGGCCGGCACAAGCCTAAATTGCCTGTACTCCGTGAGCACTGCCATCGCAAATAAGCAGAGATCAGCAAAATTGGAGGACCAAGCGTATTTCGGCAGAGTAGGGGTAGGATACAGTTGCAAGTAAATTGAACTTACAGAACAAAATTCTCACCACTACTTTTGCACCCAGTGCTCAAGCACGTGGTATGGCTGCCTGAGATATGGGGCAAGAAACCCTGCGCGTACAGGGCCATCTTTTCAGCTTTCCAGCCGCAGAGGATCGTGTTGTCGGGCTTTTCATTTCTTCTTCCGACTTCAACAGCAGTTTGTCACCTCAGAATGCTGGCCCTACCTCTCATAATCCTGTCGCTAGGCCTCAGCGCCTTCGCCTCACCAATCGTTCAACCCCGCGGCAGCTCCTCACTCTCACACCTGGCTCTTCAAAAGGTCCTTGATGATGCCTCCCCAATCTTTGGATATTTCACGAAAGCGAACGCCTCATACTCATCGTGGATGTCGCAATACCCTGACAGCACCCAGCTCATTCACATGAATATACCTGGGGCTCACGATCCCCAGACGTGGAATTACTCTCTCGCAACACAGGAGTCTCTCAATCATGTGACAGATCTCGACGGCAACCCGCCCGCGCCACCAGAGTTTTACCGTTGTCAAGAGAAAAGTTTCATCGATATGTTGAATGCTGGTATACGGGTTTTCGATATCAGATATGCATTTGACGTAAGTCCGACCCTTTCTTCCTCAACAACCGGTTCTTAATCGTTTTACAGGTCACGAACTCTACACTAGTATATTGGCACTCACAAGCCCTTCTCTCCGAGACTGCCACGGTCGAAGATACCCTTTTCGGATTCTACGCCTGGCTAGATGCCCATCCAACCGAAACGCTCATGCTTTCCTTCCAATACGAAGGGTCTACAACTCTCCACGGAACAGACGATGCGTCCGTACAGCTTGCTCTCTTTAACCTCCTCACCTCCCCCGCCGCCAACAACTACTTTCTCCAAGAAAAAGATCAGTTCGGGACCCTCGGCCAAGCACGTGGGAAGATCACGCTCCTAAAGAGGTTCGATCTCGATCAATTGCCAGCAAACTACTCCACTGCACTGCCCGGAATACACTTCTCTCCATCTCTATGGACAGACAATGATCCAGACATCACGCTGGTGTATAATACGGCCGAAAACTTGACGGCATACATCGAAGATTTCTACGAAATTGATTCAGGCTTGGGGACTTCTGCCGCCCACAACATTGATCTGAAGTACAACGCCACCACAGCTCATCTAATAAAAGCAGCAACTTCGTATCCTGACAGCCTGTTCTGGAGCTTCGCGAGTAGCGAGTATGATATAAATCTCGATACTCCGATGATCATGGCATTGGGTAACGGGACAGACACGCCGCTTGGAGGCGTCAATCAGAGGTTGATTCCATTCTTCGAGACCATGAAGGGGAAGCGATTGGGGATAGTCATGTTTGACTTTTTTGATACGCCGAGTAACCTCGTGGAGACGTTCTTGTGCATTATGTCATAGGGCGTGGTAATTTGCTAGTGTACGCGGAATGGTCTAATATGGCCAAGTCGTTTCATTCTTGCATCCATGCAGTACGAAAGTATAGTGGTGGTAGTTAAATTGTTCCAATCTAATTCATTTCTTACTCTCTTCCTTGCAAAGCCTCTACTCTTGCCCCTTTCCTCGGCTGGGTTGATCTCACGTAATGTCGAATTAGGCGACGAAGAAAAGGGGTCGAGAAGCTTCGATACAGCACCCTCCCGTCCTTGAAGTGTTTATGCTAAGCTTCATATTATTATAGCAAGCTTTTCTTCTAGAGTTTGATTTCTGAACCGCTTTTCCTAAGAAGAGCTCATGCACTCTGCTTAGCTGGTCTCAGACCGCCTGCGTGGCATCTACATAGGGTAAAATTACAGACCTCGCCCAATCTGAAAGAGGGTAAGTGGGTTCGCTCTAATTTTAGCAAAAAAGGCAAATACTTCCACTTCATAAAGCCAATCCCAATCCTAGGATATTAAACAACGGAAGGAGAAAAGTGCCTGCAGGATAACCTGAAAATTTTTCACAAACAAGAGCTGATAGACCTCAATCCTGTCAGCTCGCGAAAATAAGAGCCAGGATCAGACGTAGCAAAATTCTACATTAAACTTTTAATTAACTGTACAAGACGTTCTGTCGGGGACTCACGTGCTCGCTCAATGGGGCTGCGTGAGAGGTCCTGTAACTCGCTAAAAGTTGGACAACACTTGTTCCTTTCCAGGCAACCAGTCTGATCTTGAGCACTTATTTGATGGATCAATGGGCAGTAGCCCCGGTCTGCATCACCTAATGTTCTTCAGCACCATAACATCATCTATGATTGGTCCCTAATGACCAACTCTGAAACCAACGCATACATTCTCGGTCTTTGAGCCTCGATGCAGGCTATGCCAATATGTCAGCCACCGAGCAGACAGCGAAGCTCTCTGCGAACGACCTCAAAGAGTATCATCTTCTCGTCCTCAATCACACTTTAAGCCGCATCCTGTCCACAAAGCTTGCAGAGCGTACATTCGCACAGATTATTGATGGCCTACCCACGCGAGACGATGTGGGATACTTTCCAACATACAGCGTGGAAATTCGTGACAATACTGCGTCCTCCCCGGAAGCAATGGGAGCTGCAAGAGGACTTCAGCGACAGTTTTTTACATACACCACTCTGGTCGATGCTAAAGTCAGTTCAAATCTTTCATTGAAAACAGCAGATGCTGACGAACAAGTAGTTAACTCAATCTTACCAAAATGCTCTACCAGGGTCTCGAGAATTTTATATGCGGTTGTTAGAGATGCTAGTTGTTGTTTGCCACGATATCGCCGGACTTGTCTACGTCAATACCCAGCCAGGTCTCCGCCGAGAAGGACAAACTCCCGAGCAACGCCTTGCAGCGCTTGAAGGACGGCCAACGGATTTCATGCATGAAGCCTACTATGATTTGCAACAATACTCCAACGGTGTAGCGGATGTGGTGGGGTATTGGGCCGAGTATCACCTATTTGGCGGCGTGGTGCTGTTTGACAGGGAAGAATCTGGCACAGATGTAAGCAGCGTCCCTTTAAGCCTAGTGTGCTGTTTTGAGTTTTTGTGTCTTCATTACTTTTCTCTCTTCCATGCTGAATACATGCCAGCGCAAGCGTGCTTTTCTACATCCTGTTGGAAGTTTCAGAATTTTCGAAATTACCGAGTCTCAAATCCAGCAGTTCATCGAATATGCACAGCAACTTGCCGAGACTCAGGATCTTCAACCACCATTTCCGCTTCACGCAGAAAAGTATACTTATCGCGTCGACCCATTCGATGCCATGTCACTCAATATTTATCGGGACAAATATGAGCGGATAATGCCAAAAGAAAGACCAGCAAGATGTGTACAGCGTCTCGCGGACGTTCCTGAGTTGCAGGACGCAATAGTACAGATCAATCGTAACGACTCTAGTCAGTAATTGACAAGTACGGCATCACGCAATTACAACTAGGTCAGAACCTATGTAGGACGAAATCGCAAGTCTAAAAAACCCAAATCTTGTTTTCCCTTTACCTCTCTTTTTATATCCCCTTGATTTATTAGCTCCCCCCCCCCCCTCTCTCTCTCTCGCCTTTTAGGCCTCGCCCAGAACTACTCCTCTCTGTACCTTCTTTACCCGCTACTTAGCTCTTCTATTAACTTAAATTAATTCTTATAAAAAATTAAAGAGGGACGAAGATAAATTACCCCCGGAGAGAGGGGTTTTATAGGATAGCTTACAAATCAAAGCTAGTAAACTTACCTTACTCACGAGATGAAATATACTAATCTCTCTCCTTACGCACGTCCCCTCTCCTCACGTCCCCTCCTCTCTTACTTTATTCTCTTTACTCTCTTTTATTTTTATATAATAAAGAGAGAGGAGAGAGTATAGTATAAAGAGAGGAAGAGGAGAGAGGAAGAGGAGAAGTCAGGGGAAGAGAAGATAAGAAGAAAAGGGGGTACGTGTATAAGGAGAGAGATTAATATATTTCACCTTGTGAGTAAGGTAAGTTTACTAGCTTTAATTTATTAGCTTTCTAATTTATTAATCTTCTCCCAGGTGTACGTTTTCTTCTCCCTCTTTACTTTTCTTTTATAATCCAAATTAGGTTAATAGAAGAGCTAAATAGCGGAAATAGAAGGTAAGGAGAGGGAGTATCGTGAGTAAGGTCTAAGAGGGCCCTTAATAACTAATTAAGGATACTTAAAAGGAGAGGTAAAAGGAAAACAAGATTTGCGATTTACGTTTTGCGTTTTTAGACTTGCGATTTCGTTCTATATAGGTTCTGACCCAGTTATAATTGCGTGCTGCCGTACTTGCCATAACTCTAAGCACTTTTATGTAAAGTTAATTGGTTGTGGTAATTTATAAACAAGCTCATCGATTTTTTGTAAACGCATCGAACTTTTATGACACGCAGCAGCTCATCTATCGTGTCTACCAATACACCGCGCCTCACCTACTTCTCGTTGCCATCGGATTTCTTACCCCAGTTTCCGCTCTTCAACTTTCTCAGCGTCGCACCAAATCCCCTTCTCTCCGTATTTCTTGCATTTCTCAATCCATCGCCTCCCATTTCCGGCTTCAACTGCTCCCAATCCAGCCCAAATGCAGCCTCAAAGAGTGGAGAAAGATCATGTGATGCACACATTTCATTTTGATTCTCTCGTGTGAGTTTCCTTTGGGCAATCTTGACGAGTTCTTCCCTCACTGTTGACTTTGCAAAAGGCATCTGGAGAATTCTTTCAACAGTATCTGATGTGAAGTATGGCAGGCCGAGGAAGAATTCGTGATTGGTGTTATTGAGTCGATTTTGGGCGTCTTGATCAAACCCGAAGCATCGAAGATCCCGGATGAATCTCTTTGACATTAATTCGAAATTTGGAATTTGTTTGAGTTGGTTGAGGGCCTCCGTTTTCCGATGACTCCACGATTTGCTCATCTCCCACAAACTTTGAAATTCGTCCTTCCATGGTCCCCGAAGTAAAGATGTATGCCAGATGGTGTCGCTAAGAGTAATCTGGATGGGTCGGCGGTTTTTGGTCAATGTTTCAATTACAATGTTTGTAACATCTTTGCCGTCCACAATTCCGGATCCAATCCAGCCTGGACAGTTGTCAGTCCTTGATGTCTTTTGAAAAATGAGTTTCTTACCGAGAAGATACTGTTTTGAGAAGGTTTCTTGTTTTCCGCCTTCCAAATCCAAAGTGACCTTGTCGCCATCCTGCAAACCGCTGATTGGCTCAAGTGACATAGCATCGAGTGAAGAAGTGATATTGGACAAAGGAGGCCGGATGAAGATGTCTGAGACTTTTCTTCTACCAGAAAGTTTTCGGCGTTCAACTAAAGACTGTTGATGGCTTGCTGCTCGTGATGTGTTGGGCGAAGGGTCGGTGTAGGGTCGGATGTGTATGGTAACAACTGCATCTTGTTGGCAGTACAGTTTCCATGTTATGTGCATGCTGTCGTCGGAGAGAAGTTGAACAGCAGCCTTCATGGAATTTGAGTGAATCCAGAAACTGTGATCGTCGACTTGGCCACTGGCGCCGGATATTTTCAGCGCTCGCTCAAGAGACATGCCTTTCGAAACTTCAGACAATGGCAAATAGCCCTGCATGTATTGAGGTAGGCGTGGTCGCTGTTGGACACATTCCCAAATGAAGAACCAGATTTGCTCTTCAGCCATGTCGAAGGCGTTGTGTTGATTGTGTTACTGTGTGTTGTGTGGGATAGTGGGCGCGGCCGGAAAAAAATGGAAAGGTTGGTGAGTTGAAATTCGAGTCGGAGGCAGAGAGGAGACCTATTTATATTCCGGGAGGACGATGAATTAGTGTCGTAGCTGACTGGAAGTTGTTGCGAATACTCGAAATGGCAAATGCATGCCTTTGAAAGGTGCCGTTTCACTGTTTCTGGTTTTTTTTGTGGAAAGACTTCCTTGTTGGTCCATTCCATTTTTCTCCCTCGCTGCTCTTCAAACCAGACCGCTCCATAATATTTAAGAACTGCTGATCACTTGCAAGCTCTTTAGGTTTCACGTTGAATGCCTTCTCAAAAATCGGGGCGAGGTCGTGTGCTGCACACACCCTGTAATCTCCGCTTTTAATTCTCTTCTTGATCCTTCTCTCCAGGCGATCATTAAGACTTGTCTCGATAAGACACTCCAAAGTCATGAGGTTGTCAGCCGCGTTTCTGTTGTCAACTCTCTTCTTGCTGTCATATGGAGTTGAGTTGTCAATAAGTGTGCCTTTCAAAATCTTCGACTCCACTTCTGTGAAGTACGGAAGCCCAATGTAAGAAGGATCAATGACACTCTCAAGTCTTTTCCGTGAGGCGGGTATTGCTTCGAAGTTTCTTAGGTCGTACATAAGTACGTGAATTTTGTACCAAAGTGCTGGTGTTGTTTTCAAATCTGCGATTTTCCTTCCGATTTTATGGTCCTCCATTTTCAAGGTTGTTCCTTGCAATTTCCCCGTTTGGAAAAGTCCTAAATCCCGTACCAGTTTCGGTTTAACGTGTTTTGGTTGTAGGTAATTCGACGTGCTGCTTGCTAGCCTGCTCTTTTTAAGCAAGAGAAAGATGAATTAGGGCTAAGTGTAGCTTCAATTGGTAGCCAGAGTGGATAAAGGAACTCTTGAGAATGCTGGAATTTTCTTTGGGGAAAAAAAAGGAAAAAAAAAAAAAGGGAAAAAGAACGGCTTGGTGAGCATTATTAATAAATCTTAGCATAGTTCAAAAAGGAATACCCTAACTCATCATTCTCTTGGCTAAAATTCTCCGGGTCCAAACTTATGCTTTAGTGGAACCCTTAATTTTAGTGCTGCAATAGCTGCCGCCTTAAACGCACAAACTCTAGCATATCGATGTTCGGGCTTAGTCTACTATTTCCTTCCCGCTGCTTTGCCGTCTTAGGAAAAGTATAGTGAGTGTAGGGGTATCGCGAAATTAGAAATCCCAAGCATGGAGGCCCAGCTCACACGTGAACTATTGGAAGTTGAAGCCCGACTTGCTCGAGTAAACCCTTACGAAAAGCATTTCGCCTGGCTTCCAAAACTACACACAAGCCCAAGCGAACAACCCCTCTCACCTCTTTTTTCCTGAACTCCAAGCATCCTCTAGCACCAAATATAATACATCCAAATTTCCCATTCCCATTCATATTCAATCAGATTCACATTCAAATCACGGCAGGTTCACAAGACTGTATTTTGGACAATCACATATAAACATAAAATAAACTCCAGACTATCACCATCTAAATACTTTATTTCCGAATTTCCGATTTCAGGTATATCATCAATCGATCCGCAGGTATATATCTAATGCCCCAATGCCATGCCATCAATTCCGAAAAATCCCAAGATAAACGAGTGTACATCACCAATCTCCCCCCCTTTCCCCCTCAATCTAACTCAAATTATAAGGCCCTGCCGGCGTACTAGGAGGATACACAAGTGACCCCCAAAGACTAGCATTAACAATCGTATTCTGCCCAGTCATAACCGCATAATTCGTATTCCCCGCCGCATTGCCCTTCATGGGTATACTCTGGTTTTTGCAGACGTCCCTGTGCGAGACGGGGATGTAGAGTTTCTGCGCTTGGATCTGGGACGGGGCTTCGATGAAGGTGGCGGTGAGACCGGCTTCGACGTGCCATTCGATGTGGCAGTGGAAAAGTTGGATCCCGGGGTTGTTGGCGACCCAGCGGATGGTGATGGAGCCGGAGCCGGGGACTTGGACTGTGTCACGGCGCATGGGGGGAGCGCCGGCCGCTGCGTTGTAGGGGAAGAGGGCGCCACCGCCGGAGCGGGAGATGAGTTGGAAATTGTGGCCGTGGAGATGGAAAGGATGTGCGTTGCTGTCGTGGTTGTCGAGGGTCAGTTCGACCACCGAGTTGTAGGGGAGCACGAAGGGGTTTGTGTTGGTGCCGTAGATAGTTGGATCGTTGAGGTTTGCGGCAGGGGCGTTCATAGCCGTGTAGAGAGTGGGAACTTTGGGCGCGACGTAGTCGATATCGTTCAGGGTGCCTCTTCGTTGGCCGTTGGCGTTGGTAGTGAAATCAATGGTAAGGAACGTGGGGACGGTCACTGGGCCGAACTCTGGGGTTGCATCCAAGGGGTAGTAGATAGAATCATCGAATGGCACGGGAGTGATGGTGATTGGTGCTGGCATTGGAAGGGCCGAGTTGTATACAAGGAAAGCAGAGACCTAGAAAGCATTAGTACAATACAAAAATCTGATGAAAGGATACTCACCTCGGTGTTGAAGGTTGCTGGGATGACCTCGGGAGCAAACATGCCAGTGCTCATCGATGCCTTGATAGCAAAATTCTGAGTGTTGGTTGCCTTTGCAGTGATGATCACACTATATCGTTGCGCAACAGTGATGAATAGTTGACTGGCCGTGCATTGATTCACGTAAACTCCATCAATCTCCACAACAGTCATGTCATGCTGATCGAATTGAAGGTAGACTGGTGTGAAAGCGCCCGTGTTGATAATCCGGAAGAGGTACTTCTTCCCTGGCACCATTGCGAATTGACCGTTCTGCGCTTCATTGATTAGAAGAGAATTCGGGACTGGTTCTGCACCGTTATTGTTCAGGGTATTATCGTAAGACTGGTAGTAATTGATCAATCCAGGAGCTTCATAGTGGTACAGATCGCTGATTGTCATCACGTATTCTGCATCAACCTGGTATGGAGCATTGACATCGTTGATGATGAGCGGGCCACGGAATCCATCAATGTACTGGCCACCAATATGAGCATGATACCAGTAAGTACCGGGCTGGTTGACAGTAAATTCGTAGACAAAAGTTCCACCGGGTTGGATAGGACATTGAGTAACCATCGAAGGTCCATCAGCATAGGTCGTGTTCTGCTGATGGATACCATGGAAATGGATTGCAGTTGACTCATTTCCAAGGTTATTTGTGACGGTGATAATGACGGTATCGCCCATGTTGACACTGATCGCTGGGTTGGGCCATTGTCCATTGATACCAACGAAAGGTCGCTCATATCCATCTGGAGCAGCATTTACCCATCCGACACTCCAAACGTAGTTTCTTCTTGCAGGGATGGACTTGGCGACTGTCGCTTGAGGCGCTGGGCTTGAGCATACAGGTCCTGCAGTGGAGGTGGTTGCGGAGCCAGAGGATGTAGATGTCAAAAGGGTCGTGGGCACGGACGGTGAGGTCGAAGAGGTCGACGAAGCCGTAGTGGAGGAGCTTGCTGCAGAAGATGCCGATGAGCTCGAAGAGGTCGACGAAGCCGTGGTGGAGGAGCTTGCTGCAGAAGATGCCGATGAGCTCGAAGAACTTACTGACAAAGATGTGCTGCTTGGTACTGCGCTTGAAACTGAAGACGTGCTGCTTGCTACACTTGAGCTCGATGATACTGAACTTGAAGTCGAGGTTGGGGCTGACGAGCTGGAGCTAGCAACGATCACCGGGTTCAGGTTGTTGTACATTGACAATCGTTTTGCACCACCACACTATTCAGATTAGCATAGGACGAGAATATAGAATCAAACGTACCCATTCGTTAGCGTTGGCCATGCAGGTATCCGTACAGCCAGACGTTGTTGGGACACTGCCAGCTGCGAGAGAGTTACCGCAGTAGCACTCTCGGTGATACTCAATTCCAAACCAACTGTAACCAGCTGCAGAACATGTAGCATAACAGATCTCGATTGTCATGTTGTTATTAGCGTATTGCAATGCAGATAAAGCACGGCCTACGGTAGCCTCGGTGTAACAGCCAACATAGGAATAAGTACCAATTGTTGCCAGGTTCGATGGGCCAGTTTGCTTTGGAGTTGTTGTACTGCTCGTAGAGACTGAAGACGTGGGGGAGCCTGTTGACGAGATAGTGGAAGCTGTTGGCGCAGAGCTCATCGTAGAGACAGAGCCCGTCGTAGAGACAGTGCTCGAAGCCGAAGTTGCCACAGAGCTGGACGTCGAGATGGAGCTGGATGTCGAGATGGAGCTAGACGTCGGGATGGAGCTGGACGTCGAGATGGAGCTGGACGTCGAGATGGAGCTGGACGTCGAGATGGAGCTGGACGTCGAGA
>KZ613514.1:161580-174045 GCA_002865625.1 Hyaloscypha hepaticicola
GAGCTGGACGTCGAGATGGAGCTGGACGTCGAGATGGAGCTGGACGTCGAGATGGAGCTGGACGTCGAGATGGAGCTGGACGTCGAGATGGAGCTCGCTTTCGCAGAAGTTGAAGTCGAGCTCGTGGACGGAGGTACAGAAGAGGAACTCGAAGCCGTCCCTTGCTGAGCATTGGCCTGCATTGCCAAAGTAATGTATCCGCCGACATCACTCCAGAAGGTGAGGAACGAGGCGTGAATTCCAGTCGTGCTGGGAGAGAACACCAAGGGGACAACGAGAGAAGCACCAGCAGCCAAGCTGGACCCTACAGCAGGAAAATTTGGTGAGGTGTATCCATTTCCGACGGTCGATCCACTGACGTTGACATAGGTCATGCCTCCGTAGTAGTCCTGGTAAGCAAAACCTGTGAATGACAATGAAGTGCTTCCAAGATTCGACAACTTGACCCAACCGTAGGAGGAAGATGGTGATCCTCCACCAACGAACACGCCACCGAACGAGATTGAAGTCTGATTCAGAACCAAGTAACCGGCCGAAGCAGCTACGGTGCCAGAGACGGTGATGATTGTGTCTTGAAGATAACCAGAAGGAGCTGTAGCATAAATGTTAAGACTTCCTCCCACGGCGCCAGGTGCAAGGGGACTTGGGGTGGTTGTGTTGTCATAGATCTCGAGGTTAGCATCGGTCAAGTTGAGCGTGACTGGGAACGTGAATGTTCCTCCAGAGGCCACTGAAGCTGGAAGTCCAGCAGCCGAAACCTGGTAGAGCTTGGAGGCAATACTTGGGCTTGGTTTGGAAATAGCAGCATTAGCTGTGCAAGTGACTTGAACAGTTGAAGCTTGCGAGACTTGCACGGAACCCATAGCAATAGGGTTAGGACTGCAAGTCAGCGCAGCACTCAAAGCTGCTCCACCTCCTCCGCTAAGCATCATGAGTTGACTCGTCTTGGTGACATAGACTCGACCGTTTCCGAAGACGGCACGTTGATACTTGTTGATACCGCCCGTATTAGCTGCAGAAGGGAAGTTAATGGGGTTCAAGACACCATTGGTAGGGACTGCATTGTATGCTCGGAGACCATAAGTGCCATCAGCAATCCAGACGATTCCGGTTCCGGGCTGTCCGTTGTTGCTGGTTACTGTTGGTACAGATTGGCCGTCAAAGGTCAGGGCTGACTTCCCAGCCAGGGTGAATACTGGCTTTCCGTTGGCATCCCGACTGAAAGCATAGGCATATAGGTAGTCGCGAGTGTTTCCACTACCTGGAGTGGGTGATATGTAAATGTATCCTCCCTCCAATGGATAACTGGCAGGACCACTACGGATACCACCTGCAAAAGTCCACGATTGGATGACGTTGTCTTGTCCAGCACTTCCACCAGCAAAACCTCCCAAGTTATCAGCATTCATGACGTAGAATTTGCCGTCTTTGCCTCCAGCAACCGCGATTCTGCTCACACCAGTCCCGTAGAAAACAGTCGAGTCAAGAAGAGCAACACCAGCGGAACCGAAATCGAGATCTCCTCCGTTATTGCTGTCATACGCGTACGGTTCGAAGTAATCTTGTTGAGTAAGCTGGCCAGTATTAGGGTTGACTCCCATATTGACAACAGCCTGTTCAAGGGTGCTCAGGTAAGTTTTACCACTTGCTGCTTTGCCGCCTGATCCTCCGTTCTGACCAGCACCACGAGCATTACCAGTGACAAAGAAAACTCGGTTGTTGGCGGTATCGGCGACGAGACCCATTCCACTTTGCCAGATACCAGCTTTGCCACCACCCTGGATGGTGACATCGAGCGTTTGAGGAGATGGTGCACCGGGACTGGCTTCCATAGCTTGAATATTTGTGACACCAACGCCGGCAGTCTTGCTGACGGCAACAAGCATTCCAGTGTAATTCCAGTTGTCACAGTGGCCACCAAAGCCGGCACTGTTGAATAATGAGGAGAGCTCATAGCATGAGGATACTGCACTTACACGATGGTGTTCCCAATCATTGCCAGACCTGGTCTCTGGAGCACAGTGCCACCGAGGAAATAACTGGATCTTCTGTAAGTAACAGAAAGTGTAGAGCTTCAAGTATCGCTTACCGAGTTGGGTCATTGTTGGCATTGTGGCCGTCAATCATGACGGGAAATCCGCTTACATCTGTCAATGAAGGGATGTTCACTGCGTACAACTGGTATTGGCCTGAAGCTATTAGTGAGTTGCGCAAACTCGAGTCATTCATCAATTACCCATGAGAACTCCCGCTCCGTTCGTGGTACCAAACGGTCCTGTTGCTCCTGCATAACTTGTCAGCCCCTGGTCGCTTGCCCAGACGAATCAACCAACCTCCTTTATAACTCTTGGAGTAGAAGTACATGATATCTGTTGCCGGGTCGATGATAGGCGTGCCCGTAATGCCAACCGTATTTGCAATATCTCCACAAGCTGTGTCTGCGGATTGGAAGGGAGGGAGGAGCGTCCTGCTGGTGATCAAAGTGCCTTTTATCCCATCATGAACTCTCACGATATTCTGATTCGAAACTGTGATCACGTATTCGTTTGGAGCACCATTGGGCGTGTAGACGAGTGGCTTCGCGTACATAACCTCATTGATGTTGAATGTTTGCTTCCAGGCAATTGCGAGAGAGCTCCCAACCAAAGTCGGATCCATATTATGATTAGGTAGGTACCCCGATTGAGGGGCATCCTAAGGGTTGTTAGCACCTCTTGTAAGCCCCATTTCCTCTTGGTATTGGAGATTCTGTACTGTATCTTGGATTGAGTCGGTGGTTGCATAGCAGCGAATGCAGCTTGGCAGGGTTGCCAATACCACCAGGCTCAACGCCTTCCCCGTACGCCACAACATGGCTATTAACTATTGAAGAAGTTCGAGAAACGAGTGTGGGGTGAAAGAAAACAGAAATACAAATGAGCGATCGCTCAAGACTGAGTCTTTTGGTGAGCTGATTGAGAGAAAGAGAGGATGAAGATAAAAAAAATTGCGAAGTTCCAGGCCTGGGACATAGTCAGAGTATTACAGGGCAGGAGCAACATAGCGCAAGGTTAGTGGAAGCGAGAAGGGCCTGGTCGTGTCGAGACTTGCTGCGACGATGACATTCAGGTATATGACAATTGGGCTGTAGAACAAGCTTCTTTTCTGTGGGACTGATTCAGGCTCAGCCGCAAGTTACATGTGGGTTGTCGGGCGCCTCACGCAGCGAGGCAGAAGGGGAAAGTTGATCCAAAGGGGCATAGCGAGGCACAGCTACAACACAGTGCAAAATTCACTAGACGGGCCAAAAGGGGCAGGCGCAGGTCGGGGATTGCCGCGAGTGGCTGCTGTCAGTTCTGTCGGCTCTGTAGCCTCAGGCGCTATCGGCCCCCCTCCCAAATCAGGGACCATCGCCCACTGCAGCTCCGTTAGGTCCTGCAGCAGACTATCGGATTGAGTCTCAAAACCCAGTCGCTCAGGCTGCAAAGGGCAAAATATTCGTGGTCTGGCCTTTGAAATCAGTCAATAATTGACGGACAACAATGATAGAAGGTTTGCAGCTGGCTCTGGCCCACCTGCCAGAGTCGCATCCATCAAGCAAAGCTGCTGTACCACAGCAAAAGTAAGCATTGCCAAGCTTTCACACGTACCCCCTCATGTAATTTCTCTCGTCTCTTGGCATGACATCAAGCTTCCACGATTCGCTGTTGGAGTGCTGAATCTGCTGATTATCGAATTGTTGAAGTTGGAGGCGGGCGTCAGGGGTTGGAGTGACTTGCTTCTTGCTGTGCCGGTACGAGTGGGCCGAAGTAGCGCCTGCCTTATTGAAATTTGGCCCAGCCTCCAGGGGCAGGGGCAGGGCCAGGGCCAGGGCCAGGGGCAGGTGTGGCACAGGCAGCTACGTAGTAAGCTGTTACAGTATGCGGCTGTGTTGCCGAACCCGGCCCCGGCACCGTTCGGACGATTAATTCATTCCATTTGCTGGACCTGCCTAGGTATTGCACGAGGCTGACTGAACTGTTGGTATAGCAATTCATTGAGTACCATAATTTAAAGATAATGTATAAAAAAGATAGATAAAAAAAAAAACAACACATCCGCTGGAAAGGAATTCGAGAAATCGAAATTATGGCGGCAAAGGTCCAGACTCCAGAACCTGCCCCCCTCCCGGCCCCCAAGCCTTGGATGTGGCTTGCGGACAGCCTCAGTTTGGGCGTTACCAGGTACAGTATCTCAGCTGCCAAGAGATCAAGGAACGAAAACCGAAACCTCTCGAAATCTCCTTATCAAATCTGCAGATTCTGCACATCTGCGTCTGTTATCATGGGCAAAACTTGTTTTCCTTATCCATCCTATGCTCCTCGTATTTCTACAACTTGCTTCGGTCTGTATTGCTAGGGCTTATCTGATGATCTAATCACCTTGCGCGATGCACCGTATTTAAGATGCGATGAAGATCTTCGGGTGAAGTTTGACAGGTACCAACTCACAGGGCTATTTCCAGCGATCTGCCCACCGTGCACTCTGCCGTTATTCATGCCTTCGCAGCAATGCCTCGGGGATCCGGCCGCCTAACTTCCTATCCTCGCTCCTCACCTTGAGCCTCAACCTCAACTTTTTCCTGCAGAGATGTTAACGATGACATTCCCAATCAACCAATTTCCTTGCGCTGAGGAACCCGCACTCTGACGTGCAAGCAGTGACATTCCAGGCGCTCGTTCGGTGCGCAATTGGATTATATTTATATTTTGAGTTTGAGTTTGGATCCCGCCAAGACGGGTTGCGCCAGGATTCAGGAGAAGTGTAAAACTGAATGTGGTAATTGGTAAGACATAAACCGTGATGCACACGAGTAGGATTTTTAGACGATGTCGCTGGTGTTGTTTGTTTGGAATGCCAAGGAGCGCGTACTTGTCTTATCTCGGATCTGGATCATTTGAATGAAAGCAAGCACTCGGCGTTAAAACCACTTCTTGTTTCTTTGTTTTACGATGAAAATTCCGGAACGGAGAACACTGCGCACTGAACGTAAAATTGAGCTGTTTCCTGGTGTTTCTGTGATGGTGATGGAGAATTTAATTGAAGCCGTGGCGCCCAAAACTCACCAAGCGCTGCGATGAGGGGCGCCCCTGAATGCAAGAAACTAGTTTTTAGGTACTTGCTTGGCAAAGCTTAGAAAGCTTCAGAAAGCTTGAGAAGAACGAACATTGCGACCGATCAGCTTGGCTAAAAGCTTCGGAAAGCTTGAGCTGCTGGGAAAAAGCTTGATGGGAAATACTACAGTAGGGAGTACTGCACAGGCTTGGCTGAGCTTGACGGTGTAGCGGTCCTTGGGTTTTTTGTGAGAGGGGAAGGCTTGTATTCGCGACGGGGAAGGAATAGGGGTAGCGGTTTAACTCGTAAGCGAACGTGAGATCAGATGAAGCAGTGACAGCAGTGCAGCACAGATTCTGATCTTCGCGAGACGGAACAGATGGCTGAGAAGTGTATTTCGGTCAAGGGCAAGCGCAGCCAGGTAGGTATATGCATTTGATATTTGTTTCGATTTCAGCTGCCAAGTTTTAGGGTCTTCAGCACCCCGTCAACGGCTACCATTTAGCGAGTTGAAGGATCCCTCGGTCCCCGGGATGCGTTTCTAGGGACTGATTTACTGATCCGATGCCCGGTTGTGCCCTCTGAGAAGCTTCTGCGCAGCAATCATCGCCTCTGTATCTTTCGATTCATACCTAAGCAAGCGCAAGATCACCAGTCATATCATGGCGCCTCCCTCCAACGCACGCACAATCACCACCTCACGCTCTCTCAAGTGCATCCCTTCCTCCTCCTCTACAGGCAGGGCAATTCCCTACCTGCACTTCTAACCTCCAAAGAAAATCTATTTCCGTCCTCCCTCCCCATCCCAAAAAATCACCCGATTTATGCAGTCGCATTATTGATTCTCCGCTAGCATAAGTGGCATAACTAGAACTATCGAATTTTGGCTTCATCTAGCAGGTAGATGATTGGGTGGTATCGTAACTTCGTGACCCCGCTTTGTCTTGGCAGCGTGGGTTTCGTATTTCCAGATCGACCCGAGCAATGTTCGCCTCCGTGAGATTTGAAAGGTGAAAGGTGAAGTGTGAGAATGGTTCTAGAACTTTTATGGAGGGCGAGGGGCGGGAGAATGGGCCTGTCTTACAGGTAGGAACTTGGATAGTCGGTTGACGGTAAGTGAGAGACTCGGAGAGAGGGAGAGGGCAAGGGGAGTTGATGTGATGTGGCGTATTCGAGAAAGGATATAAAGCAGTTGGGGTCACTGATACCAGCTCGTGTCCTGTTACTTTATTTTCCACCTGAATAGAGGGATAGGGTTAAAGTTTTCTTGAGAGGGGTTGAGTATAACGTTTACGGGCATGGTATATAATAATATCCCATTTTCAGGTTGTAGATCTCTAACTAGCAAAAAAAGTCTCTTATTCCTTACTTCTTTCATTAACAAAAAGTGCCTTTATATCTCATTTTTATAATAGTTTCTGCTAAGAATTTCAGTTATAGAGTGATTAAGCATAGTATATATAATTACTTGCTCTATTATCTCACAAGTTTGAAATTACATTTCTACCTTTCATGTTTGTCTTTGCCTCCACCTTCATTACTATATGAAGAAATTACTCTCATAAGAAATCATAATTAAAACAGAACGGCATCCTCAAACACTACCTTCTAGCCAATAAACTAGATTTTTGAACAAGACGTATAAAAGACGGGGAATATGAGTATCCGCATAGTATAATTAGTTTGTAGAAAATTTACAACACGTGAAATCCTCTTCATTTGTAAAATATTATTTTCATTCAATTCGTTGTTTTCAAGGTTTCACTCCTGATTATTTATATATACTGCACATCCACCAGTCGAAAAACTAGAAACGCAAACGCCAAGTTCTGAAAAATAAAACAAAGGTTTTAAAACAAGGAATATCATTTACCTATTTGTAGAACCTGACTAAACGTAGAGTTAACCTCTTGTTTTCAATTCAGTCATAACTTCCATCTTTCCGCCCTGTCATTCAATCCTGATTGCAACCTCAAATGCCACTCTTCAATGTAAAGCTGCAGATTTGAGTCCTGCTCAATCCAAACTGATCATGTGTTGATGGAAGTAGCCGCCCTGAGTTACATAAAGAAATAGTTGTGCCAGAGAGATGATCTATGTTTTGTTTCTCATCTCGCGAGCGCTCGAGGATCTTGTTATCGAGCTATACTCAAAAATGACAGCATAATTTGTAACCCTTAGGAATAACTTTTCCTGTTACAAAATGCAGCTGCAACTTACATTCCTCACATTTAAGTTAGGAATAACATAAGAATTCCCGTCCTTCCTTCCCTCATACCTATAAATCCGATTCCTAAGCTCCTCCTCATCTTCATCTTAAATGCCAAAACAGAGACCCGGGGAAATAAGTGAGGGCTTTTATCTCTTTACACGAAGGAAAGAGCTAGTTAAGAACTACATAATAACTATATCTAACTTTTTCCCCCTCCTCTCATGCCACAACATCCGATTAACGACCATCTTACCGCAATCAAGACAAACAGAATGCGATGGGAGGATCGTTGTCGAGCGGCCCTTCTGTGCACAAATCGAAGCAGCAACTAAACGGGATAACCAATTATTATGGGATCTCACCACGCCAATTTCAAACCCTAACAGATTGTCTTGGCAGCATAGCAACTCCTCCCAGTTGCTAATGGACTTCAACTGGTCCCCAAATTGCTCGAGCAAAGCTTGCCCCATGCCGTTAGAAACCCGTTCCCGCAAACAGTCGCACCCAGCGGCGGACCGAATTTGTCCACTGGAGAAGCTTCCAAGAATATCAAGGTCAGCGACCCAGTCTCGACCTTCATACACCGAAACAAACGCTTCGAGCAGGACAACGTCCGCATCACGGGCTCCTGGGACAATAGCTATAGGGACTTCAAAATCTGTGAAAGACAAGTGAAGAGTGGATTGGGCAAAGTGATCTGTTGGTTGGCCATCGAACGAGGTTTGCTTTACCACTCTCCAGGATGACATATCTACTTTCCGGATTCGGGGAGCCTGCGGAGGTACGAGCATGACAATTCCTGGACGATCAAGGTTCCCAAGGATCCTGCGGATCCCTTTGAACTCTGGGAGGCCTGACCTGTCAACCTGAGAGGGGTCTTGAAGCAAAGCTTCGGCAACATATATAGAATTGCCCGATGACATCGCCATGACAGATTTTAGAGAATTTGGATATAGGTTTTGAATACCAGACTCCATCATTGCAATGCAGGCAAATTTCACCGATCGGAAGACGGCAGCCTGGGAATTTGGATTCGAACGACCTGGTGCTGACTGCTGACCATTCTCCTCTCTTAACTGGGAAATCTCCGGGGCCCAGTGGGCTGCTCCTATCGCGGTATTTGTGATATCAATCGACAGTGTTGCACCTGGCCATTCATTGTATAGGTCCGAGATCATATCTATCGCGGCCAGCCCTTTCAAAAAGAGATCTTGCTCATAGCCTGTAAGGCTCATATCTTGCCCGCAACAACCTTCCCTCGCTAGTGAGTCTAGATACTTCACAAGCCGGGAGCGGTCCACTGAGGCCGAGCGGAGGAGATGAGCCAGCATCTTTAGCGAGTGTGAGGGTAAGAGTGTCGAGGTATGATCTGTGATGAAGAGTGCCGCCGTGTTGAGATTGCCTGCTATCCATCGAAATTTGCAGGTTCTGCTCTTTCCCTCAGCCTGAACTTTGTAAGGACCATCAAGATCTGACCCCCATCTTTTCTCTCCAGCAACAATACATTCTCGCAGATTCTCAATAGAGTTTGAGCCTGTGTGGAGATGACATTCCTTCTTCCAAGATTGGTAAGACTTCGTGAAAGCCCATGGTGCGGGACACCACTGAAACTGCGTGGAATCGGAAGCAATAATTGAGTGCCTTGCAAAGGAGTAAGTACAATCAGAGATACTGTGACTCTTACTGTCCCCTTAAAAATCTGCACTCGTCTCATGGGCATTGGGCACTGGGTGTTGTCCATCCTTCCAAAGCTTTTGAATCCGACATGCGCCTTTGCAGGTTTTATCGCCCTCATATACCCAAAAAGCGTGTCCCTGAGAGTTCAGAGGTTCCCCTGACAGATTTCGTTTGTTTGACTTAATAGGATGCGGGACTGCGGTTGTAAGTTGAAAGGGATATAAACCATTCATCTTTAGATTAGATTGGTTATAATCTTGATTTGCAGGCAGATTTGAAGAGCAAGCTTATCTGGGCGGTATTGAATCACACATTCGTCTTTATCAAAATGGCATTGCTCCGCGAGATCCCTGAGTAGCAAGATGGAAGCTTCCAAATTTCCATCAGCCTCTTGGATCTTCTTTGATAATTTGAAGAATCGCAGAGGGTTGGCCAACCCAAACATCGGTACGCGGTCGTGGCAACCACCATCAAGAAGCTTCCGTCCTCGACGTCTCCTATGCTCCACAAGACCCAATGAATCTTGAAGCTGTACTCCTGATGAAGCGAGAAGCTCATTTGCGGCATTAATGAGCAGTTCCAGCCAGTGGAGACTCGCAGGAAGAGCTATTGAAGAAGTGGCTTCAGATTCATTTTTTCCATAAAGCAGCTCCCCAAGAGCCACAAAGCATTCCGCAGCTTCGGTGATGTTAACTAATTCTGGACAGGACCAGGTTGATATCACACATCCTAAGGTGACCATATGCAGCTCTCGGATTGTCAACCGACTGTTATCAGACCCAACTGATCGCTCAACAGGTACCGGATCGCCATAGAATCGGAGATGCGAAAGTGCAAGTGACCAGTGAACTCCCGCTCCATTTGAGTCTGCACGCTGCAGACCCAATGTAACAACGCCCGGGTGTTTGACGAGGTCATCATAGAATTTGATATTTGCGGTGGGGTCGACAACATTGAGGTCGGGATAGATGTGCCACGAGAGTAATCCAACAAGCACAGATCCATTGGAGATATTCTGTGGAATCCCCAGTATGAGCTTTTGCAAGCTTGAAATCGCCATCGTCCAGGCTTGGATGACATTAGAATATGTAGAGCCAGACGTTTCTAGAGACAAGCCGACATCTTTGATAATTAATCGCAACTGGGTTTGCTGCAATTTCTTGACCTCATCAGCGCATTGTAGCCAGGCGCGAGCGCTAGCATCCCATGCAGCTAGTTGAGCTCTGGTCAATTCTTGCTGAGCTGCTGCTCGCGAAAGCAAACCTTGAAGTTGATTTGGATCGCTGTTTTCCTCCAAGAATTTCTTTCTTTCGTGAACCAATTCGACCCAGATGGATATGGCTTCGGGGCCAGACCAAGAGCGGGCTAACATGCAAGCCAATAAATGCAATGCAATCACCTTGGACCCTGACGTGGCCGCTGCATAGATTGACGTTCCATCAAGTCCAGTGTGTTTCGAGAATGGACCAGCTTGGTTTTGCTTCTTATAGTTAGTGATAATCAAAGACTGCAAAAGGAGTTAACGCTCGCCACTAACCCTGTCCTCAAACACTGGGGAATTTGCGATTTCTGATACCCGTTTCCCGTATGCCTCTATGAGGTTAGGAATAGCTGGAATGATATCTTCAAACAACATTCCTAACTTTCTTGCTGTACAAATCACGTGTGGGAAGTCAAGACACGCAAGCGAAATTATACCCCTCACTTTGATCTCTTATAACTCAATAATATAACATTCAATTATAGTCTAAATTATATGAAATTGAAGCTTATCTAATACTTAGTCGAGCCTCCCTTATTTTTAAGTATTTGGGCAATACGGCGAGGTATACTTTCTACCAAAGCTGCCAAGGTTTCCTTCCTAATTTTGTCCCACTCTTAATATAATATATATTCCATTTCCTCAATAGTTCTAATCCTATAGCTTCGTGCAGAGATAGTATCCTTCAATTACTTCCAAAGATTCTCAATTGGAGACAGATCTGGTAATTGGGCAGGCCAAGGAAAGAGCTTGACTTTATAGAGAGTCTTATATACTATAGGGATTTTGGCAAAGTAATATTTGGCTCTATCTTCTTGTATCATTACTCCCTTACTATATTTCCTGACTATCCTTTTATAGAAAGGCACGAAATGAGATTTAAGGACCTCTTCCGTATACCGGGTCTGGTTTATTCGGGCCCCTTTTGGTAGTATAATAAGCAGTCCCAATTCAGTGCCCATAAAGCAACCCCAAATCCCTATACTAGTCCTCCCACTCTTGAAAGTTGGTTTCAAGTTTTTAGACAAGTATTCTTCACCAGGAACACGTATTATCCACCAAGACCTGCTATTATATCCAATCTCAAATATTAACTCGTTAGACTAGTAGATTAAGTACTATTATATATACTTATTATCTCTTCCAAACCTCACGCGTACTCTCTTATACTTGCCAGATAGATATGGCTTCTTGCAGGCACGTCGGCGGGCTTTTCCGTGCTTCTTGAGAGTCTTCCGGACTGTAGTACGAGACAGCTTTCGGCCAGATTTGGAAGGTGTTGCAAGATATGCTAAATTTGCGCGTGTATCGTTGGCTGCAACTCTCAAGAGACGTCGTTCGCCTTTAGGGGTAAGCTTCGGAGGCTTCCCAGGTCGTTTTGCGTTGGTAAACTTGTTTTCGCCAGTTCTAGCTTTGACGTGTCATATAATGCCGGTAATAGTTAATTTGGTAAGGTCTTCCAGACATACAATCTCAGATAATGTTTTGCCGGCCCTATACCAGGTCCAGACGGCAGAGCGCTTTTCTGGTGTGGTTTCGCGCCTTGCTGTGACCGGTTCAGAAGGCATTTTGTGGATAAATAGAGAAGGAGATACGCGGAGACGCGTTTAAGAGGGTAGGTAGGCCAGGGGGTTACCCCTTTTGGAATTATAATTTCGCTTAAAATCGTGTCTTGACTTCCTACACGTGATTGTACGATGGAGAGGCCCTTCCTCTGCATTTTCGCGATGTCGCTGGGATAGAGCTACTGCTAAGCCGTCGAATTCTTTTGGTGGACTCACTTTGATCAAGGCAAATTCGACGTTGACGTTGGCTAACCCGATACTATTCTGATTCGTAGCAGACATCAATGATCCAGAGAATTGCGGAAGTGAAGCCATTCTAACGAAGTCTGGAACTGGCCTTGCTCGCAAATGTCTATGAAATAGGTATATACACGATAAGAGTTCTGTCTAAACCAGATGAGGGTGTTGTCAACGTGACAAAGAGAATGAACATGAATATTTTTAACAGAATGTAAAATTGGGTTGAGGAATTGCAACCAGACACATTCGGCACAGCCGGGCGCCGTCGGGCGCAGCATACGCAGTGTGTCTACTACCTACCTTCTAGGCATATCCCGAGGCAGACATCAAGCCACTTCACTCTTAGGGCCCGTTTGGAATATTTACTGACTACGGATACCAGTATTTCGATACTAGTATTCAAATACCAGTATTCAAATACTCACGAATACTAGTAT
>KZ613514.1:180112-289067 GCA_002865625.1 Hyaloscypha hepaticicola
TCGTGAAGCGTCACGTGTAGCTGGCGCTAAGGCTTAAGCGAAGGCCTCTAATTGGTTAGGACGTCGATTTCGCGCTAAGCCATTCTCGTAAAACAACAACACTATACTAAAAGCTTCATTTTTGAGCTCGCTTAGAGTGCGATTTTCGAGACCCTCTTTTTAAACTCACATTCCTTAATAACTACCACTAAAACTAGAGTCTATATTACACCAAAAGATGCGCCAGAAGCAGGAGATTAATATTATAATAAAATATTAAATTCGACCTTTTTAAGTACTCTGACTAGATTTTCTCCAATCGGAGTAGCATTTAGGGTAATTAATATAATATTAAATTAAAAATCGAAACTATATCCGATTAACACGCAAAGTAGCTCAAATTCAAGCCTTTAATCCAGACTACAAACTGATATACCATATACATTTTTATATTAAAGAATAGTACTTCATTATCCTAGCCTTATTCCCAAGAAAATAACCCCGCCTTTACCCCGCTTCTACTATTAAATCTGCCCTGCTTCGAGTGCCAGTATAGGCCTGCCACTGCTCAAACATATCCTTTGTAATCTGAATACGAAAAGTATCCATTCCCTGGTATATAATCAAGGGTACTATATCCTTATTTTGCTCCTCCGGTTCGTTTATCTCAAACTTCCCCGCTTCAAAAATATTATTGTCTGTAATACCATATTTTCGAATAAAGTTATATAGACCACAAATAGTAAAGATAATCCGTGATTGGGTTAATAAGTTGTATTCCATTGGTATTTGAAGGAAGAGAAAACGACACTTCAATACTCCAAAGATCCTCTCAATCTCGTTCCTCAATATCGAGTGCCGTAAGTTGAAAAGCTCCTGATACGTTTCAGGGGCGTCTCTAGCTGCAATAATCTCATACAAATAATATCTTGTTCTTCTGAAAGGAGTGAGAATATTCCCAGTATTGACGTACCCTACATTACCTAGATAATATCTGCCGTTAGGCACTTTGAAACCTCCTCTTAAAATTGCGTTAGCTAGAACCCTCTGATCGTTCGCAGAGCCCTCCTACCCGGGATATACAAAATAGAACTGTAAATCGAAGGTACAGGCAGCAAGAATATTATAAGAGAGAAATCCTTTACGATTCCTAAAAGGAGCTTGTTCTTCAGTACCGGGAAAGGCGTGAATATAGGTCCCATCCAGAGCACCGATACAGTTATCGAAATAAGGAGTAAATCGAGGGTCTTCTGCAATTCGAGAATGGACTTTCGTATATATATCGGGCTGCTTTATAACATGCTCAAAGAGTATATTTAACACAGTAAGGACTTTGTGAAAGATTCTAGATTAATAATTAATAATAATCTTTAAATATCAGAGCATATAATAAATACATACCGAGACACTATTTGCCCTGATTTTGAGAACTCTTCTTGAACATGGCGATTCGATACCGGCTGGCCCATAATATATAAGAAGATATATATCTTCTCTTTAATAGAAACGTATTTAGACGAACGCAATTCCGTCTGATTAATACAAAACTCGATCAGTTCACTGAATATTTCAAACGACATATATAATTACTCTTGATATCGATGTGAATTGTTACAAAGCAGGAGATTTTGAGTTTTATGGGAGCCTCTCCAAGGAGAGGTTCTCATCGGAATTTTATCGCAATACGTAGTCTTCCAGTATTCGGCGTTATTCAGAGCGATTTGGGTAACAGTCAGCTCGAATTCAGCGTCGAACTCGGCCCAGAACACGTTATCTGAAGTTATGGATAGCATAATTAAAATATAATTATACTACAGTGCACATAATCTCTTAAAAGTGTGCGTTTTTAGTGCTTATAGTGGCGTCTAAGCGAGTATTTGAAAAAAGTGCAACTAAGAACTCACCTACCATAGGTGAGTTCTAGAATACTGGAATTTGTATAGGGACGAATACTCAGTATCTGAATACCAGTATTCGTCGTCAGTATTCGAAAACAGGGCAAACGCGTTTTTCGAAATATCCGAAAACTAGTATTCGGATACTGGTACAAATACTGGTATCCGGAGGGTGCCAAACGGGCCCTTAACCGGAAACCCTCCCAGAATCAGCTCCTTTGCCACAAATTTGCAATGATAGTCAGAAGAGCAAAAATGACGAGGCTTCAGTCGGATTCCTAGTAAGTAACAGGCAGGACCATATTGCGATTCAAGGTAGGAAGGTATAAGGAATTTCGCCTAATCATGACGGGTTTTTAGCATTCGGGTGATCGCGGGATATTCACGAGGCTCTTGATGTACCCTTACCGAAGGTAGGAAGCTAGGGTATGTCACGTGACCCACCTCCTCTCTAGGTACTTGCGCGAAGATCATTGACCTCTGTTTGCCACTTGGCAAAATTGTTAACGGAAATCTGCGTGAGGAAAATAAATGTCACGAGAATCAATGATTTGACAGTATCAGGAAGCAACACTTCACAAGCAAACGTTGGGAGAAGAGCATGTTGAAGAAGCATTCTAGACTTTAGACACCGGCAATGCTACTCCATCCAACCAGCAAGTGAAACCATGGTATCGTAAAGTAAATCAAATCTGTAAAAGCCACCCCTTACTCAGAATCGGAACTAACCTTATGCTTCCGCTTTTTCTTCTTGCCACCATCAACTTCAGGTTCATCAGCGTCCGCCTTGCGCTTCTTTTCTTTCTTCTCCTTCTTCTTTTCAACCACTTCATCAGCTGGAGTCGTGTCGGAGAGCTTCCCATCCTTTCCACTGTCCTTGGCAGTCGCTTCATCCGCTGGTATAGAGGGCTCAGCAGAAGATGGCTCCTCGACCTTTCCCTCAATTGACTTTCTCTTCCTTATCTTCTTCTCGGCTTTGCCCTCAAGGCCATCACTGCTTCGTCTCCGCTTCTTCTTGGATTTCTTATCTTCGGATGACTCGGCACCTTGCGATTCCCGTGCCTTGTTGGCTTCGAATTCTTCGACTTCTGCCTGCAGCTTGGCTTCGATTGCAGCGAAATCGACTTCTGGCTCCGTATTTACGGGTGCTGCTGCTTCAGCAACGGCTAACTTCTCCTTCTTTGCTTTCTTTGATTTTTTGGCCTCGCCGTCTTCCTCCTTTGCGCGCTTTTTGCTCTTCTTCCTAGTACCTTTGCCATTCAGAACAACGGGTGTAGGGTTTGTATCAACAACGAAGTATGGGTTTGGTTCAACGCCATTCGGTGCCGTACTATTCTCTTTGTCCTCGGCAGAATCCTCCCCAGTCGTGGGTCGAGGAGCCTTCTTGCCGAGATTCAGCGGAACGAAATCTGCACCTTCTGCAACCGCATCATCGTCGTTCGAAGAAGAGTCGGACATCTCGGTATCGCTATCACTGTCACTGCTACTAGCATCGGGATCTCTTCCCAGCTTTCCCCTCTTTGTGTAACCCAATTCAGCAGCCTTCTCCGCAAGCTTGGGCCCAAGAGGCTCGAAATTTATGCCAATGACACCCAATCCCTTCTTATCCTTCAACGACTTCGCTGGTAACTGTCAGATCGAATATTAGCCAAAAATGAATACTGGTCTGCGGAAGTGGGAACCTACAATTCCCTGGGCTGCCACCCGTGCATCAGCAAGCACAGTCCTCGCCTGATCCATCATATTGCAAATAACCCTCCAATTGCCCCTCTCTCCCAGCTCCCACTCCAATCTCTCCTTCTCAGGCATCTGCCCCATCTCGCTCTTCATACTCTGCATCACCCTATCCAAAGCCCGGATATGCGATTCAATAAGTCCCAAATGCTTCTTAAACAGCGCAGGCCATTTCGCATGCTGCGGGCTCTTCGTAAACGGTTTCGGTCGTCCCGTCGGGATAGGGAAATTTTCTGGTCCAGGTGGGTTGGTGTTTATGGCGGATTTCTTCTCGCGCGACGCCAGTTTCTTTGCTTTCTTGACGGGGTTCGCGGGGCGTGGTACTCCAGGAATTTTGGGGACTTCTGTGGCTTTTTTGGCGGCGAGCTTGGCTTCGCGCCGACCTTTCTTGCCTTTGCCTTTCCCCATTGTGAAAGTGGTCGGAGGTAGAAAGGTGGTGATTGTATTCGAGGCTTTTGGAGGTGTCTTGAGAAAATTATTTTGGGGGAACTTTTTTCCGCGAGGCTGGGGTTTAAGGCGGGGAAGGCTGTGCGCTAACCGAGATCCCACTGTAAAGCACGTCCCACTCTAAAACACGCGTTTTCAATAATAATAACAATAACAAAATACGCGACAAATACGCCAAATCGAAACGGATTAACACTATAATTACTGCAATTCAAAGAGGGGAGTTTACTATATATTCTGATATAATTGACTTCTACGAATATAGCCGTTCAGCCGTTTCTCGGTATATTCGCGGACTTATTAAATTAAGAAAGGAAACTCTCTTCTTTTAGTACTAATATCTTATTAACAAATAGAAGAAGATCCTAATCTAGTATATTAATAATCTTATTAATCGGGGAATATTATCGACCAGTCAAATTATCAAGAATCTAGTAGAAGAGATACGGGAATAATATATTAATAAGAATTGGATTAATGGATTTATTAAATATTATAATATTAGACTAAAAAGTTTATATCTTTATAATATTAATAATTTATAGTCTAGTACCGAGTATACTCTTATATTCCAGTTCTTCTTTAATATTATTAGTGTTTTTTGGATTATTATTTCGTATTATATTTCTAAAATTATTACTAATCTCTATAAGTATTTCTAGTTTATTATAATAATTTATAAATAGAAAATTATAATTAATAATATATATAACTTTAATAAAAAGGGAATCTTAATAGACTTTAAGTATATACTAAAAAGAATTATAATAATATAAATATTAAAATAAAATCGAATTATAAAATCGAAATAAGAAAATAATTAAGAGTTTATTTCAATCTTAATAACTATTTTAATTATTAGATATTAAATATTACTTTTATTAATTTATAAGAGTAAATCGAACAATTTAATAAACTCTTGAATAAATGAAATTATAATAGAATCTTAAACTCATTTTATAATATTATAAAATAGATAATCTAATAATATAATTAGTCTTATATAACTTTAATAAGTTTTTGAATATTATATTAAATTTAAATATAAGATCTAGAAGTATCTTTTTATTATTAATAACTATTCAAGTTATATTAATATAATATTTATTAATTAGACTAATAAATATAATATTATTCTTTTTATTTTATTACTTTATATAATTTATTATTTATAATTACTTAATATCGGATTATTTTAATCACTTTTTATATATTATTCTCTTGAATTTAATTAACTTATATATAATAATAAAGGAATTATTTCTATATTAAAGTAATTCTTTTAGTCTCTTTTTAAAAGGGTATAGAATAAAGTATTTATAAAGGAGAATAAATAATTAGTATTTCGTAAAACAGGAATCTGGTTTATAAACGGTATTCAGATTCTTTTAGTAATTTAATAACCGATTATTATATTACTAATTAAAGCTCTTGGTATTTTAAAGACTTCCCGATTATCGAAATCAATTTATTAATTTCAGATAGATTATAAGAAAGTATTATCGGATAATAAAATCAAGACCTTATTCTCTATAACCTTTTAATTCTTTATATAAGTCACTATTTTAAAATACCAAAATAATAAACTACTTATAATAATTAATCTATAAAAGAAGAAGAATAAGAAGGGTATTTGGTTAAACCTTTATAATAAGGAGAATAAAAATAAGATCGATTATTACTTACTAGTACAGATAGTAAAGGCCAGGCTATTTCAAGAATAAAAGAAAATAGAGAAGGAGATAGAAGAGAAGTATAAATATAATAATAGGGTCAAATAAGTTACGAATACCCTCAAAAAAGCGAAGGAACTGGAGGAGAAGAAGACTAGAGTAATTGTATATTAATTGGTAGTGGATCTTAAGAAGACTAATCCCGTTACAAAAAAAGTCATTGGCAGTATATACAAAATCAGTAGGAACTATACTAAAGAAGAATATCTCTACTGTACTAAAGGCACGAAAAGTACCTGTTAAAGCAAGACTGCCACCAAAATTACCTGTAAAGTGTCTGGCTAAGGCCTCAATTGAGGAGGTAGTCGAATCGGGAATAGCAGGAGCGAGTATATCCGGTCGCACAATTAGATTACTATAACGCTTTCGATCAAGTAACTAGACTATAGGATCTCAGGATCACATCTCATTATATCTAGGTTTTTCGTTTTAAGTTAATTGGATGGGTGGTTATTTAATAATTAATATATATCTTTCGTGGTGTTCTATAAAAATCGCGTGTTTTAGAGTGGGACGTGCTTTACAGTGGGATCTCGGTTAGCCGATGCGGATGAGGAGGCCATGTCTCTTTGAAAACTCTCTCTTGTATGGAAACATCCAAAAGTTTTACTCTTTATGCTGTTCTGGTTCTTAGCTACCCTCTTGATCACAGCCATATGAACAAAAGTAAGTTCTTTTCCGCAAACCTGTATAGTACTGCATTATTTCTGGGCAGACTTTTTTACGAATTGATGAGAAGACCCGAGGATGCTGGATGAGGGGAGGATTTTGTGTATTAATTGAACTTAACTTCATTATTGCCCGTAGAAGTATGGTACATTCTTTCATATCCCACACTGATGCAATATGTCCCAACTCCTTGCAATGCGTATAAACCTGACCAAACCCAATTATCTTGTTATACACGTCCAGGCTTCTCGGACACGCTGTTCGTACCTGGTTCCTGCCACACCGCGCAAGGGCCCGTATGCCAGATATCGTAAAGAAGAATGTAGGAATCGATTCAGAGGTCCACCAAAACCAGCTCCTCTTCCTTGCTCACTTCTTCCCTTCTCCCTTCTTCCTTTCCTCAACAACCTTCTCATCCACCTCTTTCAACTCCTCCACCTTTTTCTCACCCGAACTCCACACATCCCAAATCTGCTCCTTAATCAAATCCCAATAACCCTTCCCTTCCTCCAACGCCTCTCTCTCCCTCCTATCCCTCTTCTCCTTCCAGTCATCCCCCTCATTCCCCATCCAAACCTTCTCCAATAGCCCCCGCTCCTTTTCCTTCTGACCTCTCCCTTGTTCCCTCAACCTCGACAACTCTTCTCCCTTCCTCCTAACATCCTCAATACCACCAATCGCCGCTTCTTCTCTCCTCAACTTCTCCTCTCGCAGCCTAGCCTGCATCTCCTTCGCTTTCGGCGGCAATTCGCTCCCAGAAAAAGACTCTAACCGGTTCCCGAAACGCTGCAGGATGGAGACACCGGTGTATTCTTTCGAGAGTTGGTTGCCGCCAGCGAAGGTTCCGGAGAGGAGGGCGAGGGTGTAGATGTCTAGTTTTCGGGGTGGGAGTAAAATGATTATTGGGCATACTATCAGGGCCCCTAGGGAGATATTGTGGATCTGCGAAAAGGTTCTGGATTAGTTGAGGGATGGTAGAGCGTGCAGAAGGAGGATGTACAATTTTTGCGCGCGAGTCTTCCCCAGATGTTGTGCTAGGAGGCTTTGAGGGAGAGGGAGCTTGAGGCGTTGATTGCGACATTTTTGCTGAGACTTGTAATCGTGTTGTAAATTAGGATTGGAATTATAGGGCCTGCTATTGTATTCGCATGTCCTAGTATGCGCAGGTCGTCCAAAGAATTATTGATAATCGTGCGTGATGTTCGAAGCTCCGAATGAAAGATATCACCAAAAAGCAATCCAAGGGCAAGGGTCCAAGTCCCGAGGTTCTGCCGCTTTTCAGCTCAGCGCTTTCACTGTTGGCTTCATAGGCCAAAATAAGGCCGAATTCGGTTAGTCGTGGTGCCAGAGTGGGTGAGTTGTTATCCATTCGTTTTTTCCGGCCATCACTAACATCAACAGTTAATGGGTATGACTCGAATCATCTTCGGATGCGATAGATATCATATGGTTTCGGCCGCGTAGGTTCAAATCCTGCCCACGACGTCGCTTTTTGCTTTTTTTTTTGCTTTTGCAATTTTATTTTTTTGTGCCCAGAAAGGGTGCTGTAAACTCAGGGCTTGGAAATACTAAGAATTTTTTTGGTGCCGCCACCGCCGTTGAGGCAGCTGGCGGGCTTACCGAAGACGACATGGAACACAGAACCTCTTTTATCATCCTGTTCCACCATCACCGTTTCAACGGCGAAGGCAGAGTTACACTTCATCGCGATCGTCCAGCTCTACATGTTCCCGATCCTTGGTCTCGGTGAAGTTGCATCCGGGTGTGTTCCTGGATTTTACAGGTGAAGAGATGAGAGACCGAAGACTCCTCAATTCTTTGCCATGCGGCCAAGGGGCTGCAAACCACAAGAGATCTATGAGAAGTTCTACATTTTCTATAATAAATCAGTTGCTATCTATACATTTTGTAGCTTTCATAATGTCTCTCAACCAGAGATCGATGGCAAGTTGCCAATGTCATGGTGGTGTAGTTACAGTCGTGACTTCCCAAACCTCCAGATGACCCCGAACCTTCCTACGAATGCAACGAGGTACAAAACCATGCCATCTGATCCTTTTTATTCTTCTTCCAAACCTCACTCCCGAATCGCCTTCTCCTTCAAATGCCTTCCGCCCGCAGACCTATTTTACGGGCGTCCAGATTGCAAAGATGCTCACCACTTCCAACCTATATACGCGCGCAGCGAACATCTTGAAGGCTATCCGACCTCGCATCCCTCGCAATCTCCTACCTCGACTGAGACGCTATCTCCCACAGCCACGATTTCTCCTCTTTCATTGGACCTACTTCATCACGACATGCATGGTATCATCCATCATTTTCTGGCACTTCTCAACACCACATGGCAACGTCTCCTACGTTGATTCCCTCTTCATGATCACTGCAGCAATGACCCAGGCAGGATTGAATACCATCAATCCCAGCAGCATCAACACATTCCAGCAATGCATGCTCTTCGGTCACATCATTATCGGAAATCCAATCTTCATCTCTGCCTTCGTTGTCTATGTTCGAAAACGAGCCTTCCACCCGAGATTCAAGAAAGCTGCCGAAGAGAAGGAAAGGAACGAGAAAAAAACCCATCGAGATCTTATCATCTGGCAGTCTTCCTTCACTGCAAGCACAGAGCCTGCCGTGCATCCGAGGCATACCCTTCACTGCGCATCAAGTACTTCTACATTTCCGAAATCGACATCGACTAACTATTCTCAGACAGTTCGCACAGCCACAGCCTTCGAGTTGATCCAAGACTTTCATCTAGAGGTACGAAAGTTCACACTGTAGACGTAGATCGGAAGACACAATCAACCCTTAACCATGAAGACACACTTCGAGGATCAGATGAATCGCACGATCCAAAATGCATCTGCAGATCTTCTCTACCTGGAGATACGCGAAACATCGAAAGACGTGGTACTGTCGACAGGAACGCACAATTCCACAGCCTTTCACTCGAAGAGAGGGAGCGCCTTCGTTGTGTCGAATATCAAGCTTTGAGACTTTTAAGCTATGTAGTTCCAATATACATCTTTGCTTTTCAGTTGTGTGGATGTGTTATTCTCGGCACATACGTGGCTTGCAATGGACAAAGTGCCGCGAATGCTAACGCCGTCAAGCCTTGGTACGCTTCAAGACCCCCGCCCGCAACTGTATTCTGACAAGTGATAGGTGGGCAGGAGTCTTCTATGCCATTGCCGCATTCAACAATGTCGGGATGTCCTTGTTAGATGCGAGTGTGGTAAGCTTCACTTCAATATTCAGTACCATCCCAGCTGATTCGCTTCTCAGATTCCTTTCCAACGCTCTCGCTTCTTCTTGTGTGTCATGGGTGTGCTGATGTTGGCTGGCAACACCGCGTATGCCCGCCATTCCTGCTTGAAATTGGGGAACTGCTAATCTTCTCAGGTACCCCGTGTTCCTGAGATTAATCCTCAGGGTCACACTCTACCTTCTGCCAGCCAACGAGAAAACCAAGTCCTGGAGAGAGACGATCAGCTTCATTCTTAAATATCCTCGACGAGTCTACACCAATCTCTTCCCCTCCGCACAATCTTGGTGGCTGTTTTTCGTTCTTCTGATTTTAAATGCAATTGACTGGACCGCTTTCGAGGTTCTAAATCGCAATAATCCAGTTGTCGCAGCTCTCCCCATTGGCTACCGTCTTCTGGATGGATTGTTTCAGTCGCTCGCTGTACGCTCCAGTGGGTTTGCGGTTGTTCCCATTGGTTCCTTGGCAGTGGGTCTGCAGGCCTCATACATCGTAATGATGTACATTTCTGCCTTTCCAATGGCCATCACGATGCGGAATTCAAACGTTTACGAAGAAAGATCACTCGGCATTTATGCTCCGGAAATCGAGGAGGTGCATCGAGAAAACGGATTCCACACCTCCAACTCGGTCCATATAACGAGACTGTACTTCGTCCGTACACAAATCCAGAGGCAATTGGGGCATGATCTTTGGTTTGTCATTGCATGCATGATCCTTGTTGTATGGTTCGAGACGGACAATTACGAGAAAGATCCAATGACATACTCCATCTTTAACATCATCTTTGAGGTTGTGTCAGCATACGGCTGCGTTGGACTCAGTATCGGCCTTCCGAACCAGGATTATAGTTTTTGTGGTGCTTGGCATACATTGGCAAAATTGATAATTTGTGCTTTGATGTTGAGGGGTCGACATCGGGGACTCCCAGTGGCGATAGACAAGGCTGTTCAGTTGCCAGGCGAACAGCAGGAATTGATCGAAGAGGAGGATCATGATATTAGGGAGGCGAGAAGTCGGCAGGGCAGTCGTACTATTGTGTGAATGTAGGCGTTGAAGATAGGTCATAGAGGCTGCTGCACGTGTTGATAGTGAGTCTACAGAATGGTGGCATTCCTAGAGCTCATGAAGACAATCAATTCAGACACCAAAGTATCCTCAACGCACTTCACAGTGCTTGCGTTTCAAATTGTCAGGTATTGCATAATGATCGATCTATCGCGCTTACGAGGGTTTAACTGAATGCTGTCGTGGAAGTTTGAACCTAGGGTTGCAATTTGGGTCTAATACATTTTCGATCCTGGATCTCTTGACGACGGGTAAGGCCCATAACGGCGCTCGATCAACGACATATCAGAATGTTCTATCACTAATGACGACACGTCTTGATGCAAGCGCAAGATGTGGGCCGAGATAATGTTAATTAGTTATTCTAAAGCAATTCTTCTACTTCCCAAACCTTTAATAATTTACTATCCAATTCTCTGCTTTCTCCGGACCCATATTCCCTTAACTTCAGGGGTCTCGTCTTCAAGTTCGGTCCTTTGCGAATCAGTAAGAGGACGCAGTTGCACCTCCCAGATACCTAACTTGTAGGTCCCTCTGTCCGCTTGACCAGAATGAAGATCAAAGGACCAGTCATGCTTTGAACACGTGATTCCAATACTGAGAACGATACCGAAATCTTCAATATCAAATACTCTTCCTTCAGACAATGGGAAAGAGGAGTGTGGACATCTCTGTTGCGTATTTATGATCAGCTGGTGACCTATTGCCTGAATTAAGTGGTGATAAGGGCGTACTAACATGGTCAATGGCGTGAAACTTGCCCCGATGTTGGAACACTAGCACTTGGTCCTTGAGATCCACATTCGCAGCTGGATCTTGTAGCTCCACTTCCACCGCGTGGGAACAATCTGAACGCGAGACGGAGAAAGCTTTGCAGCCTTGCGTCAGTTCCTGACTACAAGACCGGTAGTCCGAGAGTTTCCCGTCCTGTGAGGCGATATCAGGGAATGAGGAGGTCAAACCAGCGAAGAACCAGGCGGAAGCCGTGCGACTTGGTGGTACGAACGGTGCTGTCATGAGAGCGAGGGGGTCACCAGGCACTGAGATCCTTCGAAATCAACGGATCTGTACGTTAGGCCGTGGTTATACGCTCCTGCAAATCAAATATTCAATTTGATAATCTTTATTTGAAAAGTTCGGGGTGCAAAAGTGAGAAATCGCTTGAGTCGTTGAAGTCTAGGTATAAAAATTTCACGAGACGGTCACGTGCGGCCAAGGACTACGATACGCGCTGATTCAGCATTAGCTAGATGGGTGGAGGGCCATGTGCACAATACCAGGTACTTTATATTTGACCCGCAGTCTAGAATCTAATTATCGAGAAGGAGTACAAACACGCGGAGATATCTTAGAAGTCATATTGCTCTGCATAATATATAAACTTTCAACCTGTGGAGGAGAGGACTGAAGTATTAGTGATCTAAGGAGCCTAAGCGAGCCCGTGGCAACCCCGCCTCTGACCTACTTATTATATAGGTAACCTACAAGAATAAATCAAATGAACTTCGTTCTTCCTAAGCTCCATAATATAACGACAGCCGACGGCCCACTATGAGTACGTGCCTAGATAGGTAGTTACAGAATCGTGTACCGAGCCGAACGTTGTTTTGTCACTTGCAGGACGAATCGACTACTAGCATCAGCTTCAACAAATTACAACAGAAGAAAGCTCACCATCCCTAAATAAGCGGCCGACATTGGGAGGCGCAGCTGAACACAGGGGTGGTTGGCATTGTCTGCCCAATGAAATCCAAGGGCCCCACATCAGCAAGCCAATTTCACCCCCGCATCCCCATTTCCTTCTTGTGTGTTGCTCCAGCACTTGAGAGAGTCGAGGTGGTAGTTTTGGCCGCAACATTGCTATTTGCTGGACAGAACCCAGATTCTTCACCCAAGGCTTTTTGTGGCTGTCTGGATGGGGTCTGAACGAGCATGGCTGAGTGAACGTGGCGAGTGATGCGTCTAAAAACATCCTCGAATGGACTGACATGCAACCTCAGCTGCCGTAGCTCCACCATTTCTAGTGCTGATTAGAGGCTGCCCATGACCCCTATCCGCGAACAATCTCCTACTCCTCTAAATACTTCCATCCGGCCAGCTTTCCACTATATGTTTCACTTTGCTAGTATAAGACGTTATTATCGTGGCGTCAAAAATGGAACGGCCACCACGTCGAAGTTTGATCTTCCTCTCCATACTCTTCGTTATCGCCAACTGTAACCCTGCATCAGCATCTCCAATTTCAACTCCGTTTGATATATTTCCGCGCAATGCTACCTCATCTGTCCCAGCCCATCCCGACTGCACGACCCAATTCAGCAATGATTACTACGGTTTCGGCGTGCGACTGGGCGTCTACTTCTCCTGGCTTGGCTCATACTTTGCGAACCTCCTGCTCCCAGAAGAGATCCCAGGACAACTAGACACAAACTGCATATTCCTCCTCGCACTCATTGCAAGTCTCTTCAACGGCACCCACCTGAACGAGATTCTTCAAATCGACGCTCTAATAATCATGCAACTCTCCTCGGGATTTCTGTTCAGCTGCCTCAGCATCTGGGGCTACCGTACGTCGTATTACCAGAAAGAGGGTCCAGTTGCTATCAAGCGGTTTGGAGGGCTGGGTACGCATTGCAGACTGATATTGGCGACTGCTATCAGTATTTATGGGACGTGGTTTTGGTGGAAGGGTCTGGACGACGGGCTTAATAAATCAGAAAACCCTGAATGTCAGGAGATATTCACTTGGTTCTTCACATACCTTCCCGTTCGTGGTGGTATCGACAAATTTTATATTGTCATAACAGTCGCCTGCTCACTCTACTACTGCACAATGCTCATCACGGCACTATCAACAGTGCTTTACAAGCTCCCTCAGATAGGTTGGAAAGGCAGACTGAGCTTTCAAACTGGATTCAGTGTCTTTGAGTTCGTGGCCTCATCCTCTTAAATTCCTGATTGACTCTGCTAATATAAACTTGAAGGTTGGAATTCCTATACAAAGTATTCCGTATCTTTAACCTCTTTTGGATCATCTTCTGCGCCCTCATGGTCGAGATGACACTCAACAAAAACAACATGTGGCAAACTTTAGCACAAAATAGCGCCAACATCCAGTA
The DNA here is from genome assembly GCA_002865625.1 of Hyaloscypha hepaticicola. Lineage (NCBI taxonomy): Eukaryota > Fungi > Ascomycota > Leotiomycetes > Helotiales > Hyaloscyphaceae > Hyaloscypha > Hyaloscypha hepaticicola. The sequence goes on from KZ613514.1 coordinate 194,028, forward strand.
TCCCTCACAACTTCTACCACTTCTGGTCGGCGGGCTCAGCTTCATCAGAGTGTTGTGGTTGATATACGTTGAAGGCAGAGACCGCGTCAAGGAAGAGAAAGACAGCAACCAGGCGCGCTTCAACCGACGCGAGACGATGACGAAACCTTCGTTGCAAAATGCGTACGGACTCGGTCTCGACTTCTTCAAAATCTTGTCACCGGCAAAACAGCCTAGGGATGCAGTCATATTTGAGGCGGAGCCGAGCTCGCCAGAACCGCTGAAGCCGTGGCACCATAGGTATTTGGTTGCTTTACTTCCGTGGTTGTCGGCATTTGAGGCTTGGAAGTTAACGGATACGCATGATGCGGTAGTGGATCCTGAGCGATCGGCACCGACAGGAACTAGCGAGAGCTTTCCGCAGGATCTTAAGTTGGAGCCGTCTAGTGAGATTCGTTGATGGATTTGACAAGCTCGTTGAGGAGCAATTGGTGTCGTTGGAGATGACATGTACTTGATTAGGGAAGGAGGGAGAACAGAGCAAGATAAAGGGCGTCAGGAAGGTTTCAAAGGGTATATAAGCATAAATTGCATCTTAATTTCATTAATGATTAAAATTAGTTTATAGCTGAATGGCTGTATTTATCCCGAAGTCTTCTACCCTGGGAATTTTTTATGAGTTATAATATTAAAGTTTTGCCTAACTGCCAGCAAGTCAGAAATTTAAACTAATATAGATTAGGTTTTATGATCGTGTGACTGCTTTATAAATTGGACCCTGGAATAGTGTACGATGAGCAACTAATGGCTGTGATTAGATTCTCTACATCATGATTGAAGAGTAGCATTAGCTTTTTACATTGATTCGTGCCAAAGGAGTCGACGAATTAACACACACAGCCGAAGCAAATGAACTTCTCGAAAAACGCCGGGAATCATCCAACCAGAGCAATTGCAAGAATGACAGTCCAGAGCGCCATCCATATCATACCTAGCCTTCCAAAGTCTCGAGATCCTCAACTTGCCTTTTGATCGACAATAGTATCTGTTTCCGATCTTCCTCCGACGCCTCCTCCCATTCCTTGAATCCCTGCACCATTTGCGCTTCACGTTCAGAGGCGTCTTTATGATCATCCACCCCTCTCGAGGTTTGGACTTCTTCGTAAATGCCCTTGGACACATATCCAGCTAAACCAACAATGCCTTAAATTTTCATTAGCTAGTTCATGTTTTCGATCATAAGGATGCGAACCTGCAGCTGGCTTAAAGACAGCTCCTCCGACACCTTTTCCGAATCCCATCAGTCCACCCATGAAACCGCCTTCCTCTGCTCCTTTAATTGGTTGAGTGACAAGTCCAGTCACGCCGTCCCAGAGGCCGAAGCCAAAGCTCTAAGTAATTTTAGCATCTTGATAAAGCTACGACAAAGGAACAGAAATGAATTTACCTTCCCAGCAGCCTGAAGGCCACTCTGCACATCAGTAACCTTCTCCACTGGCCTCACAGTCTCGTCACCATACATCTTCGGCAGGTTATGGAAACCCCTAGCTACATTATGAGTGATATCCATCGGGGCCTTCAATCCAGCACCGACAATCCCAGTCAGACCTTTCCCGGAATCCTTAGCGAATTCCGCAACGTCCTTATGGACTTGATCATCCCCTTTTGCCTCGAGAACTTTAGCGAGTAAGAGCGGATAGTCGCCGACTCGCTGGGCGATGGTCCCAATAGCACCGAATGTGGCGGACAGAGCACCAGACACGGGATCAGCGGGGCCGTTATCAGCCTTTTCCTCGGCGGTGGGTTTGTATCAAGGAGGGAGTTAGTTTGCCAATGTGAAGGTAAAGGATGAGGCCTTACATTAGCAAGTCATCGTAGGTGAAGATTCCACCTTTGACAGCAACGGTAGCTTCAAGAGCACTCAGCTTCACCTTCAACTCCTTGACTTGCCACACCTTGGGGCCCCGGGAAGCCATATGACTACCAGAGCTGAGCAACTCGTCTCGGTCAAAGGCAAGGTCGGCGTCAAATTTCTCGGGAACTGAGAGGGGTTGATATTCAGAGGGCTGAGTGGGTGGTTGTCGTTCTGTCATGGGTTTTGCGGCATTTGAAGCAAGGCTTGGCGCCTCAGCGACAACGCTCGCAACAGGGGCCCGCTGATTTCTTTGATCGACGGGTACCGGGCGCTCAACTTTCATTGTGACTTCAAGCCAGGAAGTAGCTTCAACGAGGTTGATGAGAAGTGGTTGTGGGTTGTTAGGATGTCGTGGTGACCTCGAGGCAGCGATGTTTCGTAAGATGCCCCGCCCCCGCGTCAGCAGGGTTGGCTGTGGATGGTTAAATACTCGAGGTGGTGTGATTTGCACGAGCAAACCAGCCATAGTGATTCGCAGTTGAGCCCATTGTTAACAGGTTTTGAGATACAAAATGAATCATCCCATTCAGGGAACTAAACTTTTGAAGATACTGAGACCAGGTTTGGGAACCAGAATTACCGTGGTCTAAGTGCCTCCTTTTCGAGCCTTCTCACCCGCAAACACCCGAGACAAATATTGCTCATAAAAAGCCTCCGGTGGATTTTTGCATGAATCTCGGAGTCAGATCAGAGATATATCTCTTTCTATTAATTCTGATTTAAGGAAAATAAGACACCAGCTTTTTATGCAATTGACAATCAGAGCGAGCCATTCTTAGAACTCCTTCATCATACGTGTGTAATTTTAGAAATCTGTTACCTATTTAACCTTATATTGAAGGGAAATTGTTTTAAAGACAGAAAATCCGGCGAATTACGCTCGAAGTCTTCGTCCACGATAACTACTCAAAACTTCCGGACACTTCAACCTTGAGCTGTTAAGAGACTTAGAGAATGAACGCTAGAGAATTTTTTCTGAAGCTCGTTAACAATGGTTACTTCTCCTTCACAAAGCAATAACTTTCGTAGTAACCCTAATCTAATTTTCAAAAGTCCCCAAGCCCTGTATAGTCAATTAATCCTCGTCACTATCACTAACCACCCCCAATAAGGGACCGACCCTGAAGACGCGAGAGATTAGGCCCCCTCCAAAAACGCCCCCGGTAATTCCCTGATCTGAGTTGAAGAGGTACTGGTAGGGAGTAGCTATAGCATCACTAAATTAGTCGCAGGAAGAGAAACGGGAATTGGAAACTCACAATGAATCACCTCACAGCCCACACTATTTCTGCTTAAATTTTCATATTCATCAATTGACCAGAAAGACGTTTCAGTAAGCCGGTATCCCAGTTCGTCCTCCTCGATTCGAAGGCTGAGTGTTTGCAAGATCTCTTGCGTTCGAGGTTGAAATGCTGATTAAAAGTCAGAAGGGGCAGGGACAAAGGTGGTCGTTTTCTTACCGCTAGCATGTCCAGCTTGTGTTGCAGCTCGTTTATTTTCCTCCCCATATCTTGCAAGTGTAGGTGCAGCCATGCAGCCAGCTGGCCCGGCTCCGACTATCAGAACGTCTGTCTGGCTCTGAATGAATTCGTCCATTTTGGATGTTAAGTGCCGACAAATATTCGAAAACTTCTTTGGTGAAGTTGAGATTATAGAGATCTTGAGCGGCTGGCTGTCTGATCGAAGGTGAGAAGCGATTGAGTGATAATAGGAGGAAGGATGTGTATTGAAGTTGCTGATGCTGAAGATGATTCTTTGGTCCGAAAGTGCAAACTCCCAGAAATATTTTAAGAGATCTATATACTTGGACCTCAACTAGGGCAGGCGCGAGTTCTGGGCGTGCTTGGCGCAGTGGGTATGTTACGGGCCATGCTATAGGTTATTCTACCAGGGTGCAGCGCTTGTAGATTATCGCACTAAAACGCGAGTACTGGGCGTTGTGGTTTCTGGGCCTTGTGATTACTGAGCGTTGTGGTTAAAGTCATATGCTTGCCGCACTACGAAGGTCGCGGTCAAAAGTCTGGGTAATACAGCGCCTCAAGCCCTAGAATGCCCTGTAAAACTTCTCAGGTCCACTGAAAGTGCCTGTAATTACAGGGCTGTAGCCTGTAAGGCAGGAGCAATCTCCCCAATTTCGCCCTAACTACGCCATAGCGTAACCACTCGCTAAAACAGCTACGGCACCTCAGGGCCAACAAGCCCCTGGTTCAAAACGATATATCGCGGCCTGTGCTCTGCAGCCACACCTAATGAGCGTGCCCGCCGCGATAGCCACGCCCCCTCCCTCGCATCAAGCCACTGCGGCTTTCGCGGTAGTGGCCGGAACGATCCCCGGGCCACCAAAGACAAGCTTTATTACAAGCAAGAGTCTTTTCTACCAAGAAAAGTGACAACCGTTCCGGACCTGTCAAATGTATCAGCCGTGCGAGGCGAGCCGTGTCGGCAGGAGACGTGGGGGCTGTCGGACTCCCCCGACGAAGATCCCATGTAAGCAAGATGCCGCGGGCCTGTCTTCGGCACGCTGCTGTCATTTTGACATGAAAATGTCTGTCATTGAGGTTTTCTTATTAGAACTCCGGTACAATTGAACATCACAAGCTTACATAGAAATTTAGCAGATTCATGTCGGACGATTCCGACATCTCTCAAGGCCCTAACCTTAGGGATTGCTGCTGCCAAATTTGTTTTTTCATCGCTCATATCTGACATATACTTCACGTAGAATGGAAGCTGTGGCTCTCTTTCTCTGTCTTAATGACCTTGTCATGCAAAGTCAATTCGCAGCCTCAGATTAATAGCTTCGTATCCCCAACACCATCCACTGGTCACCGTCCGCCAATATGAACCAGCTCAAAGCTCAGGAAGAGGGGTCACCACCCGTTGAAGCTCACGAGACAGTACAACGGTCCTCGGGAGAGCAGAGTAGAGAAAGAAAAGAATTGCACCTCGTGGCTTGGGATGTCGAAGATGCAGGGAATCCGAAGAATTGGTCTCGCCTTTCAAAATACTGGATCACATTGCAATTGGGAATGTTGGCATTTGCAGCCAGCGTTGGCTCCAGCGTCACAGCACCCGCAACAAATGCAATTGCCACCTATGCAAATATCAGCCATGAAGTTTCTGTCCTATCTATATCACTCTATATGTAAGCAGTTCTCTCCTTAGTGAAGGTTCTGAGCTGACGATTCACGAAGTGCGGGATTCGCTCTTGGACCACTATGTTGGGCACCTGTATCCGAAATCTGGGGAAGGAGATGTGGCATGTTACCCGCCATGTTCTTCCTTGGCCTTGCATCTATTGGGACAGCAACCAGCAAGAATGCTGCAGCTATCTTCATAACTCGATTCTTGGGTGGCGTGTTCGGATCCGCTCCCGTCAGTAACGTGTCCGCAGCTCTTGGCGATATATGGGTCCCATCAGAGCGTGGACCTGCTGTTATTCTGTACTCAATAGCAGTGACTGGTGGACCAACAATCGGGCCCATTATCGGCGCAGCTATGATTGTCAATCCTAACTTGGGTTGGCGATGGACTGAGTATATCGAGGCAATTTGGGTCTTCACAACCGTCGCAGTGTGCTTCTTCTGCCTACCTGAGTCCTACTCTCCCGTGCTTCTCGCGAGACGAGCAAAGAAGCTCCGTGCAGAAGGCGACGTAGACTGCTATCACCCCCATGAACAGTTGAAGTTGGATTTCAAGACGATTATCACCAAACATTTCACTAGACCGCTATTGATGCTTGCGACAGAGCCAATAGTGGCTTGTGTCGCTTTTTACGCCTCATTCGTTTACGGGATTCTGTATCTTACACTTGAGGTATTCCCTATCTGCTTTCAGGAACTCCGCGGAATGCACCCCGTGAAAGCTTCGCTGCCATTTCTCGGACTGTTTATTGGTGTCTTATCAGCTGTATTCATCAATCTCGCCAACCAACCCCGATATCGTCGAATCTCAGCAGCAGCAGGTGGGAAGCCCGTTCCAGAAGCACGCTTTGCACCAGTTGCATTCGCGGGTTTTATCTTTGTGGCCGGGCTCTTCTGGTTTGGGTGGACAGCAGGTGATATTAATGTCAGCGTGTGGCATCCTATTGTAGCGTCTGGTCTTATTGGTTGCGGCTTTAATGTCATCTTCAACCAGTGCGTGAATGTGCTTGTGGACACTTACGGTATTTATGCCGCGAGCGCAGTATCCGCCAACACATTTCTGAGAAGCATCATGGCGGCAGGATTTCCGCTTGTTGCAAGACCCATGTTGTATGGGATGGGCGTTGGCCCCGCGATTTCAGTGTTAGGCGCTGTTGCAAGTGGTATGATCATTGTGCCGTTCCTATTTATGAGATACGGCTTTGAGTTGCGAAAAAGATCGAAAATGGCTCCAGTATAATTTATATTCTAAAGAGCTACAGTGCTTATAATAGACATAGAAATACACACTATAATCAAACCTCTGAGCAGTCCCTAAGTAGTCCCAAGCAGCACCCATATCATAACATGTTTTGTTCGAGATCTGGCGGTTATCCTAGCAAGCCGAGGTTGTGGCTAAAGACCGCTCAGGGGAAATTGACCAGAATCGTGTCAAGGCTGGAAAAATCAAGTTGAAGGTGGGAAATGTAGCTATTAGTATGGTATTGCTCAGTAATGTTTCCGTCACAAAAAGTTTATTTAGAGTTTAAACCATAGTTCTTAAATAAAATCAATCGACTTTAAGAAGATAAGAAATGAAGATAAGAATATAAGGAAGCAATATAAAGGGCTCTTGAAGAGGGAGAGGGATAAGTTTCCTGATTTTAAAGATATGGCGGAGACATATTAGTTACTAGAGAGGATTGTGAAGGGTTTAAGAGGGAGTTAAGAAGGCAAGAGACTTCGTTATGAAGATTAAGTATTTCACAAAAATTGAGCGTAGTTACAGGTCGCATTACGGAGCATGATAATTCAGAATTATGCGAGAAATAGAATTGATCCAGAGCCCAAAAACACTTCTCTTAACTACTAAGACCTGTAAGTCCTGATAAAATTATCGAGGCCCGAACTACTTGCTTTCCGAGTTAGGTTCGATGGTATATGGCGTTAGGAGAGCGGGACTAGACAATGAATTTATGATAGATCTTACACGTGGACTGGACTTAGAAGGCGGGGTTTGGGCTCATTCTGTTATTGTGTTGACTTTAGCTTGAACAAAGGTCTGAAATTGTCTTCAACTTCATACAAATCTCTACTTCGTGATAATAAGCACTCCGTAATTGGGAATAGTTTTGTAAGTCTCCAACTCAGCCAAACTTGCACCTCCCGGCCCTTCCCCCTTCAAGTACCTCTCTGGAACCTTCGTAACACCCCACTCAATGTCGCCCTTCAATCCCGCCTCCCTCGCTGCCTCCTCATATAATTCCTTCTTCAGATGGTAGCAATCAAAATTCAGCTCTCCGACAGGCGTTTCACCGTGCACGCGGAAAAAAATCCCGTCCTCGACGTCCCTCAAATGGTAATAGATCAAATATCCTGACCCCTCAGGCATAGGACGAGCATTTGCCTCAGCATTGAGTGAAGCTATCGGATCTGAACAAGGCGGAACCGTGATCGAAACAAAACGCCCATTATCCTTTAGATTCATGGCGATGTTGCGAAATATGCTGACGAGACCAGCACGATCTGGGGCGTAGTTAAGGAGCCAGGCGCCGAAGACGATGTCAAAGGGCCCGCCGTCGTAGGCTTTAGGGATTGAACAGTCGGCATTGATGAATGATACCTCTTTCCCTTGGCCTTGGCGCTTGGCTTCGTCTATCATGACGGAGGAGATGTCGACTCCAAGTACAGAGCTTGCTCCCCATTCGAGGAAGCTGTAGGTGTAGAAGCCTGATCCGCAAGCGAGCTCGAGAATTCGAGCCTTTTCAATAAAAGGTGCTACTTTCTCATGCACGTTCTCACGTTCAATAAAGGCAATGGACGCCGTTCGAATATAATCGTAAGGACCTTGAATAGTATCATACTGCTGCTTGGGAGCTGCCATATTTGCTGGGTATATGGTCTGGAAGCCGTTTTGGGAGAGAGGTCAGAGAGTTATATGTGGGTTAGGAAGACACAGTGTCTACGATACCCCACTCAAATGCCACACCCGGTTAAACACAACGCCACATGACTAAGATTAGACCTCATTCGCTTTTGCACATTTCCTCGTCATGCTCATTAGCTGATAAGCTTTGTCGCGTCAAATAGTCCATTAGATAGAACCTGATAAATTAAGTAGCCTTTTATAGAGAAGCTATAAGATTAATAGTTAGATATATTAAAAAGTAAAAATAGCTCGACTACTAAATCCATAGGCATATTACTCCTCCTTTTGAAGAAGGAAAATGATTAAGAGTAATACTATTCTAGTTCGCTAGACATTCTTTGATTTTGTTATCAAAGAGTGCATTAGTCATCTTTCCTAAAGGACTAGGATATTTTAACGAATAATTTCTTTCAGGCATTATTGAACCAGGAATTGTGCCCGCTCGGCTCTACCACAGATTTGAGTATCAGGTCATTTCTCTCGTCTGAATGTAATTCGTGAATTATGCCTTCAGACCAGATGATTGTCACCAGAGTATGACACCCTTATCCTCCACTCGGCTCTGTGCGGAGCATTGATGAGCGAGATAATATGCCTTCACGGGGGAAATGGCACACCTCCTTTCTGTGAGCGGGATTAGAAGCAAGTGCGATGCCTCTTGCAGCTACCACAATAGTCCAACAATCATCTCTTTGTCCCGAAGGCCGCCGAACAGAAAGCATATATGAAGGAAATATTGCTCCATGGCGAGCAGACAACCTCTTGTCCTTTGGTCTGTCCGGTCAAAGACATAGACTCATCTCAATGTAGAAGTAAAACGGATCATTCTATTTTCTAGGTCCAATTTCAGCTCGCAACATGCTGCTGTGAGGCGTCTACCTCCTGTGGAGGTTCACTTGATATGAGATGTGATACGCTGCTGGTTGAACTGCGGTACAACTTCGAGGCCATGCGTTCGCCTGACCGCGCGCCGTCGAAATAACAACACGATAGTCACCACCCCGAAAATTATGCCAGCGAGTCCACAACCGACGGCTATGCCCGCAATCGCCCCAGTGGACAAGCGTGCAGAAGAACTTGGTGGAGTAGCCGAGTGGGAAGCGACAGAGGGTGTTGAGCTTCCGGTGGACGCTGATGTTGAGATGATGGAAGTGCTTGTCGACGTAAAGCCCGAGATTATTGTAAAATATGGAATGAGAGCAGATAGAGCCGGGGCAGCGAAGGTGTTGTCAGTTGGGTCATTGAATTGGGGGTAACCACTTGCATCGGCGCCGCAGCATTGCCATAGATTGGTCGTTGAGTTCCAAATAACATCTGGTCGTGCCATATCAACTAGGCAAATCAATCACAATTAGACCATGTTCTGCATTTGCTGCTTTACTTCGAACTTACCACACCTCGACAAGCAATTAGGATCATCTAAGTTCCCAGCCGTATAGCCCTGGACATAGTATCCGGTTTCCTCAAAGGCCGAGTACGCGTGGTAACAAAAGCCGCCCGTCATACATGTGTCATTACCACCACAGCATGGGAGTGAAGTTGTTGTAGAGTTGAGATTTCCACAGGGAGAGAAGCCACTGTCGATAGTGAATCCTTCAATGGAAAACTCTTCGAAGCATCTAATCAACATGGTGGGCTTTACTCATAGGATGTCTAGTACAGTTGAAGTGGCAGAGAAATGTTTCAAGGCTGTTGCTGTGCCCGTGAGGCACAGGCATCAAAACCCTGTACTGTAAATAGACTCCTGCGAACCTGATCGGGCTGCGCAAATACTCACTCACAACACCAAGTTGTGCGCACGATGTTTGAAAAGAGAGGAAAGGGTTTTGGATCGCCAGCGTAGCGGACCAGAGAGCGAAGGTGGCTATGGATTCCTCCCGAAGTTCGTTCATAGATCACCGCACTGTGGGTCGTGGCCTCCAATTCCTGGGACCTCAAGGGTTGCGCAGCTCTCTCAGGTTAGAGTATCCTCAAATCCAACTCTGTGTACCAGTAAAATATGTAGGTAAGGTAGGATTTGCAAACTGTAGGTAGGTTAATAGTCGGTTCTTCCTCCTTTGTTCGCTTCGCTTAAAAGCGAACAAAGAAGGAAGAACACCGACTATTACTGGCACAAGCTTGCATGGGCTTCGCAATTCTTACCAAGCGTGAGATAAAAGGGTTCTCTGCCCAATTGAGAAGCTTACAGGTTTGAAAGGATCTCATTCCGCTTGTTGCCATTATTAGCGATCTGCTCCGATTCAGCCACCAAGCGGGTTATTGGTCAACACCACACCTAGCTTCACCAAAATTAGTGCTTTTTGGTCAATAAATCGCATTTGATCTACAAAGAGCTAGTTTTACCAAAGTTGGGATAAATTTAGGTTTCTAGAATTAATTTAATTAAGAGGTATCGGTCGCTTAAATGGGCTGTTCAGCGCTCATGACGGACCGCCGTTCTCATCCTATCAAACTTCTAGCAGCTGACAAGGAATTTGCTAGGGGGGTCAGAGGCTGTGGTTCAGTGACTTAATGAGGCCTGTTAGGAGGGAGGGAAGCGGTGGAGGTGCAGCTGTAACTACCACGACTCCCCGAGTGAGGAATAAACGAGCGAGGAAGTCTGTTTCTGTAATATGAATATCTCTGAGTGCTATTCAATATCGCTGAAAGGTCTTGAACGGAATGTAGACATAAGAAAGCGACGCCTTATCTACGTAATAAGAACGTAATAAGAAATATTCTGCGTCACCGTGTTTAACTCCTCTATACGCTCGGGTTTCATGGTGTAACTATGTACGCATTGGCTAATAACACCAATAATACGCAAGGTCAACAGATCCAAATAGAAAGGAGAAAGCATAGATTCGTCACGTGCACCGTATAAAAGTTTACCCACAAACCCCGCCAAACCCCGCAGCAGCCGCACATCCTCGCACCTTCTCGGCTGCGACATCGCTCCCTTCACAATCACGACTAACGTCATTTTCATCTCATCTCATCCCTTTTCTGTCCCCCATTTTTCTCCTTCTGCTTCCCTCACATATAATATATTGTAAAGCAAATCATGATCACAGGCATCGCCCACGTCAACCTCACGGTTCCGCCCGGAACCCTCGAAGAGGCAGCCGAGTTCTACGGCACCACGCTCGGGTTTATGAGAGTGCCCGTTCCGGTGTTGCAGAAAGATAGCTTGGCTTGGTATATTATTTATTTGTTATAATTCACTTCCCACTTTTCCCCCCTAGTTCTTCCTCTTCTGATCATGGTCCACCCCCCTCTCTCCCTTACCATCCAGTATGCCCTTCTAAGAACAGTTTAATCCTCATTAACATCTATAGGTTCGATATCACCCCAAAAGGGCAACAAATCCACATATCCTCCAACTCTCCCGTACCGAACGAGCCCACGGCATCCAGACACCCATGTTTCAAACTTGAGAGTGTGGAAAAACTGAATGAGTTGCGGCAGAGGATCTGGGCGCATTTCGAGAGAGGAGGAGAAGGCAAGCCAATGGCAGCTGATAAGCCTGGAGATATTGACAGTGGTAAGTGCTTTTTTTTGCGGTTGAGCTCGAAAAGAGAAGGCAGGGTATGGAGGAAGAAGAAGAAGAATGTGATCCATGCTAAGCCACTGACTGGGTACAGGAGCGAAAGGGGTGGAGTACCCAACTAGATTCTTTGCGAGAGATTATGCAGGCAATAGGTTGGAATTCAGTCTGTAGGGGTTTGTAAGGTGTCGAAAGCGAAGATTTGGCTGATGCGGGACGCATCTAGTGTGTGTGAATTACGGAATAAACATCTGGTAACTTCAAGCCCTGCTAAGAACATTGACGCTTCCTTTCAGTCTTCATCATGAAGCGCAAACGCGAACTATAGGTTCCCAGTTGCTGAAATAATCTTGGCTTCCTCGCCCATTTTTTCTCTTGCACAAATCAAAGATGCGCGGAACTGCTTAGTCGAGAAGCATTCTGGCTACTGATATTAAACCTCGGTGCCTCTCTGACCCGCTTTCCTCTTTAATCGCAGAGCTCAAGGTCGTACGTAAGAATGGAGCCCGCGATTCAATGTCATTTCCGAACTTCGTGAACTCAGGAATCATATGAGCCACGTTCGTGGTGACGAGGAATATGTTAGAGGATTACTTGAATGCCGCTTGCGCATACCATATCAACTGTGCTTGCATCAAAATTTGCCCAGATATTTATCACGATTATGTCCTCTTCAGCGGAGAAAAAACTGGCCGAAATTGGCCCCTGCGCGAACACCAAAACTACCTTCTTCAACAAACGTTCTTGAGAGAATAAGAGGCAACTAAATAATTAAAAGGGAGTCTAGTCTTACACAAGTTATAGTAAGTCGCACGAAACTTTTTAGTTCGATTTATTAAAGGTAAATGCTGATGTTGTGATGTTGTTTGAGGTGCCAAAATCGGCCAGTTTTTTCTCCGCCGAAGAGGTATGTCGTCCCGCACGGCACTAACTGGCTTGGCACCTCCACGAAGATCAATCTTATAGAACAAAAAGGTCTAGCTCGTACATCATAATTAACGGATCATACTCAGGAGACCGGTAGCTAACTTAGAATATGGTCAATAGCTTCCGGAATTTGGCACCATCCATGTGTAAATTTGATTCAGTCGCTTACCTGAGCCAGTCCTGTAACCTTATTCGTGTAGGAGAGTCAGCAATTTTGAATAAACCCATTCTTCCTCGGCGGGCTAGGTTTCATTCTCGACATTTGGGGAATAACATGAAAATGTAGATAGAGGACAAGCAGAAGCACATTTCTGAAGGGAGTTTAATTTAATGCTCAAAGTCTCTCCGTCGAAGCGTGAACCTATCTCTCAACCCAAGACAGACCCAGATCACCCATAATCTTATCAAATGCCAGCAGAGTTTGCTTTCGATGCAAAGTGAGGTAGTTTACGGTCAATGCCTCGCCGATTTCACAAATCAACAAAACCGAGCTCAGCCTGTTCCTTTATCACATCGATCTGAGCTGGGATACCAGTCTTCCAATCCCAATCCTGCTTGGCCTCATCCAAGACCAATTGCTCAAGCTGTTGTTAAGAAGTTCCATCTTGAATATATTCTCGAGGTTAGTGTTGACGTTCTTGAGCTGATTGATTGTTTCAGTAGATGTCGGGTTGTTCTTAAGGGCATTCTGAAGCTGGTTCTTTTTGATTTGCTGCTCAGCTTGCTTGGTTGTGCTCAAAGCACGGCTTTTCGCACAGCTGCGGAGCTTTTGACCACGGGTAGCAAGGCCCCAACCGCAAACGGCTGCATCCGTAGTGCCAGTGGTGATTTCAATGTCACGAGCATGCTCGGCGCGGATTTCGTCGTGTGCTTGGTTTTCGTTTTGGAGTTTAATCATGTCGGTTCCACCTCCTAGGCAACCAGTTATCAGGAAAGATCCACGAGACAATTGATCTGCGAAGTCTCAAATATTAGAATCTTGTCATAAAAACACTGTTATGGTCAAGAATGTGAAGGATTGAGTTTCATACAGGTAGAACCTCCGCCATGATCATAGGAAATTCCTTTCTTGGCGGCATGAGTGATGGCTCGCGGATCGTACGGTCCTTTCCAATGAATTGTGAAGCGGTCGTTCTCGGAATCATCTTGATCAACGCCATGGTCGAATGCTCCAATGAACTTCATGTTGCGACTGTTTTGGAGGAATGGGAATTAGGAGCTTTCTTCTCAGAAACTGGTTGTTGGAGGAGTAAACTGTGCTCTGATCCTGCAATTCTTGTCAGTTTGCTGTGGAGAAGGTCTGATTTTGACCAACCTGTGGAGGTGAGTGCTTGGTATATATGCTTGATACTGAGAGGTATCGAAAAGGGAATTCAGTTTCAAGTCGGAGTGGAATATCGAAGCAAAGAGCTTTCATGTATTTCTTTGGTAGGGGGGTTGTGTTGGATTTCGGATCTCTTTGAAGCTCAAACCCAATGGGCTTCGCTCTTTCTCATGTAACTTGCATTTATGCATAATATGCAGAAGTTTGCGTACTCCCCTTGAGCTTCTTTACTGCTATACAGCATTCGGGAATACAGAGTGCTTTGTGTGTAACAAGCAGCTCACACGACAAAAAAGCTACTAAGTCATGCTTGATGCATGATGCGTCCATGCTTAAATACACTGCCAAATATTGGAATTCTCCTTGACTTGTCCTTTCACGCGTCACAAAATCAAGCACAAATTAGAGTCGAGAAATGAACCAGGCAGGTTTCCGGTTTTCCGGGGTTTCCGAACAATCTTTATGTTTTGAAACGCGAGCTTGCTCTTTGCAGTCTTTCACTCACTTTCTTGCGTGAAGGGGCCATGAGGGTAGACTATTACCATGACTTTAAGTGGCATGACAAGCTCCTTCTCTCTATGCCAGAAAAGGAGTATATTGAGTTGAGGCAAAAGCATTCTTAAAGTTATGCGTGGCTGTTGGATTTAAGGACCGTAGAAACTGAAATGAGAGGATGGAACGCAGATACGTTGTACCGAGCTGGGGAGGTGCAAGTGTTAAATTAGGGTCTGCATTCACAGTATGTATGAGAGACATCGTTGAGAAGCACATGGCCTCGTATCAGATCCAGCAATTTCTATGTAGGTACAATTCCAGTCTCCGAAGACAGAAATAACAGCCAGATCATCGGCAGAATACTCCATGAAAATTCTGGAGAGCCCAATCATACTCTTTAATCCGTGGCTTCGTTCCTCCTAAGTACCTCCTCTCACCTCCATCCCCATACGCGAGGGCAAGGCATTCACACAGAATCGCCTGTTCCACAGCCTCGACAGCTATAAATGCGCTTTCCAAAGATCTAAAAGTCCCCATTACTAGAAATAATCAACGCATCTAAAGCAGAATGAGATAATTTCTACCAACCCATCCACACGTTGGTCAGGAAGGACCTCTGTTTGGAGGAACAAATTCCCTTGCAGAACCTTCTTTTAAGCAATCTTAAGGCTTTTTCTCGATTTTTGTCTGAAATTCGGTTTGAAATCCCGGGGCTACGGAAAGATTGCTTGATAAAAAATGTGTAGAGGAAGTTTGAAAATGAGATAAAACTTGTGATTCCGATAAGTGCAATGAGAGGAAAGTTAGATATCTGATTTAAGATATGTAGCAAGAGGGTCGGCCGGCATCAAACCAATTATAGGTACACCTCTGATTCACCAATTTCTCCATTAGCACGGGAGCAAGGCCTATCACTAGCGGTTGTCATAATTCGTGGCGTAAAGCTGCGTTTCAATATACTATAACTTATGGAACATTTTTAAAGCGACGAACCACTACTTTTCAGATTGTTCCATTAATTATAGAACATTTAAAAAAGTAAAATGGTAGTTAGGCTCTTAATTTCCCTCGAGCTATAGTATATTGAAAGCCAGTATCACGTCACAAATTCTGATAACTACTGGTGTATGTATAGGCTTAAATTCTTGGTTGTTACGTGACTAGTGATATTCCTCCTGGATAAGGGAATTAGAAGGCCCTTAGCTTTTACATCGCACAAGGGTAGCTTCGCATCACAAAAATTAGGTATTGTTTGGAAATTCTATTCTTATTCTTGTTCTAATCTAGGCATCGCACACCAGGGTATCATCTCTCATCTCCCCATACCGTACGGTGGTACAGCCGCAACGCCAGACAATGTAAGCAGAAACCCAAGCGTCATCGCAATGCCGAAGCAACAGAAGAAACATTCCCAACGCCATCGCTAAATCATACTCGACAAGAACACCTTCCCAATGCAAATCCTCTAGGGCCTTCCCGAACTCCGACATGAATCAATCTTGAATCTAACAGACAAAGGAAAGAAACAATCCAACAAAATCGTACACATCTTACAAGCCTTATCTCCTCATTCCATAAGAATCATCTCATAGAACCCCTGCGCTCTCCCTCCACTAACCACCATTTCAACAAATCGTCCCCCTTACTTTCCCCGGCCCAAGGGAATCCCATCATCACACTTCTTGCCAATTGCTAACCACCACCACTCCGTGACAGTCCAACCCTCGATCCCAGGTTGTACAACCTTGAAGAGCCCGTTTTCCACACCCCAATCCATCAGGGTGCATAATTCCCAGGCTTCAAACGTTGGTGAGAAGTGTTCCATCAAAGTACGGATGTTAATTCCGGCCCGATTCCCCACCAAAGATCCTACAGCAGCGAGGACGCGCTTCCATATGTCACGGTTAAGTTTGCCAGTGATACCCCGCCAGATTGGGAGTTCGCCAGTCGCAGGACCAAGAGGTGGCTCGGCCATCAAGAATCTGTCAATCTCGGCATTGTCGGAGTCATAGACGTACTTATCTGGGACGGGCTCGATTGTGATGTCAAAAATGTATTTGACTGGATCGATCTTGCGTGTTTCGTAACCGCCGTCTTCATTCATACCAAATTTCTTGCCCTCACTTGGCCATCTCGAAGCGTCAAGTCTGATACGCTGGTGAGCCTGCATCGACGTAACTGCCACGAGATTGCCCACAGTGGCGAGGTATTCATGCTTGACCGATTTACCGCTTGCCCGAAAGCTATCGTCGAGATGGGATTTCGCGGTTGCTGCATCGATAAATTGCTCTACGTTAAGATCCATCTTGGTCAGCGGAGTTAGGAATGCACTCCCAACTTCAAAAGTACAACCAAAGAATCGGCGGACCCTGCTGGACTTTAGAAGGACCTTTCGTTCCTGCAAGGTTGCCAAGGTTTCCTTGATGACTTCCTTCGTGGCAATTGACAACAGTTTCTTCTGAGCTACCTTCGAGTCGTAGTCCTCAGCCGGGGTGAGAGCCGTTGCTCGAATCCAAGACCGAAGCAGACGGAACTCGTCACGGAACAGAGCTTCGAAAGTTTTCTTTCTGTGAATTGCAATTGATCGCACTACTCGAGGCTCGGAGGTTGCCATTTGCACCCGCAAGTAATTGGCGGTTCCCTCTTTGTGATAAAGCTCTCTCCACGGCTTCAGCTTCAGATCCTTGGGAACTGGCTTGACATCAAATTGTTTTTCCACTCGAACCCTGGAGCTGGGAAGTGGCTTCCGCTGCTTTACTAAGGACGTATTGATGTCTTTATGGGTCATAGCCCAGTTGACGAGCGTTGCCCACTGATAATCAGACAAATAATCGTAATTGATTGACGGAACTTCATTGTTCTTGTATGCTTGAACAAATACCTTCCGGAAATCCTCGTGGATACATTCGATCAACTCTCTCTTTGGTATTTGCAAAGTCTTCCAGAACTTCATGAGAAAATTACAAGTGTAATCCTGGAACAGCTGCGAAACAATGACCCAGTCGATTCTGCAGTCAAGACCTCCGGTCAAAGCACGGACGATGACCACGGTAATAATCAGTTTGAATTCAGCTTTCTTGGACAAGATCGCATTCGAGCCTTTGATGCGCCTATTGGACTCCGTAGCGCGGTTAGGCTTTGCAAGTTCGACGCCTAGCTTCTTGATTGCATCTTGCGGATCCTTGATGAGGCCTTTGAGATCGTTGGGCAGCGCAGTGAGAACGCGAGTATATTTGAAACGCTGCTCCATCGTGATATTTTCGATCGGGACGAGCTTATATCGCTGAGAACCTCGTTTTGGGCCAGGTCTCTTGTCGTGAATCTCGTCATCACGGCCAAAATCAAGCTTGCTGTACGGGACTGTCTCCATATCGACTGCGGTCGCTTCATCCCATCTAAGAGACACACTCCCCGATTGGATGGGGCGCCAAATGCCGACGGTCCAAGAACCAAGGCTGGGTCTCTCGCCTCCTGTGATGAATTTCGGCTCGACGAATACGAGATTATGGTAGTCAGGTCGATACTGATGCACCGCAACATCGGGGCCTTCATACAAGGAAGCGAGTAGGCCAAAGGCTTGTGGAATGGATGCCAGGCCAACATTTCTTGGGGCATCAGGCAATATCTTCTTAGGTTCAAAGAAATTCAAGATGTCTGCCTCATTCACGACTATCTTGTCTTTCTTCTTCCGCTTTGTCTCAACCGCAGGAGTTGGAACAAATACTGGGAAAATGTCATTGTTAGGGCGGACCTTCTTTTTCTTCGCATTCTTAGAGACGCGAGAACGGGCCGAATTTGTTCGTCTTGATGCCACTGGGTTCTTCCGTGTGGACTTGCGCTTTGGCTTTCTCGTGATCTTGGAAGCATCGGTAGAAACTCGCCGCTTGCTAGCAAGAGGCTGGCCCAACAGCTTCTTCGAAGGATTGGCCGGAAGGAATTTGCGATTCTTGGTCGGAAAGATAACAGGACGATGAGTTCTGTTCGTACGCTTCAGATAACTACCCTCCTCATCAGCTCGTCGTAATGGGCGCGCAAAAACGGGCTTAGCTCCATGACCAGCTGGTTGGAATGACCATGCTCCATCCGGCGCTTGAATATAAGTAATGGGATGAGGAATCTTTGGCTTCATGTGGCGAGTGCCGCCTCTCTTGGACTTAATGGGCTTGGCATCGACGTCCCATGCGCCCGTCTCTGGGTTGGGCAGGAATGCTGGAGTTTGGAAGTCCCAAGCGCGCCTATTGTAATACGCAGTCTCGGCACGACGATCTTTCTCTTCCTGTGATATAGGCTTCCGCGCGCGAGCGATCTTTCGGTTTGGGAAAAAATCCTTGGTTTGGGCGGCCTTTCTGAGTGCCCAATTTCGGCGCACACCTTCAGATATGGCTTTGTTGTGGCGCTGGTCTCGTGGTCTCGACAACTTTTCACCGTCCTTGGTGCGCTTTCTGGTCGGCTTTCTAGTCCGCTTCTTGCTACCATCCAGCTCGACCATATCATCCTGCAATTGGTCTAATTCTTCGACTTCTTCTTCATCAATACCACCGGCAACGAACTCGTCTTCAGAAGATTCATCTTCCAATTGAATAGGAGATTGGACTTCCGACTCGGAGTCTGACTCAACGGCTGCTGATTTAAGCAACCGGAATCGCTCTCTGTCAGCCATAGGAACTTTGCGCGTGGCAAGTTCGTTCAATCTGGTAAGAATTGGTTCTGGAGGCGCAAATCTTACGGGGACGTAGAGGTTTGGATGAAACTGTTGAAATAACATCTTGAGCGCATCAATATGTTCCGAGGAGACGTTGTAATTAGGAGATGTGAGAATGGTGCGAGTGACTTCACGCTTTTTGCTATCGGTCCAAGTAAAGTGCTCAGAGCGAAGCTTCTTCTTCTCAACAAGAAGCTGAACACCCTCGATGCATAGTGTGGACATGGGCAGCATTGACGTGGTTTGCGGCTTCCTGGTCCGGAACCAAACATTAACAAATGCGATCCAGATGGATTTGTCTCCCGGGAAGAAGCCTTCGTTGTCCTGGACGAGCGAAATTAAGATGTCTTCGCAAAGCATCATGGCCGATGCCTTAGTGTTGATAGATTCAACAACGCTGGAAGGTTCAACAGCACTGGAAAGTTCAACGGCACTGGAAGGTTCGGCACTGGAAGCTTCAACGGCGCTGGAAGACGAGACAGTTGTCTCGGCAGATTGCGAAGGCGCGGAGGGCTCTGCAGACGGTGGAGCCACAGCCATCTGTGCAGCTATCTCCTGGAGTACGTAATTTTCAAAAGGCAAAGCTTTGCCCTTCTTGCTGGGCGTGGTTGTTGGATGGTTAGCAAATGTGACCTTATGGGGGCGCTCGACTTTTGTTGTGGTATGTGCTTGATAGAATTTGACAGCTGAATCGACGGAACTGGCAGATGAATCGGATTGCTCTGCCTCTTCAAGTTCAGTATGAGCAGCTTTCTTTGATGTCGCGCGTTTCTTGGGCGTCTCATTGGGCTCTGCTGTGGGTGTGCTGGGGCTTTGGTCGATCTGATGGCCGCTTAGCGCTGATAGCTGGAAGGTCTCGGATGGTATTGTAACGACTCCAGCGAACTGCTTCTTTGGCTTTCGTTCTCGCTTGGGTCTGGACATCATAGAATCAATGTTGTCCGCAGCTCCCTGGAATTGCATCTGCGGTCGCGAGGTAAATTTGAGGTCTGCTTGCTGGCCTTGCGACTCCGTCTCAGAATCCTCGTTCTGGGTCATGGACCGCCTCAGCTTCTTTGAGATGTTACGCTTTTCCCTCCTCGCCTTCTTCGCTTCATATAAAGTGAGGTCGGCGTTGGGGTTGCAAGGGGTGTTGGATTTGTTAAGATGGTAGCTCAGGCCCCACGATTGGAGGTAGGTATTCCCGCATTTCGAGCAGGTGTACGTCGTCTTAGGTTTCTTTGCCTTGACTTCCTTGACCTTCTTGACCTGCTTGCCCTTCGTAGCACCCGGCTGAGTTTCTCTGGCGTGCTGTTGTAAATCCATAGGGTCAAAATTCTCGGCAGCGTCAGTACTGGAAAGACCAGGCGTCTCGAAATTAGCGTGCAGATATCCCTCCGGATTTTGCGCGGTCTCAACTCTGGGGAAATCGGGCTTCTCGAAGTTCTGGTATCTATCGTTGTCACTCGGCTGAGATGCTGCAGGACCAGCCTTCTCGGATTTTTCAACACTAGGAACAGCAAAATCAATATCATCAACGCCAGGGAGATTATCATTCAAGCCGAATTTATCCTCGACATTGTCGACTCTAGGAAGATCGTTCTTCTGGCCGAAGCGGACACTCACGATGGCAGAGCGTACGGATTGAACCATGATGTCGGGTAGGGCAACACCCTTTCCATCAGTAAAATCGAATGCGAAACGGAATGTAATTTCCTCTCCTCTGGAATCATTTGTCTTGATATGGATCTCCATTGGGTCGGACCCCGGGGTGGACAATATGGGGTTTTCGGTAAGGTTACGAATGGGCAAAGCAATCATTGGAGCATTCGGGCTCGGCTCATCGAGACCGTAAAATTCCAAGGATGATTGATCTTTCAAAAGAACCAAATGGCCGCGAGTTTCACTCCATATGCAGGGAAGAGCTGCGACGTACTCTGGGAGGACAAGAGGCTTGGGTTGAGAGACAGGTTGTGCTTGAGAGATGTTCTCGGAAATTCGCTGGCGCTTCTGATTAGGGGTACCTTGGGAATCTGCTTCAGCGATCGTTCGCTTGCGACCGGAATCCAAGCCCTGCAGCTGACCTTGGAAGTTAGTTTCCATTCGATTTCCCTCGTCTTCTACGTGATGTTGTCTGGCTTGCTGAGATTTCTTTGGAGGAGAACGGCGCTTGCGTGGCTTTCGAGTCTTAGGGCCAGAGATTGAGGGTGGTAAAGATTGTGCGGGTTGTTGAATGGTCGGTGGTACAAGGGCTTCACTCCAAAGCTTCTGATCATTTGATCCAAATGCTGGAGCAGGGATGAATTGCTGTGAGGGAATCGTCGACGGAGTGGGAATAGGTTGCTGAGCAGAGCCATTTGCATAGGGAGAGATTTGTACATATGGGGATACATGCTGCTCTGCAGAGACAGCTGGGTAGGCGGATACTTGTACATACTGAGCAACAGGTGCTTGAGTAGAGAAACCGATTGATTGGCTCTCAGAGGCATTGGGTGGTGGAGCATAAAAGTTACTCTGTTGACCGAGGGGCGTTTGAGTGGAGAGACCAGTTGACTGGCTCATGAGAGCGTTTGCTGGTGTATCGTAGGAGTAGTTGTATTGAGCAACCGGTGTTTGAGTGGAGTGACCAATTGACTGGCTCATGAAAGAATTTGTCGATGGGCTATGAGGTTGACCAAAGTCAGATTGAGCATGAATTGCCTCTGCAAATGTAGATGGAGGAGCAACGTAGCTATCCGATGATAGGGCAGTCGGAGTATTTGCTGAGGGTGGTGGGCTGTGTTGGGGTGCAATAGGCCGTGAGTATGGGGATATGTAAGTGCGTACGGGAGCAAATTCAGGAAACATAGGACGGCCCAGACCACCACCACGTGATGTCTTAATTATTGCTTGAGGAAATCGCGCAGCAGCACCTCGACCGATTTCTCGATGCGACATATGAGGTCTTGCTCCAAGAGCCAACCTTGGTCCATGGAACATAGTATGCCAGGTGTTAACTGAGGTAGTGGAGATGGGCTCAATATTTGTTGTAGCTTGCGCTGGTACATCGGGTTGATGCTCAGTTTGCAGGCTTGGATTGCTCAAAGTGCCTTGTGGTGCGCTATCGATGGAAGAGGTTGGAGAGGAAGTAGGGTGTAGATCCTTCGCTGGAGTAGACGGAGACACAGCTGCAGGGATGGAATGAGCCTTTGGAGGAAGCTTGCGTAAGCTTGAGGAGGACTCATCACTAGAGTGACTACCGTTTCTTGGATTAGATGAAGCCATCGTTGAAGGGTCGGCAGGGGTGTCTGCCGAAAGAACGCGTGAAGGTGAGGAGGATTCGTCACTGGACGTAATTGCAGGAGCTTGATCTGAGATCTTTGGAGTTGAAGCCGAGATGTCTGGAGGATCCGTAGCGGGTGAGATAGACCGACGCTTGGTCGGAGGGCTTGCAAGCTCTGTAGATGCCTTTCTCTCGCCTAGTAACTGCCCGGGGTTGTGAAAGATCTCCTTGGAGCCCAAACCAACAAGTGACAATTCTGACAGCTCCAGCTTCCCCAAGGGCGACGAGGAGAGGCGCCGGAGCTCTCCATCTCCCAATCTACAGGCAATGTAGTCCTTGGTTTTTAGGTCTTCCCAGACCGCACTTGCGATGGTTTCAGCAATGTCGAGTTCACCTTTCAGTCTGCCAAACAGCGCTGCGATGGTTATTCCTGACGAGCTTTGTCAGCACAATCCATCGCACCACGCTCCCGAAGTCTTCGTAATGTGCTTCTCCTAACTGCTAGACACTCGTCCAGGAGATCTCCACGTGATGCGCCTGCCGCGACGCGGCCGCGTCACAAAAAGATGCAGAAGATTGGAAGACTCACCGGCCGGGCCTGCCTCTGCGAGCCATTGCAGAGCCGTCCGAAGGGCGCACTCAGTGGAAGCAACCATTGTGATATTTCATCTGACAGGTGAAAGTGGTACGATGCGATCTTGCTTCGTTGCGAGCGCTCGATGATGTTGGGGAAGAGGCGTTGGAGCTGTTAGGAACTTTCAAATTCAAAGTTGCGGGGTCAAAGTTTCGCGCACCCAAAAAGTTCTTCGCCTAGTGCCCAATCATGGCGCCGCGCTAAGGCTATACCTAAGCGGCAAGCCACGTCACATGGCCATCCTCTCCACCTGCCAAAAAAAAAAAGGGAAAATGTGAACAACGACCTGCATCCAGGTACAGCCATTTCTTGCTGCACTTCTCACAAAAAATTTGCCAGGGGGTTGCTGTACATTGAAATCCATTTGAATCCAGTTTTTTGACGTTTTTACTCGGATATTCAGTTATCGCTGCTTCCATTTCGTTTCAAGTGCATATCCGGAGCAAATGTTGAGCCTTTTGAGTAAGTTCCGTTGTTCGAAGAGAAGTCCCTACTATAGCTACATATATGTAATGATCCAAGGATTGAGATACCCGACATATTGCCAGATACAACGAGAATTTGAACATTCGACTATTTTAAATTTTACCTCTCGACATAACTAGATATTAATTATTTTGATTTTGGATCGCTTTGCTGCTTGAGTAAGACCAAAGTTTTATGAGGCCTTCTGAGTACTAGAATCTTGCTTTAACAGAAAACTCAAATCTAGAGCACACTATCTTCTAGTGACATAAACCTAGAACCATCCAGCCTGCGGCCTCTCTCCGTCTTCCTCGAATAGTGAACGGAAGACTTCGTCTAAGCTTTGAAAATTGGTGTTTGAGCCACGTCCCTATTTTGCAATGTACATTTTGAATGCGCGAAAACTTTACTATTTGCATTCCAGATCAATCCCCGTTTTTCTTCAATCAAATTGCCGCCAAAGGCTCCACTTTAACGACATTTACTCTGTATAAGCTTGAGCGAGCTGCTTCATAGCATGCATCTCTCGGGAGATTTATTAATGGTAAAAAAGACTTCATAGTTGCATTTTTAATCGCTCAAAGCACGGAGTACCAGAACGCTATTTATTCAAATAAATCTCAAGCATAGTAAGAAAAGTTCTTTGCCTCCAGCCAAAGCCTGACTCCCATAATCCATTGGTTGATTCGCTACTATTATGATAATGCCCTTGATACTTATGGTTCGCGTGACCAGTCGATAAGTATGGTCGAAGATTGGCTCAACATATCAGCTTTGAGTTCTTCAGAAACAGGAAGAAGCGTGAACCAGGAAGGTAAAATTCTACTCCGTTGTTCTGGTCAGTCTTTCAACTTTCAACAAAGGTAAGAATATCAACTCTCAAAACAGCAAATATTTCAGTTTGCATTCACTAATCCTTTCAATAAAGACGCATTGCTTAAATTTCTTATTCATTTCCCAAGTGAGATTTCTCGCAGCATCGAACAGGGGGCAGGCGAATTTGAACGTGAATTATTCAATACCAGGACCTTCTCTCTCGTTTCGAAACCAGATCCTTCTGATTGAATTGCCATGCAGTTCCTGTGTGCCAAGATCATGGCATATTTTTTCCCACACAGAGTTTTCCAAAACGAACATAGGACTAGGCCTAGAGCTTACAACCTCTGCTCGGAAATAGCTGCGGCTTCTCCGCAGACGCAACAAAGGTAAGTCCTTCCGATTCTGAATCTAGTTAAACATTAGGCGAGGCGATGGAAGACCTCAAATAAGGTAGGTGACTAGCATCCTGGATTTATTCTGAGTAGTTAGACTCGGGGCGGGGAAGTCCAGTATCTTTATGGCAAGATCCTTTAACTCTCAAGTCATGCTTGTGAGGCCTTGGATCTTCTTCGTACCTTCTTGGGATGTTTTTTATAGTGATGCATCTCACATCCATTATCAGGTACCCGTACGTTGTCAACTCTCGTCCGATAATGATTATAGTAGGTAACATGGCCATCTCGAAAGGACTAAAGGGGGAAAATCTCTCAAGCACCACTAAGCTTTCGAGTCCGCTGCCTCAGATCAATTCAGTGTTGACAACAATATGCCCAATATGGTAATATCGTCACGATAAACCGATACAATATGCCTAAACCTATATTGTATATAATACAATATGGACCCCTCTCATATTGGCTAATTATAATATGATAATGCCGTATCGCGATATATTGGCATGAACTTAGGGGGTAGTCGCTTAAGCCTTAGTCGAGAGAGAGGAGTTTTAGTCCCGACTTTAGATCTTAATATTATAACACACAACAATACTATTAAAATACAACTTGTATACGTTTATTCCTTAAAATGAGTACTTTCTAACAGTATAACCCTTATCTTTTTATTATATAAACTAGTAAAATTATTAATATTTTAAATATAGTAATTTCTTATCGAGCTTAAGCGAGGTTACGACCGCTTTTACTCAAAATCATAGTGTTATACTCTTCTCTTTTTATCCACACGCAATTATCACGTAATTATCCAACTATTATAGCCCTAAAGCGCCAGAAAGCTTTACCCTTTTCAAGAACGGTTATTTCACGTGCTACACGTTCATTTGCTACTTTTGCGAACGTACTACCCGCCCAAAATGCTATGTTACAGATGTGCTGGATATTCCGGAATATGATCGACGAGTTTATTGAACTTTATAGTACGGTTGATCTTGAGAAGGATAAATTGACTGATCAGGAGTGAACTATAATACATGTTATCAAGGACTTTCTGGAAAAGCTTTCAATGTTAATAAAAGTGTGCGAATCAAGAGAATCAATCCTCGATCTTAGCCTTCCTTGCTCCGACTATATCCTCTCCCTCTTCGAGTGTCTCAAGAACGAGTATAAAGACGATTTAATATTCGTATTGATGTTCAACTTTGGCTGGGCGAAAATGGATAAATATTATAAATTAACAGACAAGATACCGGTTTACCTGATTATGATGGTTTTATACCCTTCCCGGAAGTGGAAGTGGATTGAGAAGTACTGGAAAGAGGACTGGATTCCGGAAGCTAAAGAGAGAGAGAATGTTGAAATTTTGGGAGATAAGCTACAAGCTATTAACAATACTAACTACGCTATTAACCGCTTAGACAATGTCCAATCCTGTTACGAAACCTCCAAACGACTTCCTTGAGTGGCTTAAAGATAACGATAACGAAGACCTTACTGTTGACGAATATACTCGCTATATTGTTTAATCTCAAGTTCTGGGAGTAAAGCAGGGATATAAGTGGTGGCTAGAACCTATATAACAAAAGTACTTCCCACATCTTAGTAAAATGGCCTTGGATATCCTGTCTGTTCTTGCGATGTCTGCAAACCTGGAGTGTCTTTTTTCCGGTACTAAGATCACGATCTTTGACTGACGAAACCGCCTGGGAATCCTTACAGTTGAGGCTCTAAAGTGTTTGAAGTCGTGGCTTAAGATATTAATGTTTATCGATGACGATGATGAGGATAGAGGATTAGAAGAGAGTGTTGAGGGGGCTCTAGAGGGAATAATACCAGTTGAGGTCTTAGATTAATAAGTATATCGTTATATTGGCTAATATATTGCTCACAATACGATATAGGCTCTTCCATATCGCGATAAATATGATATACAATACCCCGTATTGCGATCAGATTGCGGACCTTATATATTAGGCAATACATATCGCGATATATTATTGTAAACACTGGATCAATTGCTCCGCATTCACCACAGCTGTTTAACCCCAGGAATGCCCTGCAACCAAACCTCAAATGGCACAAATGGCAACGGTACTATGGAGAACCACCACGGTCGGAGACAGCCAACTCTTTGCTGGAAAAGGTGAACCAACTGCGACCGGGCAGGGTTGTGCAATGGCTCGGAACTTTGAGAGATTGCAATAACTCCACGATCTTTGACCAGAAGAGCTTAAGTTGACATCGACAACACAGGGACTATTGACAACAAGGTTGAAAGCCGTGCCATTCCGATTCTACCCCCTGTATGTGTGCATGTAAAATCATCGAATTTTGAAAACGACGATACAAAATCTCAACGCCGCATCGTTCAGGCAGGAAAATACCAGAAAACAGCTCGGCGATCTGCACCGTCTGTCAAGTTCTCAGGTCGTTCATCATGGTGAGAACTTGTTGAACCCATTCGGAATTGCAAGAATTGACATATATACCCCTCATGCCTCTCTTCCAAGATCATTCCTCGCGGAAACATGATCATTGCCATTGACCACAGCTCGCAGGACTTGCCCACCAATGCCCACACCACTTCAAAAGAAGTTAAATATTCCTCGGAATTCCACCCAATGAGCAACAGCAAGCACAGTGTGGGAAGACCTGAAAACCAGAAAGCATTCTTCTGAAGGCAAGCTCGGAGTCTCTGAGGCTGTAACTTTTCCATGCCTGCATTCAACGAATGAAGCTCAAGCTGACAGCCTTAATCTCGGTCGTTTTGAAGTAGGGTAGACCAGATGAACTTTGTTGTCACTTCCCTTTATTGAATTCAAGAGGAATGACAACAACAAATGACGACCCTCCATATTTAAAGCCAAACGCCCCCACTTAGCAGATCAGGGTCATATGCAGGCGTTGTCCGTTTCGGAGGCGTCTATCTTCACTCCGCTTGGCCCGGTGAATTCCTGATCACAGAATGGACAGTTCTTAATTTCATTAGGATCCTTGGCCACTGCTTGTTGGCAGAAGTTCTAAATGGTGTGGGTATATATACCCCTCCCCGTCTTCCAAACCCAAAATAAGGGAAGCACTGAAACGTGCTATGGACTGTACAAAATTATTCAGTCACTAGCTTGTAGCACTCGCACTCGTCAACTACAGAGCTTCAAATAGCATAAATAACCCTCACTACTCAACGTCAGAAGACAATCCTCATAGAGAGCGCAAAAACTGAGATCGAGGTCAAATCAGCAAACTTGGTCTTAATGCGTAACCGCCTTACAGATTGTCAACCTCGTATCTTTTCTTTGCCTGTCAAAGTCGAGCCCGCGTTGACAGAATTAGCCGTAGTTGGTGCGAATTCTAAATAGATTCGATAAGCTTTTGCTGTCACTCTCGCTTTCTCTCCTTTGGATTCGTGACAACAACTGCCAAATTGACAACACAGCATACATCCAAAAGGTCAGTAGTTGAAGCCCATCGTGTTGTGTTGTAATAAAGTGCCCAGCCTGCTGCTTAGTTGAGATAGACGCAAGAGCATGATGACAGATGCTTATTCGTCCAGACCACGTGCGACTGCCCAAGAAAGTTCGATGATGAAGACTCCTAGTGGCAATGTTATGGAGCCAAGGGAGCAGCCAAGGGAGGAATTTATACCTATGAGGTCTAGATTTTTTCAGCACTGTCATTGAGACCCTTCTTAATTGTGATCCGAAATTGTACACTCCTGCCCCCAAGCTTGAATATCATGATAGGACAGGGATCTATTCCGCCTTCGTCCTCTCCTTCATCATAGCTCTATACCCCTCCACCACACTCTTCCTCACACTACTCAGCTCCTCTCTTCTCCTCAAACTGCCTGACGCCTTCGGAACATCCTCAACCTCGACCCTCGCACCTCGAACCTTAAACTTCTCCTTTGGGACTTTGGTGAAAGTCGGCGGCGCTTGCACAACATCATTCAACCCCACCTTTCCCTCCCCTCTATCCCTCTTTATCTTCGCCCACGGATCATCCTCCCCATCCTCCACCTCCCCAAGAAGCTTCTTCCTGCCCTTCTTCCCCTTCTTCTTCTTTCCCCCCTTCTCCCCCACAAGATCAACCTTCCACTTCACCTGCCCATTCTCATCCTCATCCATCGCCTCCTCCTCCGCCTTCTCCAACGCCTCCATCCTCCGCTCCTGAATCCTCTTCTCCTCAGCCCTCCACTCATCATACATCCTATGCATCTTCTTCTCCGTCTTCGTCCTCCCAACTTTCAACCCCAGTGGATCTTTCCCCCCTTTACTGCCCTTATTTATCAACCCACTAACCGGCAACGCAGCATCCACGCGTGCAGAAAACTCAGACATTTTCTCTCCTGGTTGAATCGTAGGGACTTCAAACTTCTCCTCCGCTGGATTCTTCTCCTCAATAGGTCCTGGTGCGTCGGTTTCGTTTTCCGCAGCAACCCGTCGCTTCTTCGCAGCCTTCGTTTCCCTCACTCCATCATCCAATGCCTTAGGTAATTTCTTCCCCTGCTGGAAAGCCATGAGCCGCAGAAACGCTTTCGGTGTATCATCTTCTGTATCCTTCTTCCTCTTTCTCTTCTTATTCTTCCTTGTATTATTCAGTTCTGACGTGAAGATGCCATTATCTTTCGCAGATTTGGAGGTGGGGAGGGGTTTGGCGATCACGGTGGGTGGGAGGTCGATGCTGAGGAGGGATTGGGTTCGTCATTAGGGAAGAAAAAAGATATGCAAAGAGCAGGACTTACGTAGATTTGTCCACCTCGCCTTTGCGGTTGTGTTTGTGCGGCATTCTGACCTGCTGGTGAGGATTGGAGGTTTGGTGGTGGTGTTGTGAAATCTCAAAACGATAAGGATAATTTTCTCCAGGGTCTCAGATCAATGTGGGATGGGCCGCCTTGGCGCTGCACGAGCGGGGTTAACGCCCAGCCCGAATATCGCTTTGCGTTTGCTTCTCTCGCTCAAATATTTGCTTATACCAAGTAGATTAATTGTAAGTACTATTGAATGAAATTACATTTTCTACTCTGTCGTAGGAGACTTGGATCGGACGTTGAATTTGAGTACATTATTTGCAGAGCTCCAATGCTGCAAAATGCTCGTGTCCATGCACCGCCGCACGTGTGAGACTCCAAGGGTCTGGGCCGCAAAGGATCGCAGAGGCGCATGCGGCACATCATCTAGGCTCCCAATAATGCAGTTCCAATTTAGATGCCTCCTCCCACTCTTCAGATTCTCGTCCTCCAGATACTTTTTTCCTGCTACTTGTAGTTGCGTGCCTGTGCTCTTTCTTGAACCTTGACCGGTGGGTAACAGTCGTCGTCGTCAGTGTTGAAGCGGCAGCGATCCAGGCGAAGGCAGTGACATTCTTGAGCGGGACTCGACCAAAGCTGCGGGAAAATTCTCCATTCACGACCATCTTCCCCTCCGTCGCATTCCCGAGGCCTTCTTTCTGATGCATTTCAACTTGACTCCTCTTCGCGCGTTTGTCAACAACTGCATGGCATTCCAACCCCGTTCCTGATTGAAGTGGACCCTGCCAAGACCCTCGCATCGCCTTCCCGCCCCCCAATTGCGATCGCGAGAATGGCAAGATCTCCTGCCGCATACCATGTAATCGATAACGAACCACCCGACGAAGCCGAAGCCGGACTTGATGCGGCCAGAGACAATGACGATGTGATGTCTTCTGAGTCGACGTATTTAGGGAAACCGAGCGAGTCCTTTGATATCGAGGACGATGCAGATGCAGATGTGGAGGATGGATTGGTTACTAGGGATCCGAATCAAAGGGGGAAAAAGGGTTGGATGCGCTTTTGGGATAGCATGACGGTCAAGCAACGAAGGAAGGGGTTGGATAAGGAGCTGTGGTTGGAGCAGAGGCAAAGGGGAAGGAGGAAGGGCCATTGGTATAATTGTTGTATCTTCGGTGGGATCTCTGGTCTTTGTATATTGTACGTTGCTTTCTCCCGCTGCTTGTCTCTCTTCTTCTGCTGACCAGCAAACAGAGCCCTCCTGCTAGCGCTCAACCTCGTCCTCGTCCTCGCAACGTTCATCTGGTCCTCAGACATCGACACCTACCTTCAGAATTGGGGGCGTCCGGGCAGCGGCACTGAAGGCCTGGCCTGGTACCCGACAGACTTCACGCGCGACGTCCTCCCCATACCCTGCCACTCACATAACGACTACTGGCGCCGCGTTCCCCTCTTCTCCGCTCTTCGAGCAGGCTGTATATCCGTCGAACCAGACGTCTGGCTCTTCGACAACGAGTTATACATTGGACACAACACGGCGAGTTTACAGCGCAACCGGACATTTCAATCGTTATACGTGAACCCGTTGGTTGAAATCCTCGAGCAGCAGAACCCGCAAACAGATTTCTACAACGGGACAGGGCACGGCGTCTTCGATGTTGATCCAGGACAGACCCTGACTCTGCTCATAGATGTAAAAACTGGCGGAGCAGAAACCTGGCCCTGGGTACTAAAACAACTCGAGCCCTTACGAGAGAGAGGCTGGTTGACCTTCGTGCAAGAAGGAGAAAGGCATATCCGCCCTGTCACGGTTGTAGGGACAGGCAACACACCCTTCGACGTCCTGACAGCTAACTCTATCTACCGCGACGCGTTCTTCGATGCACCGCTCGAAACAATGTGGGAATCACGCCTCGCATCAACAGATTGGCCACCCGGCACTGTCCCTCCTTCCTCTGACCCTCTCGATTCAGAACCCGACCCCGACGATACGCCCCTTAACTCCTCAACATCAGGAAACAAAGACCTCGGTCAGGGCTTGTCTGGCACAACGCCAGAATCTGAATTCACGCCTCTAAACTCGTATTATGCGTCCGTCTCCTGGGGTGCTTCAGTTGGGCGAATCTGGCGTGGGAGGTTGAGTCCAAAACAGATGCGAATTATCAGAGGGCAAATAAGGGGCGCGCATAGAAGGGGGTTGAAGGTTAGGTATTGGGATCTGCCTGCTTGGCCGTTGGGACTGCGGAATCATATTTGGGATGTGCTGATCAGGGAAGGGGTTGATATTTTGAATGTTGATGATTTGAGAAGCGCGAGCAAGATGGCGTGGTAGGAAGAAAGAAGTACAAATTCGGCGTTGCTGGTAGATGAGCATAGAAGGCGTTCGGGCTTAGGATGTTGGAATACATAAACGATGGGTTGAACATAAGATAACGGGATTGAATATACGCTTCATGGGGAGATATGCCCAATTGTCTCGTACTGGAATTCAGTGAATATCCATGAACTTCTGTTCTTTCCAGGTACCGACGTCAAGTGACTCTACTTAGCTAGAGAAGGTATATAAATAACACCCTCCCCCCTCACAAGCATCAACATCAATACTCCAGTATTTGAAGGCGACAGTTGGGACCAAGCTTGGCTGCTTCCTGGGTGGCCACAATACACATGCTGCCGTCTATCCCCATCATCGCATGCGACTTGCTCATACCGATTACCCAGTTTAGAGTGCTTAGATGCAGCAGTAGAGCAAAGCAACATCTTCTATATATTGACAACAAATTCATCCCATACACGGAACTGGAGAATGACAACAACAAGATCCTCTCTTATCTCACTCCGTTATCAAGTTAGCTGACTTTGTTTCTTGATGCTTATTTTCTTTCTCGGGGTTGGAAGCGTGTGAGGTTTCTGTGAGTCAGCTTGGCACCAGTGTCTGTCTCCTCGGAACTCCACCCTTCTCACTAGGCTTGGGCTATACCTTCTTGCCACGAATTGGGAGGGAGGAGTTGAGGATGGGTGCTGTTTATATACCCACCAGCCGGTTCGGTAGTCTGGAATCACCAGTGGACATGACTTTAGTTTCGGGGGAAAAGGAAAAGAGATCGGTAAACATTCACCCCAAAATACTAACGGTTGATCAAGTGACGGCTACTCCACCTACTTCTGGAGTGCCGTGGCGAGTATATATTCTTGACACCTGGCTCAGAATCTTGTCTCGTAGATACAGAGTCTCCAAAAGCATGCAATATAGAAGTCACTAGTTGATCGAGGTTCCCCCAGCATCCGGTCCATTGATGCTTGAATTGTAATGGTTTGGATATTATATGTCATAGCTGGACAGCGCAGGTAATGGGAAAAAGTAGGGTGGTTTTATGGAGTTTTTGTTGTCAAGGAAGTTAGGTGGTGTTTGAGAGACTGACGACAATGTTTCGATCCGATTTTGAAGACTCAACCTTGGAGAGAGTGGCAGCATGCTGTACATGCGGACACTGGCACTTTCTTCATTGGTGACGATCACTTCTGTAAGTGCCTCGAGGGCTTTGGTGCAGAGCGCTGAAAAACTGAAATCAGATGTGAAAAATTGCTTTGGTGGATGGGGGGTTTTATATCTGTCGAGTGAACTGGTGGTGACAGTGGACAGGGGAGAATGTGGGAAAGGTGTTGTGAATAATAGGCGGAGTACATGCTCTTTTGTTAACGCTTTTGGCACGAGTTTCGGGGGCGTGTGGGGTATAAATATCCCTTGAGAACATCACAAGCTTCATGTTAAGGGCATATTGAGGTCGAAGACGGCATCGATGACGAATCTGCGGGATGTCTAGCCTGAACAGTTGCGTAGTGCGGGTGTCATACACAGTATGTTTCCTATGTACCAAGGCACAAAGTTAATGAAGCTTGAGCTCACTTACTGCACGCTGTAAGTGGATTTGAGAAATGGGAAGGCATCCTGTTCCTTGTTGTCACTTTTTCGAGGAGGGAGATTACGGGGTGATAGCAAGCTTTACCCGCTACGGGAATTTCAGGAAGTAGAGCATTGGGCATATTGTACGCACTTCTATGCTGAATGCTAGAGAGCAAATCATTGCCGTGACAATGCCGTCAACCCATTGATTACAGTGCAAGGAAATTCCTCTCCCGAGACTGCATGGTGAGAGTCTCATCCACCGTGTCGTTGGACTTCGAAAATATGTTTGCAAACTTGAGGGGAATTTATATGTTTACATCAACAGGAACTCAGGGTAGCCGATGGTAGATTGTGGTGGTTCAGTTCATGAGTAAGTGAAATGACTTGATCCCATGCTTCGGTTTGTGCCAAAGGCGTTGAGGGTATAAAAATCCTTCGAAGAAGACTACAGAGCTGCAGAACGCTAGAGGAAGTACACCCATTCATTGCTGGCGGCCAGGGGAAGCATGCTGTTCCTTGATGCTCTCGATATCAGCTGGGGTAGTGGTGCGTAGCACTTGCCAATTCAGTTATGAATGATTTTGTTGCGTTTAAGTTCGAGGATTATAAGACTGACTTCTTCATTTTGTTTTGTTGTCACAAAATTTAGAATTGTCAACAATTTTTAGATTTTTATCCTGCCATCTCAAAATACAGATTCGTTTAAGGTAGTACTGACTATACACACAGGGCCACTTCAATTGCAAGGCGTTGACGGAAAGTATAAAAATAAATCGTTGTAAGATTTTCTGCTTGATTGGAGGCGTCCGTGCATCATGACGAAGATTCTCCTTAAAAAGTGCTCGAAAAAGCTTTACGTTTGTTGGTTTCCAAAATCGATTGTTTCAGGGCATTTAAGCTCGTTACGTAGTGCCAGGAGCAGGCCGACGCAGGCCGGTCAGCTTCAGTGGCCGTGTAAATCTCTGCTATGGGTTAAGCAACTCGGCCATAATGCTGCTCAGCCCCTTGAGAGACGAGTATAAATAAAACTCTGGATTTTTCCTGATTGGAACATCTGATGTGTATCAATGTTATCTCTTTAGGAATAGTGGTAGGATTATTAGTATTTAGATTGATGACGAGACGAATACTAAGCTTTGTTGGACAGCTAAGAAGGTATTTGATACATGTGCAATGGAGGCCTTCTCAAGCAGTGAACGGGTTGCTTGGTGAAACCAAAGGCGTTACCTTCACGAAGTATGACAACAGCGGGAGATTGACAACAGATCTCGTTCGGCTTTCGGAGGCTCTGGTACGTAGAAAGATGTCATAGGAAGGTTTCTGTATCGAGATTGCGAGTTCATGTTAGTATTGCAATACTACGTCGTCTTAATTAATGCAGAGAGATAGCTGGTTCCGCGCTGCTCTTTTAAATTTGGTCAGGAAGGGCGTTTCTGTCACTTGATAGAAAGAAACGAGAAGCAGATGCTCAAGCCCTTTTCACGACAGAAGGTAGATCTCAGGGTAATCGCTAGAAGGTTTTGACTCGGCCGCCTTGAACGAGCAAAATTTAAGTGATGATGCTTCATTGCAAGATGCCTACATGGCCCAGAATACCAGCACAATTGAGTGAGCAGAGCTAAAACCCATCCTGACCAAAAAAATATACTCTTTTATCTGGGTGCAAATTGTGCAATAGCCCTCCCCGTAACCAAATTCAAGACCCAACCCACAACAATCAACACTTTCTGTCTCCACGTTCTCGTCCAAAGAAAGTTCTTACTCCGCCAAGCAATCCAAGCCTGTGCTCCCGAATAATCTGTCTTCCCACTAACAACCCCGTCATTCTGACCCAAACATGCCACAATCGCTGCCTGTTGATACTGAAACTCCTCCTTCACGGCCACATTAAGTGCCTTTGCCAGATACTTTGCTTTCTGACAAGCTACCTCTGCGGTTGTCGGTAAGCACGCATTTTCTACGTCTGCTGCATCACCAATAGCGTAGACCCCATCCAGGAGTTCCGAATCAGGTGAATAGACACGCAGAAATGAATCAGTGAGAATCCTTGGATTCCGCGGTGTCTTCTTGACAGGCAAAGAATCCTCAAGATCGGTTGACTTATTTCCCGTAGCGCAAATAACCAACCCAGCATTTATCCTCCCCATTTCTTTCGTATGAAGACAATCCCCCTCGACTCGCTCTATGTGACTTCAGTTAGTACCTCCACGTTCCTTTTCGTAAAGCTGGACATAGCGTAGTCCTGTAATTTTGTGTCGAAGCCGGAAAGAACTTTTGGTCTGCGACCTCGTGGATAGCGATACTGACGTATGGTTTTAAATGCGGGTACAGAGAGGCATAAGAGGTGGAAAATAGATCAGAAAGTTCGGATGATACCTCGACGCCGGTCGGACCTGCGCCAACAATCACGAAATGGAGGAGGCAGCGCTTTTGAGTATCGGTGAGACCAGGGATAGAGGCTTTTTCGAAACAGTCTTGGATACGAGAGGCGATTTTCATGGCATCTCGGGCGTTGCGGAGAAAGAGTGCGTGCTCAGATACCCTGGGAGTGTTGAAGGTGTGATTTGTGCTCTGAGAATTGAAGTCAGCGGGGTTCCTTTACAACAGAAAGAAAACTCACACCGGGAGCGATAACCACGATATCATAGTCCAAGGTAAAGTCTTTCACAGATAGGTCGTCAAAACATGGGATGCACTTCACACTCTTGGCCTTGAAACCAATACTCTCCACTCTGGCTTTGACGAACTTGATTTTTTTGATGGTATGTCTGATAGGAGTTTCCACAATATTGAAATCGTATAATCCGCATGCAGCGCTTGCGAGGAGAGGGGTGCAGGGAGTAGTTGTCTCTGGGGAGATGACCGTGAGGGAGTACTTTGTTTCGTCAAGGGAGGTTTCCAATGTTGAGCCTGCCCAACCGGAGCCGATGATGATTATATTCTTTCGCGGAGCCCATTCGTCTCCGTTTTGGACAGACATTTGGAGCAACTGGGAAGTATAGAGGGGCAGAAGAATTTTTTCCCGAAGTGTTGTTGAAATGGTGGTTGGTGAAGTTCTAGGATTAGGCAGGATCAATAACGTAAGACTGAACATGAATGAAGGTTTAAGCCCTTTTGATTGGCTGACAACTAACCAGTTCCCTTTTCATGTTGAGCGAGCCCCTTTTCTGAGACTGTAGTCTCCGGGCGGTCTCCTTCTCCAAGCGAGGTTATCCGAAGGCTACGTTCTGGCGGATGCAGGCTGCGGCTGAGCAACCACCACCCCTGAGAATTTCACACCTTTATAGCCAAGCGCATGGAACAGTGCAAGATTTGGATCTCCCACATCATTTTTCGACCTTAAATATGGGGAAGCGGTGCTGTGAAATAGGAAGTTTACTGGATTGATTCCACTCTTTTAGCTCCCGAGGATACTTCCTGGAAATGAGTAAGCAATAGAGAAAAGACAGAATAATTAGGGATCAAGGAGCAATCATGCAAAGGGAGTAAACATTGATTGTTGACATATTATATGTCAAATCTGCCTTTCTGAGGCCAGAAGTCAGAGCTGTTCCGATTCACTCGCCAATGGCGGGCTTGGCCAATAAATCGATTTGTTGGCCAATAAATTATTATTGGCCAATACAGCAGGATGCTCACTGTCGGTCTACTGGTAACGCGTAGCAGTCGTCACGTATTCGTGGGAATGCTAATTGCGTAAAATGGTGGTTGATTAAGGAGAGGAAAGGTTAATAACACCGTGGTGTTGTTGACCCTTCCTCGGAAACTAACTAAGCCTAATCGGGACTAGCTACAGGGGCTTGAGCGCGCTCTTCGGGGCAGAAAAAACTGGCCGAAATTGGCACGTGCGCGAACACCAAAAACTACCGTCTTCAATACACGTTTTTGTTAAAATAAAAGATAATTAAGAAAAAATGAGGGCGTCTAATCTTTGACGAGTTATAGTAAGTTATCAGAAACTTTTTGGTTCGATTTATTAAGGAGGTAAAAGCTGATATTGTGATGTTATTTGAGGTGCCAAAATCGGCCAGTTTTTTCTGCCCCGAAGAGGCGCGGCTGGCCACGCTGTCACATGACAACGTCACGTGACCAGCGCAACCGCAGTGCAGCTGTACTAACACTCACCAAAGGTGCAACACTCACTACACTCCAGACAAGCATCATCGACTTTTCTCGGAAAACGCGTGTTTTAAACGCGTAATCTGGCTTATTCGACTTGAATACTCATATTCTAAACCCTCTCCCTGGCCTGCAGGCCCCCTATAGGCCATTTCTAGACGCGTTACGCTCCTAGAATGGCCCCCCCTATATCCCCTAATCCTGGATATTCCACCCACTACCTCGTCCAAGACCTTACCCACCTGGTAAAAGTAACTGAAGTCCGTTCTACGGACACTTAACGGGTCTTCTACCCGATTGCAAATCTCTGGGACTCTTATATATAGTCAGACAAGGTCCGCAAACTTCCTGCCCACCTCCACAAGCCACTCACAAAGCTCTGTACTGAAATTACGGCTATTACAAACAAATACTTTGAATTCTATATTAAAGGAATCTACAGTAACCCTAGTACTACCCCTCCCCAAGTGATCCTACTGCCTATATCTATACCTATACCTGCCTCTTATCCTAGCCCCCAAGCTAGAACCCCTCCCGTTACCTATACTAGTATCACTGCTAGTACTATACCTGCCCCCTTGGCTAAGTTAGCCCAGTAAAAGCCTATAGTTAAAATAACTATTACTCGCCCGGATACTTGACTATTTGTCCGTATAGGCCCCTCCCACCCAGTAAGGGCAATAGGCTCCTTTACACTTCTCACTACTCTTAAGCAAGCCCTTAGAATAGATACTCCCTTACTTAAGGAGGTCCTTGTAATCCCCTCCGGCTATACTCTCTATACTAGTTCTCCTAAAGACTTAGTTATCTTAGTATAATATACAGCCTTAATAGGTAATAAGATCTCTGACTACTATATAGAATACTCGTAACTATAAGTTTCATACTAACTAATAAATATCCCACGGTCTGTCAGACTACTTGATCCCCTTCTCCAGGTCCAAAACCATATAATTATAGGTGAGATATTATATTCACACTATTTAAGATATTACTGGCTAGTAGTCTATCTATTCCATTAAGACCCTTTCTAGTAAAGAAAAAGGTCTCTTTAATACTAGTTAAATAGTATACTTCCTTGCGAATATTTATAAGGTATTATTAAGGTACTTACGGATTCTAGATATAGTAATATAGATTCACGAGGTCAAAACTAAATTGAAAACAATCTAATATACCCGTTACTACTAGTAGTATAATACTCGTATATATGCCTGTCTATAATACTATAATATATATAACTCTTATAATTATAATATAAACTCTTATACTTT
Organism: Hyaloscypha hepaticicola; assembly: GCA_002865625.1. Classification (NCBI taxonomy): domain Eukaryota; kingdom Fungi; phylum Ascomycota; class Leotiomycetes; order Helotiales; family Hyaloscyphaceae; genus Hyaloscypha; species Hyaloscypha hepaticicola. The sequence goes on from KZ613514.1 coordinate 232,551, forward strand.
AAATTATAATACTATAGTCCCGTATTAGTACTCTTCAAAGTGCCTATATTATAAAGGACTTCACTCGGTAAATAAATTATCTTGTCTTTTATAACCTGTTTCTCTTTATCCGAAAACGAAACTAGAGATAATAATAATCCTTAAAGCCAATAAGACAATTCACAAAAGAGTAATAGAAACTGTTAATTGTATTTATATCCCTATTATAGATATATTTATAGTCTCTTCCGGACTTATAATACTTATATAGTCTCTCTTAACTATAATAATCACAGTCCCTTTCACTCTCTTGATTTCTCGATTTTTTAATCCGAGATCCCTAAATACTTTCTCTCTTTTTAAAAATGAGAATTAAGCCCTTATTTATAAAACCCTTTATAATCTTATAAGTAAATATAGATAAAGTAATTATTTTATACAAGATTATTCTTTTATTTATAATTAATTTACTAATTAATATTATTCTTATATAAGAGTTATATATCTTTATAAACCTTTTATAAAAGATTATTAAATCCTATTCCCTTTATAAGTTATTTATACTTATAGATAATTAGATAATATATTCATAAACTATCTCTTATATTTATAAAAGAGTCGGATTATAAATTACTTAATTATAATCTTACGAATTTAGAGATTTAGTATTCTTATAAATCCAGACTCGTAATACACTCCCTTTTATAATCACGAATATCTATAATATTCCTATAAGTACTATAGACATAAGAATAACTATAAGAGTTCTTATAGTCTCCTTATAGTACCTTTAGTAATCTGGTCTTATAATGGGCGACTTTAACCTCTATTATCCTAATTGGAACCCAGTCTATTATATCCTATCTGGATAAGTAAAAGTATTACTAGATTGACTAGACTTCTATAACTTTGCCTATATAGGCCTTATAGATATCCTTATATATAATCAAGGTAATATACTTAATCTAGTCTTCTTTACTAATTCCCTTCCAGTCTATATCACTTTAATTAGTTATTTAGACTTAATCTCCGATTACTATTCTCTTCTTATAATAATCCGTTAAGACTTATATATAAACGAGCTAATAAGATATTTTAGATTTAATATTCTAGATATAAATATTTTCAAAAATATACTTTAGTCTAGTCTAGTCTATTATTTTACTCTTATAAGTATCCCGGATATAACTAATTTAGATAATAAAGTCTTATAAATTATCTAATTATTTTAAGAAATTTACTTGAAAATAGTAAAACGGATAATAGAATATAATACGGGCCAGTTATAATAAAACTCAAATTATAAAGTAATTATAAACGAGAATTATAAAGACTATATACTAGAATTAGTCTATAAATTACGAAATACAGTCTATAAAGCCAAAAATAAATATTGGATAATAAAGTTAGATTCAATTATAGACTCTATAGATATATTCCAAATAATTAAATAGTATTAATTAATTAGCATTTACCGGAACCCTTTATTTAAGGACCCATTACACTCAAATAATCTATTCGCGAAGTCCACGGAAAAGAAAAGGGAACTACTAGTCATAGAACTGCTTACTAGTAAGATAGAAGTAAGTAATATACCACTCGATATATTCACAATTATTATCCAATATATAAACTTCCCTTTTATTATAGTCAAAGATATTCGTAAAACTATAATAGAAATCGGTAATATAGTCCCTGGAATAGATAAAGTACTAATAGCCATTCTATAAGTAATCTGGTTATAGATAAATATAAGAATTATATCTCTTTTCTAATAATATCTATTTTATAATTATTATCCTATTTATTTTCGGACTGTAATATTCGCAATTATCTCTAAATTAAATAAAGTAAACTACTTTTCTTCTCAGTCTTATAAACCTATAATCTTACTTTCAGTATTAGACAAAGGTCTCGAACAGCTTCTAGTCTATAAGATAGTCTGATTTATAATCACTTTATAAATAACGAATAGTTAATAATTTAATACCCTTCCGTTATAGTCATTTATAGACCTTATAATATACCTTATATATAATATTGAGAAAACTTTAATATCTGGCTATAAGACCTTACTATTTACTATAAATATAAAGGGAGTCTTTAATATAGTCCTTCCAGGCCGACTTGCTCTTAGACTCCGTGAATAAGATTAGTTTAACTATCTAGTCTACTGGATATACTCCTTTACTATATAGTGAACTATAAGGATCTGACTAGATAATAAAACAGGTCCAGAGATAATAATATAATATAGTTTATCTCAAGGCTCTCTTATCTCACTAATTCTTTTTATATTATATATAGTTCTACTCTTTTAATTAAATATACTAGTATATAGATTTGGTTATATAGATAATATTATTCTATTAGCTATTTCCAAAAGCTTATAAGATAATTGTAATAGTTTATAGACAGATACCCAAGAGGCCCTTTAATAGGGATAGACTAAGGGGATTATCTTTAACTCTAAGAAGTCAGAACTAATTCACTTTACACGATAATAAATAGACTCACTGCCAGTTAGTAGTCTCACTATTACTATTAGTATTTATATTATATAAGAAGTCACTAGTCCTTTATATTAATTGGATATATTCTTTAATAAGAAGTTATTATTCAAATTATATATTTGTATTCTAGTTATAAAGGCCCTTATAATTAATAATACCCTTTATTCCCTAAATAAAATAATTCGTGGAATATTATCAATCTTCCTATAATAAGTTATAAAAGTTTATATTCTCAAGAAAGGCTATTTTATAATTGAGATCTAGTAATTAAATAGAACTAAGACAAAAAACGGGTAATGTGTCTCAAACCGGATAGACTCTCACTTAGATCTACTGGAAAAAGTAATACTTATAGGTATAAGAGCTATCCTCCCAGTTTATAAAACTATATAAACTATAACTCTATATAGAAAAGTATATTTATAATTACCAGAAATCGAACTTAATCTTATTATAAGTACTTTCACTATAAGAATAATCCGGCTAGACCCGTAATACCCATTTATAACCCGTAAAATATAAGTCTTATAAATAAAGATAAGTAATATATACTTTATATATCTCCTACTCTCTCTTTTATAAATAGAACAGGTCAATCCACTCCAAGTCCTTTCATGGATTATAAGAGAAATTTATACAGATACTTATAGAAGGATTAATATCCTATAAGAATAGATAAAAGTAAAGGCTATAATAGACTTTCTAGAATTCCTATAGCTAATATCCCTTGGCAATATTCAAGTATTCTTTAATAAATCAAAAAGCGAGTCTATAAACAGAGTCACTGATTACGGGACTGTAACTTACTAATACGGTCTATAAATTGACTGTAAATCAAAGTCCCTTGGCCTACACGTAGAGATCTTTAATACAAAAGTAACAGGCACTCTCGAGAATATATATAGTACACTTATATTACCGGGAGCCAAGCTAGTAATTGATCTATAAGTCTTCTTAGATAATCTAGAAATAGTCTATTATCTTCTCTCGCCCTTTATAGGCTCGTTATAATAGATATTCACAGACTTCCAAGAAGTGATATAGTAGTGGCCATTATATCAGTATCTTCTATACACATTTCCGGACGCCTTACGGGTCCACTGAATACCAAGACATATTAGTGTCCCAGATAACAAAGTAGCTAATCAAGTCATAAAGGAAGGAACTACTCTCCCCCCATTCCCACGGGCTATATATATACTCGCCTCTCTCAAGAGGCTTACAAAAGTTAAGGCAAATAACTCTCTTATATAATTATAGTTTACTATAGTCCCGTAAAGTTATTATAATCTCGGTATATAATATATATATAATATAATAGAATTTGGACTTAAAAGAGGAATACTTGGACAGATACTAGTCTCATGGACATATTACAGAGACTTTACAGTATACCACGATCACTTTCTCTATTATAATATTATACTTAATTATAGTTATAGATAATTAAAGTCCCTATTATATTTCTTCTTTTATAAGAAAAGTAATATAAATTAACTTGGCCCGAAGATATCTATAGTAAATAAGATTATATATTTACTAGAGATAATAAAGAATATTACCGTTCTGGTAGAATGGATCACGAGTTCACGGTTCTTTATAGATACCTGTAAACTATATACTAGACTAGAGGAACTCTCTTAGTCTATTATATTATATATACCTATAGTCTTTATCTTTTCTTTCCTCTCTTTCCTCACTTTCCTTATCTCTTTTATACTTATAATAGGTAATAGGAGCGGATAGACTGGGAATAACGGATTACAGGTAGGAGGACCGACTATAACGGGAATAGTAAAATATACCTGTAACAGGGAATGACCGCAGACAGTTATAGAACTGTAGAAATACAGCTGTGTGTAAAACAAATTGTAATAGTTAGAAGTAGCTAGCTAGAACTGACTATGTGGCCCTTACAGCCCATAGCGTCCTATAGTCCTATAGGCTCCCCTAGGGCAGGGGCCGCGTGCTGCTGTCCGCCGGATATTAAATACAGACACACACACACACACACACACACCAAAGGTGCAATTTTCAATTACTTCATCACAACTACCATTCTTCGATTCGCCCAAAAATAATATATAATTCAATGATACTATTAAAAAAACTAAACAAGGTTCACTCCGACCACTTTTCACTTCTTATAATACTTCGGGGCCCTAAAAGCAGGTTCCAACTTCCATTACCTAGCTAAGGGGACACTTAATTTTTCTTTTCAGTGAGGATATTCTCTGAATGGAAAATCTTGCGCAGCCGATCCTAACAAAAACACAGCAAAAAAGCACTGAAATGCTACTAGAAGTTTGATGGGAAGAGAATAGGGGCGCTAGCGCAAGGGAGCAAGCCCTAAAACAGCCCATTTAATTTCCTCCTTTTATGCGATCGAAAATCTGCACCTAAATATACTCCACCTTTGGTGAAACTGGGTGTTTATTGACCAATGGCGATTTATTGACCAAAAAGCACTGATATTGGCCAAACTGGCTGTTGTGTTGGCCAATGCCGCGATTGGTGAGTAAATCGGAACAGAGCTCGTTTTCCGACATTTCTACCTGCTTTTTGACCTATCCAAAGGAAAGGACACGTAGAGAAGATTCGGTCGAACAGCTGTTACAGATTTCCAGGCTTCGAAATAAAATTTAATTGTCAACAACTACGCCAGCTGTATTGACTTTGGAGGTCCCCAGCCAAAATCCATTCTTCTGCGCATCACTCCACTCTCTACGTATCACCTCCGCAACTTCTTCGCTCCTCGGAACAAACCTGACATGATAAGGCTTCGGGAGCGTGTTCGAGCCTTCTTCATTCGCTTCATCAGAGAGATCCATCTTCATTCCCTTAGGTGGCAGTATTTCAAAAGTCCACAATAACTTCGCCAACACAATCCCCAGACTGTTCTCGGCCAGATGCATTCCAGGACAAATCCTCCTCCCAGCACCAAAATTGAAATGATCACGTTCATAAGGATCTGGGTGTGCCGCATAGACACCAGCCTTCAGCGAGTGCCCGAGGTACCGATCTGGATTAAAAGTCTCTGGATCTTTGTACCGACTTTCATCATAATGGAGAGCGGACTGATGGATGGAAATCACGGTGCCTTTCGGAATGAACATGTCTTTGTAAATGACGTTGTCCGTTGTCCGATGCGGTGTTCCAATGTTGGTTACTGGCTGCATGCGCATGATTTCTTTCCCTATTGCTCGAATGTAGGGTAGATTGTCTGAGTATGTGGGTGTTCGATCATTGCCCACAACGCTGAATATTTCTTCCCTCGCTTTTCGTTGGACATCGGGATATGCTGCGAGGAATTTGATGACACTGTTCAACGCAGCAGAGGTTGTTTCAGATCCTGCCTCGATCATGGCTAAAACCGTACTTAGTTCAATTTCGTGATTGACTAAAGACATGTGGAAATTCAAAGACTTACTGCCAGCAACATAAGCAGCCTGAACGTCGCTAATACTTTGAGACTTGTAGCCTGACTCTGAAAACTGTTTGACGAAGCATTGAGGAGCTCGTCCTTCCTTCAGTTGGTGTTGTAACGCATTCCAATATTTCATCCAGGCCTCGGTTTGCCTTTTTTGGTATCTGAGTGCTCTTGGCCGCCACCACTGCAGAGATACGGGAATAACTTCTGCCAAAGGTGGTATTAGATCTGCGAGAAATGCTCCAGGAGCGGCGGCCTTGGAGAACTCTTTCATGATGGCGTAAACCTCTCTGACATCTTCGCTCTGCTACGAAGTCGTTAGTTCAGCGGCAAGTCTGAAGAATTGAGGAAGGCAAACCCATTCACAAACTCTCCTGCCGTAAGTCGATGTCATGACTACGCTAAGTGTGTACCTTCGGATGTGGTTGTAGAATTCCGTCTCCTTGGAGTTGTCCGTGAGTAAATCATACATCAATTGCTTTGCCTCAAACTCCTGACTCGGAACAAAAGCATCTGACATTTTCGGTGTCAGCAATTTATGCACCATCGACCTCAGTTTCCTCCACTCAAGGGTGTTATCCATAAGCAAAAATCTCATGCCGCCTGATACCAGCAAGCTCGCAACTGGCATCCGCGGTCGTCCAGAAGTGATGGCTGACTGCTCGTCGAAGATTTCCTTTACTGCTGCGGGACTGTTGACGAAAAGCCAGGTGTCCCATCCCATCTGAATTCGAAACAATTCTCCATATTCTACAGCCCATTTTCTAAATAGACGCTGAGGTTGATTTCCTAAGGAAAGGGTATTGCCGACTAATGGCAGGCCTTTTGGACCGGGAACTTCACGGAGACCTTTTGGAATGAGTTTAGACTTGGAGGTTCGTCCCAGCCACAGAATCGTGGAACCTATGATTCCAAATATGAGGAGGTAGGTGGTAAGGTGCAGCATGATGTACAAAGTTGGGACGAGGGCGCTGGATTGAGTAAGTATTTCTACACCTCTGGATCGTCAAGAAGAGACGAGGGTAATGTTATTGACATTCTCTTCGATAAACGTTGTGGAAGCGCGTCTAGCTCCGGCAGAATTCGAATGTGGAGTATGTCCACATGCTAAAAGCACATATAATTTGTGTTCACCCCAGTTTGTCTGAGAGTAAAGCTCATGTGGGGCATGAACATTCAGGCGCGAATTAGTGATTGACAGCCTAGGCGATTTAGGCTTAGCGACCCCGCATCCCCGCCAGCTACAACTCAAAAAGTGACGATCATTCACGATTTTCGGAGAAGCAGGGATAATAAAAGTTAAACTTGAGTAGGTAGCAGAGTTCTGAGCGAAATAAATGTTCCTAAACGGAAATCCTTCGATTGAACCTTTGGAAGTTATCAACTGTCAAATACGTTCGCACGCATAAGCCCTCCTTTCCCCGCAGGCTTTGCCCCCACCCCCACCCGCACCCCGCATCTCGAACGGGGTTACCCCGCAACCCAGTTTACCACTGCAGAATATACAGCAAATCTCAAGAGAAATCGAATGATAATTGTTGCGATAGGTTGTTTAAGTGTAGTACTGTTGATATTGCCGTATTTTTGGAACCCCATTTCCACAGCATACTAGCACTCACCTCTGACATTACACGTTTACTCGTTCTGATCTATCCTGAGCAGCTCGGAATTCCCCCTGCAGTTGTCCTTACAGGAAAGTTTTCCCCCCCTAGCCCTTTGAATTGTGCAAAACATCAAGAACCAGCTGAAATGGCGTTGCAAAAAGTATTTTATCTTAAACAAAAAGTCTCCCTTTGCAGACAACTAACAACAATATTCAGGTCATTGTTGTTGGAGCAGGTCCCTCGGGCTTGTTGCTTGCTTTGCTTTTATCCAAGCAAGGGATTCACGTTCAGGTTCTCGAGGCTGCAGAAACTCTCGATGCTCAACCTCGAGCAACACACTACGCACCTCCAGCAGTATACGAACTCGGTCGTGCTGGAGTACTCGATGAAATCCGTGCTGCAGGTTTCACTCCTGACGTGGTATGTTGGCGCAAGCTAGACGGAACCCTTTTAGGAGCCCTCGATGGATCTGTCTTTCCTCCTGAATATCGATGCCAGGTGGCCTGTCTTCCTTTAGATCGCCTAGGCAAGATTCTCGAGCGCCATCTTGAGAAACAGCCAACTGCTGAAATTTTGTACGGACATAGAGTTGTGAAGCTCGAGCAAGACCATAAGAAAGCGACCGTCTTTGTGGAAGGAAAAGATCGGGAAGCGACCGTATTCAGTGCGCACTTCATTGTCGGGTGCGACGGTGCAAATAGCCGAATCCGACGCTCTCTTTTTGGGGATTGGGAGTTCCCTGGAAAAACCTGGGATCAGCAAATTGTGGCCACCAACGTAGGCAAATTGTCATTCCTACCTTCTGTATTCTATTTTTATGCCTACTGACACTCCCTGTTTAGGTATACTACGATTTTAAGAAGTTTGGATGGCATGATGCAAATTTTATTGTAGACCCGGAACATTGGTTCATGGCTGCACGTATCTCGAACGACGGCATGTGGAGAGTGACATACGGCGAAACAGCTGGGCTAACCAAAGAACAATACATCGAACGACAGCCAGCAAAATATAAAGCAATGCTGCCTGGCCACCCAGAACCATCCGAATATCGACTCACGAACCTCAGTCCCTATAAAATCCATCAACGTCTCGCGGAGAAGCTGCGTGTTGGAAGATTTTTACTTGCTGCAGATGCTGCACATTTGTGTAACCCCTTGTAAGTCATTCCACTAATTTTTTAGCTTCGAGCTGATCAATATTTTAGCGGCGGAATGGGATTGACAGGTGGTATTGTGGACGTTGGCGGCTTGTACGACTGCTTGATGGGCATCGCTAAAGGGAGCGCTGATCTGGATATCTTAGATCTTTATGACTCAGTACGACGAGAGAAGTACAGCAAGATCGTCAACCCAATCTCCAGCGAGAACTTCAGGAGGCTTTGGGATCAGAATCCAGATACGGCAGCGGAGAACGATCCATTTCTGCTGATGTGCCAGAAGGCTGCAAAGGATAAGACGTACTCTTTGGAGCTGCAGATGGTATGTATCACCTGTTTATATATATATAAATAGGTCATTGCTAACTTTCTCAGGGCGTGAATGCTCTGCAATATGATTTTACGCAACATTACTCCAAGGCAACCACAGACTCTGCTTTAGGAAAAGACAAAGCTGTGAATTTGCAAAAGAATGAGGGGGATATGATTTCAACTTGAGACATTGATTGATTACTTTTCAGCATGCCAAGTAATCTTTTCTTTCTTTGCGGATCCTTGAGTCCAAATTTCACATGACATTGGGGTATCCGTCAGCTCAAATGTTAAAATTCATCAAGTGTAACACTTGAAGATTTTGAAATATTAGATTTTTCCCTGCTTAGAATCAAAAATCCAAAGATCCATAGCTTGAATGTAAATTCCATTCCAATATATAACTCCTTCATAATTCTCGATGACTTATATATTGACGTGATTACATTGAGATGCTCGAGGTGCTTCTTCGTAATAAATTTCCGTCATTTCTAACCACACCATTTCTCTTCTTTCAAACTACCTAGGAAGTGTTTCACAGCAAGTTGGCACTCTTCTGCCTTCTCAACATAAATTTCATGCCCCTTCCCCTCGATGATCACCAACTGACTTCCTTTCACCTGCTTCTGAATCTCCATCTGCTCTTCTAATTTCGTCGCCGCACTATTCGCGGGGGACAATATGAGCATTGGCACCTTAATATCTCGATAATAAGGCCTAGCATCCAATCCTGACAGAAACTCCGCATAACTCGCCAATCCCTCCCCAGCCGAGACGCTCACTTGATCAATCCACCACTTCCCATACTCCGGATCCCGCACCGAAACTGTCCCAGGAACTTTAGACAAAGCTTCCCCCCCAGCCGCGAGATCCCAGTCTTCGACATGCAACGGGCCAGCTTGAGTGCTCGAAAGAGAATAATTCAAGCGCTGCAGGAGGAAGAAATGAGGGGCTGGAGCAGATAATAAGACAATGCAACCTCTCCGGATACCTCGCCGCGAGAATGGAACCTACCATACCGCTTGTGCTTTCACCTAGAAAGTGGACTTTCTCGAGTTTTAGCTGATCTAGGGTGTCGACTATCTCGTCGACGATTGTTTTGGCAGTGTAAGCATAGGTGGAGTCTGGGAGGTGGTAGGAAGAGAGACCATGACCGCGTCCATCCCGACGGATTACGCGGTAGTGTCGTGAGAAGAACGGGATCCAGCGATACTAGAAGACGCTGTGGCGAGCGAAGCCGTGCTGGATTAGAATTGCTTCTGAGGGGAGCTAGGGGTCGGTCAAGTCGTCGATTAGAACGTGTGTTTTTTGGCCGTTGGGATGGGTAATGAATTTGCTTGAGGAGACAGGCATTGTGGTTTCAAATCTGAAGTGAAGAATTAGGTATGATAAAGACTTTGTATTTCATTGGCAACTCTGTTGTTCTATCACTCCCTCCATGTTAGTATGACTCTTGGTTTGGAGTCCTCGTTACAAGTGGCATATACAGCCATATTCCTAACTATCTTTAAACCGGGATTTTAAGCGACGTGCACAAAAGGGTAAGAATACCAAAATCACGATTCAGGAACCCTATAACCGCACAAATATTTATTTATAAAATTATTAAATATTATATCCAAGAAAAGGGGTAGTCTGGGGTAATAATTTGGTCTATTAGAATTATATTATAGAATTATAATTGTGATATTATTTAAGATAGGGCGGAAATCACGATTTTTTTAACCTCAGGCCACTATCAGCCCCGCCTCGTATTCCCAGCCTCTCGATTTTAATTTATTTTCTAAATATCTTCATAACTAGTAGACTAGAATAGAATAATAGTAGCTGAAAGTATTTATATAAGTACTCTCTTACTTTCTTTAAGGGTATAAATTTTTATAATAATAATTAGTTATATAATTAGTAAATTAATCTGATTTTATATTAAAAACTATTATTTTTTAAATAAGAATATCCATTTCTTCGCAATTAATAGACTGGAATAGAATAATAGTAACTAAAATTATTTATATAGATACCCCCTTATTCTCTTTAAGAATACAAGCTTTTATAATAATAATTAGTTATATAATCGGCAATTTATTACGATTTTGTATCAAAACTAGTCTCTTTTTGAGCAAAAATACCCATTCATTAATTATATAATAAATAAACTCCCAGATTAAAATTACTCTAGACAAATAACACATTTATATATGCCTATTAATTTGAGCCTATCTCCATTTTAATTAAGACTATTATTATTAAGAAGTCGTAAAAAATAATTTCGTGGTTTTCGTGTTCTGACCCTTTTGCGCACATCACTTAAAATTCCGGTTTAAAGATAGTTAGGAATACAGCGCCATGCAAAACCTCATTTAAAACACCATTTTTAAGCGAGTGCTCGAAAAACGTGTCTAGATTCGAATTACACATCGCGACAAACTGCGTTCCGTCGAATTACTAAATAATCACAACCCTAAACTACAAGGTAAGTAGCTCAAATTATAGTATATATATAGAACTATAATCCTCTAACTATATTAGTTATCCAAATACCTGTTCATTTGAGTATAAAGGCGATTACTTAAATTAAGAATACCTTAAATAATCCTATTATTATAATCATTCTTATATATATTTAATAACTTGTTACTAATTATAAAATAATTATACAGATAATATATAAGTATAAGAAGTGATTACAAAAGGGCCTCTTTTCTACTTAATCTTTAAAAGATATTCTATAAAGTATTATACTTAAAATGGAATATATAATTAAAACACTTTTGGACAAGAAGTTATAGATTTATTAAAACGAGATTATTGAGTTTCTCCTTGAGGTTTTTAATATTACAGTCTATTAATTAATTATTTCAAGAATCTTAAAATATATTTATATAATTAAGAAAAAGTTTATAATTATAATTAGATAAAGGAATAAGGAATTAAGGACTTAGTGACTTGATAATCTTTAATAATTTATTATCGAATAGATTATCTATATTAATAAATCGGGAAGTAATAAATAAACTAGAGATTATATAATAGAATATACTAATAAAGGAATTTATATTAAAGTATTCCGTTAATTATAAATAAAAAAGAGGATTTCATTTTTATTAATATATATAATCAAGGAATATATTATATTAATTATATTTCTTAAAACTCTAATAGAAAATATATTTAAAGAGTTTATTATTAATTAATTATTTCTTCTTTATAATCCTTATTCGGACTTATAATTAGTTATATTTATAGATAATATATTAGTCTATTATTATTCCGAAATTCGAATTATTAAAATATATAAATATTAAAATATTTGAATATATTAATTCCTTTTTTTATTTACTTGACTTCTATTTAATTAAAGAGAATTTTAGTAATCTCAAGATATATATTCGATATATATATTATAAAGAGTAAGGGAAATATAATATATATAAGGATTATCTTGAATAGATAATTAGAATATATAGAATTGGATTTAATATAATTTATAAAATACGAGTATATTTTCGGAATATATATATATAAAATATTTCAAATAATTAAATATAATTTAAATATATTCTATATGAGATTTATTATTATTTCAAATACTTTATTATTTGAATTATATCTTTATATTTAATATTCGTTTTTATTTAATAAATAATTATAATTTTCGAGAATAATTTAAATTTTTTAAAAATAATTCACTTATTTAATATTTCTGTAATATATATTAATAATATAAAAATATAAATTTAAATATATTTTATATAGAAATTTATAAATTGAAATTTCTTATATATATTAAAATTATAACTATTTTATAATTAATTCTAAATGTTTTTTTTTAGACTTTTTAATATTTTTATAAATATTCCTTTTAAAATAATATTCCTTTTAAAAAATAATATATATAAAATAATATAAAACTCTTAAATCAAGATAATAAGATTAATAAAATAAATAAATATAAAATTAAGAATATCTTTATTAAATTCCCTTATAATAATTATTATTTCCTATTCCTTTTAAATTATAAAACTCGTAATCCCCTTTTAAATAATCTAATATATAAGTTAATATATATATAATATATTCTCGTGAAATAGATCTAGAGTATTCGGGATATTCGGGAATTTATTAAATTATATTTTAGAAACCTTAAATAGTTTTCTGATATATCTTTTAGTTATATAAGAATTCAGAGATACTTTATTAAATATTAAAAATAATCCTATTTAGAATACTATTCTAATTCAAGATTATAATTATTATATTAGTTCTCAGATTATTAAACTAAAATATTTATTATATAATAATATTAAAAGTATTCCTAATCCTTTATTCTTTAGAAATACTTGTTTTTCTAATAAATATATATTTTAGAAATTTGAAAAAAAGATTTATAATAGAATAATAAATTGGGAATAAGATAAATTAAAAAGAGACTAAATAATATTATTAAAATCTTAGTCTATTATAGAAGTATTTATTATAATATATTCGAAAAAGAATATATTATAATTATAGAATAGAAACGGGAATAGATTATTAAATAATAATAGATTAAACTTGAGATAAAATAGACTGGAAAATAGATTAAGAAATAGATTATTTATTCTTTATATTCTTTATATTCTTTTTTAATATTTATCTTCTATTTTTCTTTCTCTCTATTAATTTCATATTCTCTAAATAATTCTTAATCCAGTTAATCGGGAATATTTCAATTATAATATCTGGAAATACTTTAATTAAATCAATTTACTTAATTTAATTATCGAGTATAATCTCGTAATAATTACTAGATAATTTTATTATATAATAGTATTATTTTTCGTTTTTATAATCCCTATTAATATAAAGATAATAAGAGAAGATCTATTAATAAATATACTCTTAAATAATTAGGGTTTTATTATAAATAGTCTTTTTATAAAGTTATTATTTTATAATCAAGTCTCGAGTTTTTATTTTAGTATTTTAAGGAGTTTCGAGATTATTATCTTTATTATTTTAATATATATTCTCTATTTCCTGATTATTTAAAAACTCAATAAAAGGGAATGTAAGATATATAATATATATAATATAGAATTTAATTTTGGATTTAATTTTACTTTTCAAATTAGGAGAAGGAGTCTTCTCGTAATCGAAATAGTTAAAAGTAATATTAATATATAATTAATAATAGAGTTTCCTATTCCTTTTCCTATTCTTCTCCATTTAATAAAGTCTTATTAAAAGACTAAACCAGGTATTATTATTATTAATAATAAGAATATCAAAGGCCTTTGAACTTCTAATCTTGACTATTCAAGGGCCCTAATAAGGTTTTTCGTACTCTTGAAATTAATGAGCCTCCTATTATTATTTAATATATTTAAAGAAAGAAAAGGTTTATAAATTGGATAATAATTTATAATCAGGATTATTAATATTAATTGTCTTTGAGAATATCTAATCTTTTCAAATACTATTAATAAATATTCTGTTTAATAGTAGAATTGAATATTGGCCGGATAGGGTATATTATTTTTATAGACTTAAAGGAAGAAGAGAAAGTAAATAGGGATATTAGAATATTACAAGTAGGAATATTACTAATTATAATTAGTAAATCTAGAAGGTCTTCTTATTAAATAATAGATTCAGGAGATACTTTAATTTAAACTGGACACTTTTTATATCTTTCGATCTAATAAATAGATACCTGTATCTTCTATTATATATCGAGAGTATTTTTATTAGACTAGTATATTCATTTTGTAGAATTCTCTATAAAGGGCGATTACCCTTATAATCTTTTGGATATACGCCCTTCTAGTATATGGCACTCGAGTTATACGCAGTTAGAAGTCAGAATAATAAGTGATTATTGAGTAATTGGTAGGTAACTGGAAAGTGGATTTCGCGTCAATCTCGTCAGACGCGTTTTTCGAGCGCTCGCTTAAAAATGGTATTTTAAATGAGGTTTTGCATGGCGCTGTATGGCTATACTACCCCACGAGAAAACGGGAGTTAGCTCGTGTGACCCTGCTCTACCCCACTTCATGAAAACCCCTCAATCTGTGCCCGCTGTTTCTTTAGACCCCCCGTTTTACTTATTTCGAAAGGTAAAGGCTTAAGCATGGGTACGCAATGTAAGTGCGTCGTTCACACGCTATCGTGATTTCTAGACACATCAATCTCCAGCTCGAGAATTGTGACGGTGGGAATGGCTAGATGTCTCTTTCACGAACCATCGAAGCTAAAATCATCCCTTTCCATGGTGGCATCCCCATTCCCATTGTTCCTTTTCCAATCCTCAGCATACTCCCTAGATAACAGTCTCAATAAGTGACCCATCCTTGGCGTGATTCCCCAAACCCACGTGTCGTCCAAGAAGCAAGCCCAAACATTAGCCACGTCCGCAGCCAGCGATTCTATACTGTCAAAATCGGTGTCAACTTCCGCAATCAGTATCTTGAAGTTCCTGAGATTCTCAATTTCGGTGGGGTTAAGAGGGTTATTTGCAGGATCTTGCCGTGTCTCGAGGCCGTGGATCCATTTGGTGACAAACAAGGCTAGAAAAAACATTATTAGAAGCCTGAAGTGAAAAGGAGCAGCAAACGAAGACTCGAAAAGAGAATCCGAGTCACATACCACAGTCCCAGGCCGCAATTGCATGCTCCACACTCCAACTCAATGCAGCCGTCTTCCTCACCAGAAGATATCCTGCTGTAATAGGCATCAAAAGCCCATCGTAGGCTTTCTGCACCGCTTTCGTCAAGAAGTGGTTTCTACGCTGCGGGACTTGAACAAAAGCTTGAATGCTATTGATGACCTGTCCTTCATTCTCATTCAGCAGCATCATGCGATCGAAGCTACCTGCGCCTGTGAAAATCCTCACATATGCACTCCGCAACAGCGCTTGGCACGTGAACATCTGCGGCCGTTGACTTGGGTCGGGACTCTCACTGATTTCAGATTGGTATTTGTTGACCAGGCTATAACAACGCGCTAGAGCTTGTTCAACCTCATTAACCATGTGCTGACCAATTGGGAAGTTCTCGATAGGGAAGTTGGTGAAGGCTTGCGTGCACTGCATCGTATTCCACATTTGCACAATGACAGCATGCATAACCACCGTTGTTGCGAATCCGGACCAGATGCTGCGATTTTCTGTAGATACTCGACTTGTCCCAGTCACGTTGTTGAAGAAGAGATGAACCATTACTTCTCGAATGGTGAATATTTCAGCGGTATCGGGATCGTATGGCACTTCTGCCCATTCCTGTGCACTGGATGCTTCCCATCTAGGCTCAGGCTCGGGAAGTGGTATGTTCAGATCCTGGGTGATAGAAATGAAGGGTGATGTGTCGTAAGTGACCGTGAGAAGACTACTCAAGACAAAGATACCGCACAGCAGCCTAGCACGATCAGTAATATGCACACAGAAATTTGGTACGGGATAGTAAATAGACCTTTTCGACGTTTCCCGAGATGACCACTCGGTCCATGAAAGGAAGCCATTGGCATTTTGAGTAGCAAAAGCTGCCCTCCTAAGCCCATATTCCTACAGGTGTCAGCTATATTAGCAGATTGAAATGCAAGAGGCGATCCTCACCCTCACCCAAAATCCAACGATCTCCATTGAATTCACAGCTTCCTTCACATTCCCGCCGAAAACAGCGAACATAGTGAGTAGAAGCCTCGCTTGCACTGCTTGAATTGGAAGTTGTGATGTGGCTTTTTTCTTTTGGAATTCCTTCTGTGTGTTAGCAAATCCGAGAGAGCGTGATTAGGAAGAGAACTGACAGGCTCGATCAGTGCCTGGGCATACGCCCAAAGTTGCCTTGCTGCCCCACGTTTTAATTGGTATAGTGCACCGATTGCTGAAATCGCAAGCAATAATGGAGGATACGGAGGCTCGGAAGTGACGGATGGCAAGTGAAGAATTGGATAATGTGAATGAAAGCATTTTGTGTAACTGGTTATGAACTGCTGAAGTTGGCCAAGATTAGGCAATGAAACCTTTTCAGACGGTGGTACGTGGGCTTGGATCTCGCCTAGCATCGCGATGTAGGTATCGCTATCAAGTCCAAGGATAGATTCAGTTAGCTTTGGACCATGGCCAAGATGAAGGAGTAGAGGGTATTGGGGCCTGCTAGAGTCTGAACTCGCAGGAGACGGAATCTGAGTAACAAGAGGTACAAGTGTGAATCCTTGCGTTCCATTTTGTTTGTTTGTACCGTCTATGGTATTGAAGAGAGAGTTGGACATAGCATGGTCCATGCCAAAACGCTGGTCGTCGAGTGTGGGAAGCGAAAAAAAGTCGATGTCTAGCATTCCGCTGTTCGAGTTGAAGTCTGAGCTTGAAGTGGGGCCCGGATAGATCGATCGATCAGTCAAATGCTGGAATGTGCTCTCACTGAAAGCATTCCACTGGCTTTGCTGATTTGTTGACATAAAACCGCTACCGTTGCCGGATGTGGCAGTAAGATCTTCCGATGTTTGTAGGCTATGCATGGAATTTGACTGCATCTGTGTTTCTTGGAGCGTATATTGAGTTTGAGTGTCGACAATCTTCTGTGGCTGCATCTCCTTTACTGACTCAACCGAATCTATCCTTTGTGTCTGGAGCCGATTTGTATGAGATGTCGATGGAAAGTCAGGAAGTTGCAGTTCTATTGAAGGAAATTCGATGGTTGTATCGATTTCGACGCTAAAACCGTGATTCTGTCCATTGTGTGGAAAAGCTAACCCTTCTCTGGTATCATACGAAGAATGAGATGATGATGGGGTCCCAATCATTGATACCTCGTTCTCACCGGGGCTAATTCCCCGCGAACTGCCTGTCCGAGGAGAATTTGAAAGCGGCAGTGCATTTTCGGCTCCAATTTGCTCCGCCCCTTCAGGCTTCTCTTGTTGTTTTCCTTCTTCGATTACGCATCGATTGTCTTTTGGTTTTATTTCCGCTTCTCCGAGAGGATGGAAACTTCGCTGGTGCCGGCTTACGAGGTCTCTTTAACCTTGTCAGAAAACTGTAAAATTGTGGATGCCAAAAAGTTGTAGCTCAGGATTTATCGATTAATTGGGGCAGCAGAGAATGAGGCAACTTACTTCCTAGCATATTTTCTACCGCAGAATGCACAAGGAAAGGGGCGTTCCTTTGTATCTGCAATATATCATTTTAGTCTTTTCTCTTTTTTCCCCGCAAATGTCAACCCCCACTTACGACCCCTCTCATGGCGGATGCAATGCTCGCTTCTCTTGAAAGACCTATCACACATGCTACAAGTGTATGTCCGCGGGATTCTGGTCCGCTCCGACCTGGAGACAGTTGCAGGTGCAACAACGAAGGCCATGCTGAGATTCTGGTCAAGCTTCTATGGCTGGCATAAATATGCAGTTGACGAGAAAGCCTATCTCGCTCTTCCGGAAGTCGGATAGTTAGATTGCGTTGGAAGAAAGGTACTTCCGTTTATCGACAACTACGCAAGGGTTGGATTATGGGGAGCAAAGAGAAAGTTGGCACCCGTACGAGTCCTAGTGGGTGTTGATGATGGCGGAGACGCTGCGGCTGACCTTGTTGGGGAAGCCTGTCCTTTAAACATCTGAACTGCGGGGAATGGTTTGGGGTAGTGCTAGACCAAGCCCAGCTAGCGCAATGGCAGCACTAGAGGAAGCCAAGGATTTTCACAAACCCAGGCTTCACGTTTGCAGCGTTCATTGGCTCCTCCTCTTTGACCCTCGAAAATATTTTCATGCAGGAACAAATTGAAATATTATTGCAAGGCAAGTACTACAAAGGGCAGTGTTTTGGAAGGCATGGGCCTGCTGGCAAATATTGTTCGATCTGAGTACTCCTCCAGCATCGCTTAGCTCTTGGGACACTTCAAAACCTTCCGCTTTCCACAAATCCTGCATCTTCGCAAACAAAAACTTGGTGTTTCTCGGTGCTCTAGTTCGGTACTTCCAAAGTGTTTTTGAGATCGGAAATTTTTTGTCCTTGGAACTTTGATGAAAAGTTCCGTCCAGGTAAGTGAGGGTGACAGTTGCAGTTACAAGGGTGCAATAAGCATGAGGTGAAGCTTGAAAAGTGAGTATATTGTAATATCTGAAGAAGTTGTCTAAGGAGCAAAGTGGGCGATTGTTCGGGGAGCTTATATCCCACTGGAATAGTCTAATCCCCATTGGGAACGGCTAGTATTAAAGGAGAGGGGCACGTGATATCCAACTGACAGAGGGATCTCGAGAGCAGGACGGGAGAGGGGATCCTCGTATATGTACCTCACAAAACCTGACATTATCCTGTAAGTCCGCATAAGCAGTTTGTTGGATACCTTCATCCCATCTTTTTTCCCTCACTCTTAAGGGTGCTCCGTGTCATCTAGAATTGCCACCGCCAGATCGGTCATCGATATATCGTCTAGTGCATGCAACTCTCCAGTCCAAATTTGTTGGATCATTTTCGGCTTCCCCAAATGTGAGACAACCCCACGCCCCTTTGTAGCTTTACAGCACTGTTTGCAATGTAACAACCCCAATGCAGGCAATGTATCGAAGGCCATCCTTCCCTCCCTTTGGCAATGCACGGGGGCTAAGGGCCATTGTTATGACCATTGTTACCATTCTATTCATTCAGCCTCTTGAAACCATGAGCACGAGCACGAGCACTTAAAAGGTTTCCAAACTGAAATAAACATGATTGTTTTAAGGTTGAAGTCTGAGTGACGCGGCTCATAAAATAGAAGTGGGGTTTAGGCCCAAACTCTTCTCATCTACATAAGCTTTGGTTTAGTGAATGGACTGACCATATCAGGTCCCGAAGATAAAACCAATTTTAGACCTCAACTCTAGAATGAAGAATCATATGGTTCTATGATGCAGAGCTCGTTGCCCTTTCTGGAAATCACGGCCATGGTTACCCCACTGTTTCAGTACCCCTCCCGTCTTGACATTACCCCACATAACTTCTGACAGCCTGTGACCTCTCCAGCTAGTTCTCATATTGTGAGATTCTTTGATTACACATTGAGTAGTCAGTCGTTACTTACCCCACGGGGAATCCTGCCCAATAGCAAGGGGACGAGATACTGCTGTCAATGCGGCATGATCCCCACATGGCGCCTATACTTCCTTTCCCCGTTGCTGGCTGCAAAGAGTATGAATAAGATATGCTCCTTCAGTACCTTTCCAAATTCAATACCCAAGCTCACCATAAAGAGGATCATTCCCTGATTCCTGAAAGTTCTCGTCGAGTTCTTTATTTTTTTTCTATCAAAAAGCTCGTTGGCTATCGAGATGGCGATAGGTTTGCTCGAAAGCAAGAAGAATCCTCATCCGCCTGGAACTGTCTTGCTCGCCGATAATGCGTCCGGGATTGAGAACACCGAAGCCGTCATTTCTCAACGTTTGAAGCATGGCACGGGTAAAAATGCACACATTGTTCTAGTCCCCCAGCCAAGCTATGACCCGAATGACCCTCTAGAACGTGCCCTATTTCTTGACACATTGGCAGAAAAAGAACCCATCTATCCGAAGCTGACGATTACTAAGAACTGGTCAATCTGGTATAGAGATTCAATCGTTCTAGCTTTCGTCTATTGTACTTTCGCCTTCGCCGGAGCTACAGGTCCTTTCTTGTCACCATCGCATTCAATCTGGTCGTCAAATACAACAAGAGCTTCACCGCAGTTTCACTTCTCACTGGTTACCAACTTCTCACTGTCGCCTTTTGCGGTTTCTTGGTTTCGCTTGCAACAAAAATCTTCGGGAAAAGACCGGTGCTCATCCTCTGCTCTATGATCGGTTTGGCTGGTAGTATCTGGCTTATATATGCCGACACTTACTCAAGCACTCTTGGAGCTAGGATTCTGCAGAGTGTTGGAGTTTCTTTCGTAAGTGCGCCATTGTGAGAGAGGAAAGTTGTTACTGATAACCTGAAGTATGAAGGAGTAGGATTCGGCCTCATAGCAGACTTGTATTTCGTGCACGAAAGAGGTGCTCGTATTGGTGCATTCTTGTTCCCATTGGGAGCTTTCAATGTCATGTGCCCATTGCTCTCTGGAGTTGTGGCCAAGAATCTTGGAATTCCCCGGATGTTCAAGCATAATGCAATCTTCGCTGGCATCGCGTAAGAACTCTCTTCAACAGCAATCTTGCCGAAGTATAAACTAATTTGTTTCGAATAAGAAGCGCAATAATCATTCTGTTTATCCCCGAAACAGCGTATAAGCGTGATTCGATCTACAACATCGACGTCACTTCTATAGAGCATCTCGGCGAGCTTGCGGCAAAGGAAGCAGAAGCAGGAGGAGAAAAAGAACCAGAGCAGATTGAGACTGTAGCAGGACAGCAGACACAACCTGTATTACCGGTAGTCCCAGACAAGAAGACCTACCTCCAGATGCTTAAACCTTGGTCTGGCATCCGTCGCGAGGAGATTACTATCAGGACATTTTTCGGACCTTTAAAGCACGTCATCAATCCAGCTGTACTATGGGTAAGACCTCTTAGTTTTCCTGTATAGATCTAGCTAAGCCTGCGCTTAGTCTTTCCTGACCCAAGGTGCGATCTCAGTTTGGACAGTTGCAGTGTCTTTCCTTTTGGCGCAGATTTTTGCAGTTCCTCCTTACAATTATAATCCGGCTCAGGTCGGTTATCTTTACGGTGGTGCCATGGTAGGCGGACTTTTGGCTGAGATATTTTGCATTTTGCTCAATGATAAAGCTGCAAAGATTCTGGCTCGTCGAAATGGTGGTGTATATGAACGTATTGCATCCACTCATCCGCACCTTTCGTGTTGAACTAGCTGACTCATTCATGTAGCTGAATTCCAATTGTGGATTATTGTTCCCAAGTTGATCACTGGAGTAATCGGCTTCTTTGGTTTTGGCTCCAGCATCGTCGCTGGGAAAGGACCGATTGTTGCGTCGATGTTCTATGGGTTCATCACGGCATCGCTAATCTTCTCTCATGTTGCCAGTGGCTCGTATATGACCGATGCGTTCCGAAATGACAGCGTCGAGATCTTTATCGACGTTATGGTGTTCAAGAACATCTTGTCCTACGTGTTTAGCTTGTTCATCAATGATTGGGTGACGAAGGATGGGCCGACCAGGGTTTTCAACATTTTGTGGGCATTGCAGATTGTCATCGCTTTTCTGAGTATTCCCTTGTATGTCTTTGGTAAGAAGAACAGAGCATGGATTCATAGCCAGAATTGAGGTTAAGTGTGATGTAGGAAGGGAACATTTCAGCCTTCTGTCAAAGATCTTCGTCAGTCTGTCATTCGTTTCTTCAAATTCAGCCGATTAGCGTACCAAATTTCTGATCTGTAATTAAGCATGTTATTCGTCCTTCGGAAAGCCTCACGAATCCTCATTTAGAATAGCAGTGCACTTAATCTCTACACATAATTTCTCACCCGGCAACGCCGCAACCTGCACTGTAGTCCTCGCTGGTGCTCCCTCCTTCGCGGGAAAGACCCTATTCCAAACCTCGTTCATCCCCGCATAATCCTTCTTCATATCCGTCAAGAAAATCGTCGCATCAACCACATTTTGCAGCCCTCCTTTCCCATCCGTTGCCCCGTTGATGATTCTTCCGATGTTGTCAAGCACAGCTGCCGTTTGTTCTCTTATGTCGAGGATCAGAGAGCCGGAGGAGGAGGTTGAAACACCGGCGTATGTACCATCGCCGCGACGGGACGAGGTACCTGAGATGTATATTGTTTTCGTGCTAGATGAGGGTAAGACGGTACGTGCATGGGGGTAGTTTGCTAAACCCTGGGCGGAAGATGCTGGGAGGAAATAAGGGTTGCCGTTTTGGGAAGTCATTGTGAAGTTGTAAAAGGTTAAGGTTTGGTTTGCAACGCGTGGCAATTCTCTAATGGAGGACAAGACAGGTCCAAGGCTGAAATATGAGTGGTGCGTCGAGTGGGAGATGGGCTGCAACTGAAACACGGATGCGGATGTCGATCAGCGGCTCGCTTAGCTGAGTGGGGGGGATCCGTACCGGACCGAGATCCGATAACTGAGCTCACTTCATTTTGGATCATTTCGTGATACAAAAAGTCCCTCAAAAAAATCACAAAGATCTTCGAACTTCTAGTAATTTTATATCAGCATATTCCCTGATTATTATTCATTTTCTCATGCCTGTTCTAGGATTAGGATGGTGAAGTACAACAAGGGTATTCCGAAACCCGTCCACTAGATAGCGGGAAAGGCGGGGTAGGGATAATCACGTGGTATGGACAACTCCCTCTCTAGTTTCCCCTGAAATCGTGTATACACTGTCAGTCTGTTATCGTTAATTTGCCCAAAGCCTACCGTAGAGAACATCCCTTAGTTGGGCCTCCAGTCGAATGACGAGCATGTCTTCCTCACTCCACGCAAACCTCTGGCAATGCAACACCCTTGAGAAAGCCCGCCAATACCTCGCCGGCTCCAGAGACTCGCCTTTAATTCTGCAAAACTACATTTCTGATACCTACACCTCTTCATCCCAATATATCGACTCTTTTAATCCACAAACTGGAGCACTATACGCCAAAGTTCCACTCAGTACCCCACAGGATGTTGACCATGCTGTTCTGTCAGCTGAAAAGGCTTTCAAATCATGGAGCAAGACAACTCGCATTGAACGATCGAAATATCTCCAAAAGATTTCGAGATTAGTGGAGGAGAATAGAGAGCTTTTTGCTGTTTGGGAGAGCATTGATCAGGGGAAGACGTTGGAGAGGGCAAGAACCGAGGTCGACCGTGCTGTTTCGAATTTCTCGTATGATCTCCCTTCCACTTTGCCCCACTCGTTTGAGAAATTGAGTAATTCCGTCTAGATACTTCTCAACATATATCCTGCATGAGGGGTCCTCAGTAAGGTTGATAGATGGCGTTGCCTTGACTTACGAACATCGATCTCCGGCTGGTGTCTTTGCCTTGATCTCGCCATGGAATATGCCTCTCTACCTCCTCACGTGGAAGATTGCGCCTTGTTTGGCTTTTGGCTGTACCGCCGTTGCGAAGCCAAGTGAAGTGACAAGTATGACAGCATTTTGTGAGTGGTCCGGCCTTACCCCAGCCCTCGCCTGAGCGCCTCTGACCTTAGAAGTGCTCGCAGAAGTCATACGGCAAGCCGAGCTTCCAGCTGGTGTCTTGAATATTGTTTTAGGGAACGGGGCAACAACTGGATCTGCATTAGTAAAGCACCCAAGAGTGAAGGGCATTTCATTTACGGGTGGTACTGCAACCGGGATCCAAATTAGGAGAGACACTGCTGGTGATATCTACAAGCATCTCTCCCTCGAGCTTGGTGGCAAGAATCCGACGCTTGTCTTTGATGATGTTGATATGCAGAAAGCTGTGGCCACTGCTGCTATGGCTGCTTTTGAGAACCAAGGAGAGGTACGCTGTCCCCTTCTCCATATCTCGATTTTAACGAATGCTTTAGATTTGTCTCTGCGGGTCAAGAATCTATGTTCAAGCAACTATTTATGAGGAGTTTATACAACAATTCACATCCTTCGTTGGCGAGCATTATAAGATCAGGGAAAAGGTTGGCGCTGTGGTTTCTCTGCAACATTACCAGAAAATACAGTCCTACCTCCTCCTCGCCGAGAAAGAAGGAGGGACTTTCCACCTTGGCTCAATTCCTCCGGAGTCACCAAATAAGGGATATTGGATCGAACCCACGATTCTCACTG
The DNA here is from genome assembly GCA_002865625.1 of Hyaloscypha hepaticicola. Lineage (NCBI taxonomy): Eukaryota > Fungi > Ascomycota > Leotiomycetes > Helotiales > Hyaloscyphaceae > Hyaloscypha > Hyaloscypha hepaticicola. Next base: position 257,224 of record KZ613514.1, read on the forward strand.
GGATATCAATAGATAGTAGGGTTATGATGGAAGAGATCTTCGGCCCTGTGGTAACGATTGCACCTTTTCAGAATGAGGAAGAGGCGATTGAATTGGCGAATGATAACCCAAATGGGCTCGCAAGTGTGCTATTGACGAGAGATGGCGCGAGGATGAGAAGAGTCGGGGAGAGAATTGAGGCAGGATTGATTTGGGTTAATTGCTGGCTGGTAAGAGAGCTTGGGACGCCGTTTGGAGGAATGAAAAATTCTGGCACTGGGAGAGAGGGAGGTAGTTATAGCCGTGATGTGTTTACTAATTTGAGGACACTGCATTTACCATCAGTCTAGAGACAGAAATTAAGATTAGAAACAATGGGTGGTATCGACGAATCAAAGATGTTTCATAGAAGAAAGAAAACGAGGAGTTGTGGAATCTCATTCTTCAAATTTAAATGTATGAAATTATACAATAGTGCGTCTGTATTCTGGAAAATAACTTGTACTCCTTGAGAAATCCAACATATTATTTTAGTAGAACACAGTCAGTATGTGGACGAAGCTGAAGACCCGGGACTTTCGGTCCCGGGTGGAGATATCTCCATCATAGCCTTTCCATACTGCCCATGTTCGTTACGGAATTCTTCCAGTCTTATGCTGAACAGCTTTCCGAATTCTCTCTCTAGTCCGAAGAATTGTATGGCGTTCCCGGCGAGAATCATAGCCCTATCATCCCAACTTAGAAACCCTTCAAGCTCATCCGCCTCAGCCAACATCTGCCCCGCGACTGGGACTTCACCGAGCGGAAACGGGTAATCACTACCCATCAATATCCTATTTTTCGGAATCTTCTTACATAGATACTCCAACAAGTCAGGATCATGCACTAAACTATCAATCCAGATGTTGTTGCCAGAAGCAAGATGCTGTGCTGGTGAGATACCTCCTGCATATATGGCAACGAGATCTGGACGGCAGTTATAACCGTGCTGGATCCTTCCCAGCAAAGTTGGAAAACTGCCGCCCGCATGAGCTAAGCAGAGTTTGAGATTCGGGAAACGATTGAGAGTGCCAGAACACGTCAGACTCAGAATCGCCAACGCCGTCTCGGATGGCCTATCAATTGTCAGTTCCAGTATCGCCTTTGCTATTGTTAAATCAATTGTGGAAGAGCATCGAAACATACATTCCCACAAGCCACGAAGCCCAGTGCTTCTCCCATCTTCCTGGGTTTTCCTTTTGAAGTGAGTACCCAAGCGGGTGTATGAACACCGGCAAGTCCAGCGCCTCGCAGGCTCTCCAGAATGGATCAAGAGATGGATCGTCAAGGCTCTTGTCTGCGATAGTTGTGCCAATTTCCACTCCTTTCAAACCGAGCTCAAGCTTTGCTCTCGTCAGTTCTTCTACACTGGCATTTACATCCTGGAGTGGAACTGTGGCCAAACCAACAAATCGTCTGGGGTTCTCTTTACATAGAGAGGAGATGTGGTCATTCAAACACCGAACTAAAATGGTGACCGGCTCTGGAGCTTCGTCATAGAAGAAAAGAATTGGGATAGTTGAGAGAACTTGGACGTCTACCCCTGCCTCGTCCATTTCGGCGAGTCTGTTCTCCTTATGGATGCAGTTCGGTTGTACGGTGCGGAAAAAGGAACCACCAACATACATGTCAGTCTCCTCTGGGTTTTCTTTGTTTGGTTTCAGCTGTAGCCATGGTCGTGGCGAGTCGGCGGCGGAAAATGAGGAGAGATCTGGGAGAGTTGGAGGCATGACGTGTGTGTGCATGTCGATTCGGAATAGTGATGCACCGGATATCTTGCTCAACTTGCCGTTTGAACTTCTATGACTGCCATCGCAGCATTCGCACATATCGATTCGAGATGGAGTCATGTTTACGAGGCTTTGAATATGTGGTTTGGGATAATATTTGATGTTGAAAGTAAGAGAAATTTGAATTGGAGGTTGTAAATATAGGTCCTGAACCCAAATTGTGCACCCGATTCCCACATTTTTGAGATCGAGAGGTTTCATATGGGAGCTGCTTAGTTCAAGGATCATTATGATGGCCGCCCGGTTCAGATACGGCGTCAGATCCGTACAACTTGGTGATCCGCCGGATGCGCTCCGTGTCACGTGAACGATGCATTAGAACATCGAAGACAAAAGGAAAGGAGTGTCAAGAGAGGCTGAGATAAAAATTTGATTTAATAGTAGTGAATTTGAAGAAATCTAATGCTTTTAATTCTTTGGTCCGAAGATCTAACTTTTTTTGTAGAAAGATATCGAAATTATCTCCTCGAAATTGTCTTGGAAGTTAGTACCCCCAAGGCAGAAAGAAGCGAATGAGTGAGCATTAAAACTATCATATCAATAATTTTCGTAGAACTCTGCGTCCCATGGTCAATAGGAGGGTATTTTTATCTCTATGAAAAATCAACGGGCGATTATTCCTAAGAGAGTTCAAGTCATGCCCATCAGCGCAAGAGAATCAAAAGCAAACAATATATTCTTGGCATTAACAGCTCTACATTCAATCAAGGAGAAACAGCCATTCGCGAAGGAACAGTGCAGGTATGATTTATAATTCAAAGATTGCAGCGTGAAGTTGTATATTGAAGAGTTTTCTATTAAGAATTGCACAAGAGTAAAGTCATGCTTCTATTTCTCTATTCCAAGTCGCGAAGCGAAGCTCGAGACATCTTCTGGTTCATTTCCAGGTCAAGACGGCCAACACTACTTGTTAACGATCAGGATAAGGTAGACGCGGCCTTGGTCTTGGTCTCAGAGAATATCCTCCTGGATGTTGCCCATGGCTCCTCTCATAGAGGTTAATAGGGCGTAAGTTGGCCTGATAAGGCATACCAATCATACCATATGGAGACATCAAAATGTGGCAACCAGGACAGTACTGCGCGCGATCTTGCTCATAGGCATAAGGCCGGGTAGGGCAGTTTGGGCAAGCCACGATACGGGGCATGTCTGCTGATAGTGACTCTTGTGATGGTTGATTATTCGTAGCTGGGGACTGGGACTCGGTAATATTGCCTGGAATTTAGCCCCTCGCAAGAATGTTTTGCTGTTATAGACCGAGGTTCAAAGAGACAAGTGAGAGAAAATCTGACCTTTAAGTAGACGATCCATAAAAAAGAGAACGTTTCAATGTGAATACTCTTAAAGAACTTAACCTTATCTTCAAGGCAAAAAGCGGGCATATTAACAGTATAGGCCTATTGTATTGCTTTCACCGAATCCAAAACCCCACAAACCAATAACAAAATACGGGACCGAATTCACACTTGGGGACCACTTGGTAAATGGAGGGTGGAGAGTACCTTGCTTGAATCTTCTAAAATTTTGCTGGGGAATGGTAGCGGGTTCAGCCAGTGGAAGAAATCATCGTTGGATATGCTGGATTGTCTCACCAGCTGTGCGAATCAGCACTTATGGGTGAATGTGCTTATTTTGATATTTTGCTCTCCTCAGCCATCTCTGAATGTATCCGCTCAAACGCATTCAGGCAATTTTTTTATGAAAGAAATACTTAAGGCGGGTCCAAAGCCTCACCTACGGCTGATTTCATTTTGTAAGATACCTCGATCAACACAAAGTCAAAATAATTGAACTCAAAACATCCAAAAGCTCGACTGCCAATACCATGTCCTCGTACGTCATACAAAGCTCTGAAGGCCAAGGAACGGAGAAAGTAAATGACCAGCAACAAGGAAACCCTGAAGGTCAACATGTCTCGCCAGCAGAGCCAAAGAGAAAGATAGAAGTGAAGTGTAAATTTGGAGGCTGCTGCAACCCGGCTTGCCCAAGTGGTACAAAAAAGTGCTGGCATAAGAGTCCAACGGAGTGCCCGTTTTTTCGGCATTCGTGGAGTCCGAAAATAGCCAAACACAGGCAGGGGTAAAGGAAAGCTAGACCATAGAGGAAGAAAGGGGAGATATTCAATCCTCTACACCCCAATAACATGTTTTTGCCTAAACGTTTGCCGTACAGATGCATGCTCTAAACGTTCTTTCAATCAATATTTCTACAAGAGTAGAAGACTCCGAGTCCAATAACAAGATAAAAACGTACATTCACTCTTCTTCTGCTTCCATGTATTAAGATGTTAAGGAATCATTCGTAGCGTCCTTGGTATTAAGCCGTTTCTGTACCTCCACAGTGATTTACAGCAATTTAACGTGTGAAGCCAAATTTGAGTGCAGTAAAGGCGGCTGAAGGGGTACGTAATGGTTCAGAAAAGACGGCCAACCACATGTTTAGCGCCAGAACCTAACCAGAGTCTCATGCGTTGGCCTGAAAGCCTTTGCCAGTCAACTGTTGTACCTTGGTTCATCATGGATACGTATCCAACAAGAAGTATAGAAGAGGTCCAAAGATATCTAAAGGGAGCCAGACGCCAAATCATTTGTATAACTGCATTCCCGAGAAAAGTCTGGACTTCCAGAATCTTATCGCTTTGCTTGATCACGACCGGGCAGTGAGTGGCATTCAGCATATGCGAAATGGCAGGCGGGCGACAGTATATTTTCAAGTACTCGGCTGGACACTCGCTGAAATTGCATATTTGTATGTAATTATATCTCTGGTCAAGGGCAATACTCAAACTCAACATGTTCAAAGAAGCTCTAACCAAACCAATCGAGGAAGGCAGGTTTTTAAGTCCCAGCCTCCTCGTAAGCAAAGATATAATATACTAAGATAACACCGACGAGCGCAAACAAAGTAGGGTAACTAGTGAAAAGTTCCTTGTCAAATGCTTCGGAACGATGCTGGCGTCTTAGAATAGACTCGGTCCATAGTACAGTTGCCCGGTAAAGATACAATAATGTGCCGAAAATAGCGAGGGAATTAAGTTGGCCAGTCTTCTTAGAAGAACGGCCCCCAGAGATATTACAGTAAGCAAATCTAACAGTAACCTTATATTCCAGTGAGTACCCCAGACCCTGGTCAGCACGTCGACATAATCAATCGCCTCTCCTTGTATAGCCCAGTCCCGTTTGCAGATGGAGCGTTCTTCGTCAGCGTGCTGTATTGCAAGCTGACAGTGCGACTTCTCCCCGGTAATCGGTCGAAAGTAGATCCGCAATGGCAGTACTGAACCGCAGCCCAGTCCAACCAGTATAGAATGGCCATCGTCGTAGTAAACCACGACCCACTGATGAATATGACTTTCCATATTTGCAGCATCATAGGCGCTATCAACTCCAGCTTTGGCCGCTCTACATATTTCACCAAAGACCTCGTGTCATCATGTGTAGTTGTTGTCCGCTTCACCGCAATCGTAAAGGTTCGGGTTCGTTGGGAGATATGTACGAAGCGTGCTTGGATTAAGAAGAAGAGGATCGTTAGGCCTTCGAGGCCGCAGAGAAAGGGCGGAGGAATAACGAGAGAGCAGGGAGGCTGGGCAAGTGTGCCAAGAGCGAGAGCGATGAGGATGAATGCCGCGCTGCCGCTGAGAGCGTATCGCAAGAGTTCGAGCTTGAGGGACTTGAGATGGTCGCAGTGCCGTCGGCGCCCGACATGAGAAGGAAGTGGTTTCCCAGAAAATGCGTTTATCAATCACAGCTGAGAGATACTGCTAAGAGACGATGAGAAGATTGGATGGAAGTTCCTGAAGGGATTTTGTGGTGAGGCATGACCACTGGGAGAAAGCCGAAGAGGGGTCGGCGTGGCTGAAAGCCTCCCTACCCTCCCCTTCCTAAATTCCCCTTTGAAGATACTTGCCGTTGGGACATATCTGGCTAGGAGGATAGCTGGTGATTATTTGGTGGAGAGCTTGTTTGATGTCCAGATAAACTTTCCTCTGATAGAGTAATCTCGCTTCCAGCGCAGAAACTCGCCGGCTGCCGTAGCCTGACCTGTCCTGTTCGTCGTCCTCAATATTCGATACTTCCTCTCTCAAAGTACGACCCCTCAAATTGCTAGCATCCCCAAAAGAATACAGACTCTGCCGTTGAGGGTAAACGGCAGACTGTACCGAACAAGCGAGGACAAGTTCACAAAGTTGGTCGGGACGCCCGCATGCCAATTGATCCTCCAAAACCGTACTCAAATCTCAAATCTATCTTGTTGCTTTTCATCAAATGCATATGAGATGCCATTACATTGGTAGATCTAAGCCAGTAGATGGCGTGACGACCGAGTCACACGTTCCCTAGCTTTGAGGGGAAAGTTCCATCCATGGGAAGCCATGTCCTTGGCTCTGGTCATCTGGATTTTGGGCGAGTCACGACAATGAGTATGGTCGTACAAACCCCTCTATCTCCCGGTAGGTCATGCAGCTACAGGTGCCAAGGCCTTTCATGATCCAACGATCGTGATGTACTCGACTGTCCTTGCTGATCAAGGCGAATAGATGGACTCGAATTTCCACATGGAGTCTTTTGCTATCTACAAGGAGCTCGTACAAAATCACATGTTTGAGATCTGTGGCTGTTCTGGGCTTCTTCGGATTTTATTCCGAGAGGCGTGACGGAGTTATCCCCTTGATTGCAGCAACGCAATTAGTCTTCGCAGGCAGCCCTTATCAACGCAAGTATTCAGCACTTCCTACCTTTCGTTTGCCCTTTAGCTCTCACCCTACAAGATCGAAGGTTCTTGAAATTCATCATGGCCCAACCTCAAGTTCTTGATCCCGAGCTTCCCTCTAAACTCGTCCACCAGTTCCCCAAACCGACCTGGATTGAAAATATCGCGGTCCGTTCAAATGGAGACATCCTGGTCACTCTCCTGACTAGCCCAGAACTTTACCACATCAGCCCTTCTACCAAAGAGGCCATACTAGTCCACAAGTTCGATAAATTTCTTGCATTGACTGGCATCATTGAAGTCAAGGAAGATGTCTTCTACATTGGCGCTGGCAACTTCCATCTCAAGACCTTTGCCAATGAGCAAGGTTCCTACAAAATCTACGAAGTCGACATGACAGGGCTTTCCAATGGTTCCAATGCAAATATCAAAGAGGTTGCCCACTTAACAGGCGCCGGCCTCCCCAACGGTTTTGAACTACTGTCCAGAGAAGCCGGCACCATTCTGATCGCCGATTCCGAGGTTGGCGCCTTGTGGAAAGTCAACGTTAAGAACGGGAATGTCGAAAAAGTCATCGAGCTCGACGAAATGAAACCACCGCCTCCCCCAGCCATGCAGATGGGAATTAATGGTGTAAAAGTTCGCGATGGCTATCTTTACTGGAGCAACACAGCGAAGATGCTATTCTGTCGGATTAAGATTGATGGAGAAGGGAAAGAGGCTGGCGCGGTCGAAATATTGGAAACGGATATTCTCATCGATGACTTTTGCTTTGATAAGCATGGAAATGCTTGGTTGACTCAGCATGGGTTAAATGTTTTAGGGGTGGTGAAAGCCAGTGGCGGGGTGGTTACTGCTGCTGGGAGCATCGATAAGTTGACCGTCGCTGGTGGGACAGCGTGCCAGTTCGGGAGGACTGCATCGGATGCTGATGTTTTGTACTTCGTGACTACGGGAGGGATGAGCGCGCCTGTCAACGGGACTGAGGTGGAAGGTGGAAAGGTGGTTGCTATTGACACGGCAGAGTTTCACCATTGATCCGCATCTTCCGCAATGCTACTCTTGACAGTACAGTTTCCCATTCCAATCTTTCCTGTCATTCTCCTCGCAACCGTGTCTGGCAATAACAAGCGGATGTCCCGTGGTCGATGGAGCCATTGCACGCAATCAAATTCCTCCGCCTTCCATAAATGGTCGTGTCTTCCATGCATGATCAATTCCACTCTCAAGATTTCGAGCCCTTCCATTTCGGATAAGGTCTTCCAGATGGCGTTCCATAGTTTCTGGTAGTAGTGGTTATGTTGTTTTATCTTCACCGGTCGTTGAAGAGGAGCTAACCCCGGCCGGCCATTAGTTGAGATGTATGATGGCGGCAGAGATATATTCAGCAGAATCTGGATATTCCGAATTTTGTTGATTCGATGCGGAAGCAGAATGCGAGGCAGAAATGCTATCACATCTGCATCTTGGTATCGAACGTGTTGCACGAATACAAGAAGTTGATCGACTCCGAATATCTGCAAATGATCAGAGACATCCAAGGAATGATTAAAAGATCTTACATCTGACGGCAACTCAATAATGCGTTCATTACCCCAAACTTCGGCTGGCCATGCCCAGACAGGCACCGCTGCTGACAATACTTCTCATCCGACCTACACCCCTACCCCTTCAACCTCCTGTCCTCAGTAGACCAATGGACTTGCATCTTCCCGAAAACAAATTCCCAAATAATATCTCTGACCTCCCTAGGAAGTTGCAGCAAAGGTGAAAGACTGGCACTCCCGATCCTCTCTGTAGAGAGCCTTCTTCCCCGTGTCCGTTTCTTCCGAGCGTTTGGGACTCGCTTGGTTTGAACATACCCATCGTATCGAACCCAATAAAGACCTGGAAACACCTTTCTAAGTGACCAGGCAAGAATGCCTCCGAAATAGGCAGGCATTGGCTTGTGAATTGCGTAATCTGCTTCAGGCTTGATCAAATGTTCCGGGGGTCGGGGATGCGTCATGTGACTGACACTTGGCCGAAGTTTGAGTTTGAGAAGACGATTGTATGAACTGGGTAGATGAATAAGTTTTTATGATAAATGGCGAGTGGATGCCTGCTTGGTGTGTATTACCCGCATATGATGGGGCTTAGAAGTTGAATGCAAGGGAGTTTATCCATCGCCTGATGCTTACACTCGCCCAATCATGACTAACATTTAGCTATGGCGCTGAAAACCTGCCAACATATTTTATATTTCTTCACTTTTTTCCATTTATAGTTTCGACCACTTGTCGGCTATTCCTCGCTTTTTCTGGGACCGAGCTCGCCTTCTTCCCTGCAGGATCGGAGATGTTGCTACGGCCGAGAATGTTTACCCGTATTCCAATTAAACACCCGACCACATTTCGGGGACTCGATACCTTTCACCCGAGCGTACATCTCCATTCAAGTAGCCAGAGGGAAGGATGATGCTATATTCTGGGCCGTGCATGTCCTTCTTTCGACGACATTTCTTCTGTTCGGAAGAGAACATGGCCGTTCAAGACCAGTCCCATGATACCAACATTTCGAATATAAAATCGCGAAATCTCAAACTCCGGACATCAGACGTTGAAATGAACTCTCTCCGGGCATGTTTGCAACACATCACAACTCTAGCAGTATTAAAAGCAGCTCAAACAGTGGAAATGCTGAGCTCACGACTTTCAAAGCTGTGGGATGGCCATGCTTCGATGTCGGCTGCGGAAAGGGGTTAAATGGACTAGAACCTCCGAATTCCGAAGGAAAAAGTTGAGAACACTTGAATTACGATTAAAGATTTGATCTTAAAGGAAGGTAAGGAAAAGCTTCAGGCCGTTATGAGATTACGGGAAATAATATTACGAGGGGAAAACTAACGTAGTCAAGATCAATTTGAAAGTGAGGGGGAAAATATTTCATGAAAAATATTTAGAATGATGACTAGGTAAGTATGAAAAGCACTCTTTCTTTGCCTAATTATTTCAGGCTAATTTCCCTACAGCGTTTCCTGAGTATTTAGCCTTCCTAGGTAGACCAATGGAAAGCAACAGGTTATCTATAGTATACTCTTCGTTGTCCACAGTTGACCTGAGAAAAGCTCCCATGCGATTCGGATGAACTTGGCGAGCAAACTTCACAAGACCTACACAAAGCTCAATCCAGTTTACAACCCTTTCAGAATCTAACGTTTCTTCATGCTGGCGGAACTCGATTGCCCTTTTATCGGACCGATGGAAATGTGATTTGAGGTTCCAAAGATTATAAGCGTGCCCGTAGTTGGGACATTCGTCACATTCGTCATTAAGGAGATGAACTACCTGATCGCCGGTCCGGCACGCAAGAATCGTTTCAAGCTGCTCCCTGATAGTTAAGGGTTTGTCAGTTTCAAAATCCAGTTGACCAGCAAGTGGGGCGGTATTGTAAAGACTTGTACAAGCTTCACCATTCACTCTTTGCAGAGGATGCAGCAGATCCAACCGATCCTCAAAAGTCCAGATCAATGCAGCCAAATTCCTGATCGCATAGTCAGGGAGACTGTTTGGTCCCTGTCCGACGTGAACATGCAGCCCGCACCAGCCGTTTGTGAGAGTACGATACTTTCGGTGGATGAGCTTACATAACTTCCTGACGCGGCGGAGGGCTTGTAGACTATAGTCGAGGACTGAACCCACAACTTCCATTTTATACCACTCGTAAGCAGTCACTCCGGGGATGTTGTCTTCCTCCTGGAACACGGATGGATGGGTCAATGGTGACATGCCAAGATCTGTGCTGCGGTACTTCTGCGGCGCCTTGAGCTGCTTCAACGGTCTGTCTTCGTACGTCTGCATCTGTGATCGCTGAAAATCCTGCAGAGATAAGTGTTTCGGCCAAATGTCTTTGAACGATGTCGTTTTTCAAGCGCTGTTTGAGATCGTATAGATTTGCAGGATGGATTAGTTGATCTTTGGTGAAATTATTGACGGCGTTAGCGTCGGAAATGCCGTAGACTTGACGGGAGTCAAATGGTTCAGGATCTCTGGCACCCTCTGGGAGCGTTGCTAGACAAAATTCGAGCTCGACTCCGAAGGTCAGCGATTTTCATTGTGACTGATAAGTTGTGTGCTGAGATTTTTTTTATGGAAGTTGATATCTAAAAATGCCCCAACTTTGCAAAAGGAAGCGGGGATATAAGTAATGTACGGCTCGAGCAAATTTCTAGCTAAAAGGTTATGACTCTCCTTTTAAGATACCAGAAGATAACAAAGTCATTATGCTTCTTTATTGACTTCTTTATATAGATATTAGATGTTGTTCTGTACAATAAGGAGAATTATAAAGAGCCTTCCTTATGAAAGATATATACCCCTTATATGGCCAAGTCCATTTTAAATCTCAAAGAAAGCACGAAGGTTCAAAGATAGTTCAATTGAGCAGAGGAAGGTCATGGGAGAAAATTATTCGAGGGCAGACTTGAGATACGATGACAATATTGAACTATGCGGTTGGTACTTTACTAGTAAATGCTTGAACTGACCTTAGAGTATTAGAAATCGATCCTTAGCGGCGCCAATGAGCAAACCCCAGCTCAACCATCTCGTGCTCTTGCGAGTGAGATGACTTCACTTACAGCCGCATGCATAACTACCCTACGGGAGCACATTAGCCATAAAAATGGCTAGATAATGGCCGCACCGGCCATTATACAGGGATTAACCCCTGCAGGTGTACATATACCTTGTTTCACACGCACTGTAGTATATAGATTATTATATATTCGCACGCCCAGGAATATCCATTACATTTCGACTTAAACTTCGATATTATTATCGGAATATATTCTACAAAAAAACCTCCTCTTATCCATTACGTTTTTCAATTAATCCCCCTTTAGAAAATACTTCCCTATTCGATCCTTAATTACCGTTCTAGAATGGATAGTTTACTCTTCTTGTTACCGAAGATCCTCTATATTTTGAGAGAAGTCTATAGATATAATTATATCTCCTGGTATTAATAGTTAATATATAAGATCTATTATAGACAATTCCTCCTTCTCTCCTCTATCTCCCTCGTCCTTCTTATATTCTTTGTCTTCGGATACAGCTCTCTACTTCCCCTTTCCCTTATCCCTTGTATTCGCAGATTTTATTAACTTTACTGTCTTTGTCCGGGCCTTTATAGGAGTTCAAGACTTCGGAGATTATAGTTTTGCGAAGGGAGATTTGGGGTTTACCGGATTATTCGGTCGAGTATTCATTTGATAAAGAGTATAGTGAATATTATTATTATTATACTTATAATTATAATAAATATTATTAAACCTCTAATCAATTATAATATAATTGGAAAAGGGACTGTAAAGATAAGACTTGATATAATTCTCGTATAATATAAGAAGAGTATAATTACAAGTATATCCCAAAGTAATCTCGAGATTTATAAGATTCTTTTCAAGTTTTAATTTATTTGACTAGTATTATTTAATAAATCGAATTTTTAATAATTTATATATTTCCTTTATTATATTTATAATATTTGATAAAAGTATTATAAGATTATAATAATTAATAATAAATAAAAGGGAATTTATTAAAAAGAAGGAATTTATAATATTCGAAGAAGAGGAGTTTATAAAATAAAGATTCAAAACTCTTAAAGAAAATAAATTTAGTGGATTTAATCAAGTCTAATATATATAAAGATTAATTTTATAATTTATAATATATGAAAAATAAAGAATTTATAATTAATTATTATTGAATTTTAATATAATAAATTATAAGCCTTTAATCTATACTATTATTAATTATATTAATTTAATTAAGATTATAAATATTTAATTTTCTTTTCTTTTATAAGTCTTTATAATATTATATTAAAGTATAATAATAAGATTAAACTCGAATAAGAGATTATAAAAGTACTTATAATTATTAAAAATTTAAGATTTTAAAGTAAATAATTATAATAATTAATCTCGTTTATAAATAGTCTCGAGAATAAATATATTCCGATTTTAATAGGTTTTAAATTTCTTAATAAGAAAAGTTTAAAAGAAAAATTTAAAATTTGAATATTTTTATTATATTTAAAAGATTTAAAATTATATAATTTAAACTTTTATAATTTAAACTTTTATAATTTAAACTTTTATAATTTAAACTTTTATAAATTAAACTTTTATAATTTAAACTTTTATAATTTAAGAAATATTAATTATAAAAATAGTATTTTATATTAAATTATATTAATTTCACTTTTTAATCTCGATTTTATATTATTAATATTAGTTTATAATTTATAATATTCGAATATTTAATTTTAAGAATTCTTTTAAATATAATAATTATATACTCGATTTTTTAAATTAATTATATAATTATTATATTCGAGTATTTTATTAAATTTTAAAAATTTAATCTTTAAATTATTAATTTTTATTTTACTTCAAATATAATAATTATATAATTATCTTTAAATAATTAAATATATAATTATTATATTTAAAGAAAAGTCCTTTAATATAAAAATCAAATAATAATAAACTTGAATATTAATCCGATTAAATAAAGTATAATACTTTTAAATTATATAATTTATTATCGAGTATTATTAATCTTTAAATAATTTTAAATAATTTTAACTTTTTTAAATTTTTATATATATTCTTATTTATAAACTTAAATTATTTTATATTTAATAATAATATAATTATAATTTTAATATAAAAATATTCCTTTTATTTTAATATATTTAATTTTTTTAATAATATAATTATTAAAATATAATTTTCAAAGACTATTATATAATATTTTCTTTTAAATAAAGTATATTCTTTAAGAATTTATAAAAGTAAATAATTATAATATAATATAATATATTTTATATTTATATTCTTATTACTTTTATATAAATAAGATTTTTTTTAATTTTTATTCTTAATTCTTTATTCCTTTTTTATACTTTTTCGATTTTATTATTAATATTAAGAATTAATATTTGATTATTATTTTCTTTTTTTAAATTCCTTTTCTTATTCTTTTAAATTTTATAATAATTTCAAGAATTAATATTTAATTATTATTTCGATTTACTTTTATTCGAATTAATTTAAATTTTATAAATTCTTTATTATATTTGTTTTTTAAAATATTAAATATTATAAATATAAAACAATTCGAGTTTTTTAAAGAAATTCTTATTTTCGGACTATTTGAAAAGTATATATATTTTAATTAATAATCTTATATTTACTTTATTTTTATAATTTTAAGTCCTCGAGTTAATATTAATAACTTTTTACTTTTAAGTTATTTAAAAAGTATATTTATTCCTTTTAATAATCTTATATTTATTACTTCTTTATAATTCCAATTTCTCGAATTAATATTAATAGCTTTTTGCTTTTAAACTATTTAAAAAGTATATTTATTTACTTTAATAAATTTATATTTATTTAATTTATTTAATTCTTATTCTCAATCTAATATTAATAATTCTTCGCTTTTGGAAAATCTGGTAAATATATTAATTTTATCTCTTATTAATTATAATTACTTTTATTATAATTATTCTTATTATAATTACTTTTATTATATAAGTATATTTAATTAATATTATTATACTTTTCTTTTATTTAATACTCGAGTATTTTATTTTAATTTATATTATATTTTTTATATATTTTTATTTCCTTTTATTATATAAGATATAAAGGGCTTTTATTAAATTGAATTTTAATTAATATTTATCTCGAGAGTTTTACTTTTAAATAATAAGACTTTTATTTTAACTTAAAGTAAATTTAATTATTAAAAAGAAATCTTTCTTAAAAGTATATATTCTCTTATAATATTTACTCTCGAGTCCTTTTATAAATTAATTAATTATAATATAAATAAATAAATATATTCTTTCTTTATAATAAAAACTATTATTTTAAATTTATATAATATTCCAAAATACGAATATACGAGTATATAATTTTATATAATAGTCTTTATTTTTATTAAATTAAATATAAAACTTTATATTATATATATTATATTTTATTTTTTAATATTTCTTATAATTAGTTATATAAGTATTAAACTCAAATTATTAAATCTTGATTAATAATCTCGTATATAATATATATTAACTGTCACGTGGGAAATCACGCGGCAGGTCTATATATGACTTGGATTATATACTATTAATGAAATGCTTATAGGTGCCTATACACCTTCACTCTTCCGGTTAATTATAAATTAATTATATCACTATTATACACTTTATTGAATAAGTGCGGGATAGACACGTAATCACTTATATATATATAGCAGATACTTACCTGAATCTCTTAAAGGATTCAGAGATTAGTTCTATACTGAATCCACTAGTCTTATAACTCACTGATTCCATTGACTTATTATCTACTACTATCCATCTTATAAACTAATCTCTCTACTCTTTAACGAGAGATAGTTTAATAAATAATAATATTAAACTATTACTCCAAAAGTACTATTCCGGTATCTAATCAAACCGATAGAATTAACTAAACTATTAATAGGAATAGTAAAGAGTTATTAAACCCTATATTTAATAATAGGGAATCCCAAGCCCCTATTAATAATTATAATAATAATAATAATAATCCTATTAATAATAATAATAAATTTATCCTCGATACTTAAATTATAATAATAAGAGATACTAAGATATTCTTGACTTCTAATATTAATTATCTATAAGAAAAAAGACAGGAAATTAATATAATTAACTATTATATCTTGGATCTTTAATAGGAAAAGAATATCCTATAAAAAGACTTGAGATTAATTATCTCTATTAATAATTCATTTACTAATCTGATTTCTGCCTCCCCTCGGCCCTTGGATTCGGAGAATACTAGACTGGAACAGGAAAGCTCTTTTATATCTAGTCTAATAGATATTAATAATTTTAATAATACTATTATTCCAGAATTATAATATAATAAACTCAAAATGGAACTTAATAGAGAAAAGTCTTATAAGGTCCGGACTTCTAATATATATTATAAAAAGAATTTGAATAAATAAAGAATCTTTATTTCCTTATAGGAATAGGTCTTTAGGACCCAGTTATAGACCTATAATAGGCATTTAATTCGAGTAAATACTATAATAAATATATTACAGAATAATACTTATAATACCTAAAAGATTATATAAAGGCAAAGCCCTTCTCTTTATAGGATTCATTAGGAAAATTTCAAGGCCTTTTTGGCTAATATAATCACTATATCTTAAATATATTAATAAGAAGCGTTTCAGGGCCTTCGAGAACTCTAATAATTAAGTAAAGAATCAGTCTCCGAGTTATATACTCGAATAATTTCTCTTAAAGTAGATTAAGAACTGTATTCTGAAAGGGATTAAGTAAGAATCCTTAATATTATTTTAATAGATAAAGAGATTAAAAAATAATTTACTTTTATATTTTATAGAAAAGAAGTAAAGTCTATAAGATACTAGATTAAATAGATCTAATAAATTGAAAATCTTATTTATTTATAAATAAAGAAAGGAAAGATAAGGGATTCGAATAAGAGTAATTTTATTTTAAAAGATTCTAGAACTGGAAATTTAAACTTCTAGGAATATTAAAAGAAAAAGGAAAAGTCCAGATTATATTATAATAATATATCTAATAATAATTCTGAATCTTCCAGATCCCTTTCCAGATTTAATTCTTCTATTAATATAATCTATTATATTTATAATTAGAAAGGATATTATATAAATAGTAAAAGATATTCCAAGTATAATAAATAAATAAAATAGAATTCTAAAAAAGTAAAGGCTTAAGAGAATTCCAAGAGTCTTTAATAATAAGTAAACTAGATTATTTAAAAAGAGTAATTATATTCAAATCCCGTAAAGAACTCGGAAAAAGGAAAGACTAAATCTTAAATATTAATAATTATAATCCTGATAAAAAAAGTATATTTACTTATATAATAATCTATATTTAATTAATTTAACCTGAGATAAATATCTTTGAGATATTTATTAGATTGAAAAATATAGAAATAGACTATAATTTCCTTAATAATAAGTGAATTCAGGGTAAGGGATTTATACTCTTAATTAAATATAATCAGGAATTTATAATCTTTTATAATAATAAATTTAAAGTTTATTAAGTTTATAATCTTAAAGTTTTTATTATAAATAACTATAATAAAATATATTTATTTAAATTCCGATTTTATAATTATAAGAATATTAGTATTTATTATTTTATTTTTAGTATAGAATTTTATAAAAAAACTATTATATAATATACTAATTATATTAAGAAAAGATAAGTTTATATTCTAGTATAATCTAATAATATTAAAATCTTCACTTTGAAAAAGTTTAATAAAGAGTTTAATAATCTATTGAATATCGAGTCTCAAATATTATTTATAATAAAAAACAAATATAATTATCCGAGAAATTGGAAATTATACTTTTATAATAATTCTTAAATATTTATATTATTATATAACTCTAATTATAATAGTCTTAATATAATTATATATCAGATTAATACTCTCTATTAAGGAGTCTCGGAAATACTATTATATTTCCGAGAGTCTAATTATAATATATTAGATTATTTTAATCCCAATAAAGTATTAGAATTCCCTAACTTGAAAAGTATTAAATATTCGATTAATATAAATAAACCAATTCCTTACAATCCCCTATATAATTTATTAGAAGTTTAATTAGAGATATTATATTTATACTTATAAGATATAATCTATAAGTATTAGATCAGGTCTAGTATAAGTCTCACTAGAACTCCTATTCTCTTTATTCCGAAAAAGAATAGAGACTTCCGACTTTATATTAATTATTATAGACTTAATAAAGTTATAATAAAGAATTAATACTCTCTTTCCCTTATTAATAAGACCCTTAATAGACTAATAGAAACCAAAATTTTCACTAAATTTAATCTCAAGAATATTTACTATTATATATATATATATAATAACTATAAGTAAAAGATAGTATTCAGGACCTATTATAGATATTTTAAATATTTTATAATATCTTTTGGATTAATAAATATACTAGTAATATTTCAAGTATATATTAATATAATCCTAATCGATTTACTAGACTATTTTATAATAGTATATTTGAATAATATTCTTATATACTTATAAAATAAAAATAAATATTATAATTATATCTATTAGATATTTATTAGATTATATAAAAATAATCTATTTTATAAATTGAATAAATATGAATTTAATATTAAAGAAATCGAGTTTCTCGGATTCCTTATTAATATAGAAAGTATTCGAGTAAACCTTAAATAGATTTATAATATTATTAAATAGTCTAAACCAGAATTATTCTATAATATCTAAATTTTTCTTGGATTCGTAAACTTTTATTATAGATTTATTTATTAATATTTATATATAATCCTTGAATTTATAAATCTCTTAAAGGATATAGAATAAGGTTATAAAACCGGTCTATTCTAATAGATAAAGATAATATAAAAGAGTTTTTAATTCTTAAAAGATATATTCACTTTAATATCTATTCTAGTCTATTTTAATCTCTTTAAAAAGATTAGAATAGAAACTAATATATTAAAATTTACAATTATAAAAACTATTTTATAATAATACGAGACTAGTAATAATATTAAATAATATTAATATCCGATAATATTTTAATTCCGGAAATTTACCGGAATTGAATATAATTATAATACTTATAATAGGGAATTTCTTATAATTATAGAAACTTTTAAGTATTAATATTATTACTTTAAAGATATTAAGTATATAATCGAGATTATTATTAAATATAAAAACCTTTAATACTTTATAGAAATAAAGTATTTAGAGAACTATTAAATATATTAAATAATATATTTTATAATATATAACTTTGAGATTATATATTATAAAAGTACTTTAAATTCTATAAACAGATCTAATAAACGCCCTGACTATATTAATAGTCCTATTAATATAACTTGACTCTTAATCTTTTAGAATAAACTCAAAGGAGCTTTTACTATTATAATTCAAATAGTTATATAAACTATTAAAAAGTCACTTCTCGAAAATGAATTTATAAAACTCATTATCTTTATTATAACTCGAAGGGATTATTTATTATATAAAGAATAGAAAGATCTTTATTTGGATTATTTATAAAGGAATCAAGATAGTGAAATATATTTTAAAAATACTATTTCAAATACTAGTATAAAGAGAATATCCTTGACCTTATTACTTAAAGGTATTAGAGACTTATTTTCTCGAGTCTTTAAATTGGATAATTATAAATATCTAATTTCACAAATATAAATATATATAATTACTAAAAGGACTATAATACTAGTCCCTTTATTTGAATCCTTATTAGATATTATTCAGATAGTTTAAAGGAATAATTCCCGATATTAAGATATTACAAAAAAGAGACTTAATAAAAAAAATACTAATAAAAAGAAAATCTGGATAATAGATAACTCGAGTCTATTTAGATATAAGTTAAGAGTTATTATACTAGAAGACTTAGTATTATATAAAGAAGTTATAAAGCTTTATTATAATAATCCTTTAATAAGATATTATAGAATCGAGAAGATACTCGAGTTCCTTAAAAGATCCTAGTATTAGAAAAATATAAAAACTAATATTTATATATACTATAAAGAATATAATATCTATTAGAAAGTCAAAGCCAAACGGTATATATTATATAGTCTATTAAACAGTTTACTATAACCTGAAAGGCCTTAAAGCGAGATCTTTATAGATTTCATTATAGGTCTACTATTATATAAAAACCCGACAGGAAGTCCTGATTTTAATATAATTCTTATTATTATTAATTAGTATTCGAAAATAACTAGATATATTATTTATAATAAGATAATTAACTCTCCGGAACTTATTAAACTTATATAGGAAAATGTATTCTTATTATTTAATATATCTAATAGAATTATCTCTGACCGGGAAATAATATTTATAAACTATTTTTAGTCTACTTTCTATTATTATCTAATATATAAATAATACTTAAATATAATATTCTATTTATAGACAGATAGATAAATAGAAAGATAAAATTAAACTCTTGAATACTATTTGAGAAGTTATTATAATCTCTAAAAGAATAATTAATTTAAGAAATTATCTTTTATAAAGTTTATATATAATAATTCAAAGTATCAGGTTTTATAGAATATATTATTTAAGATATATTATAGTTATTATCCGAAACTTCTATAGAATCCTGAAAACAAGATTAAAGGAAAAGTATTAATTGTATATAAGAGACTGGAAATTCTTCTTGAAAAGCGGAAAAAGTTTCAAGAACTCTGGGATTATATATAAAATAATTGAGAGATCTATTATAATAGATATTAATTAATAAAATATTATTCTAAAAGAATCTGGATTATATTATTAATTAAAAATCTCAAATTAAAACCGGGAAAACTTATATTCAAATTTATAGATCCGTTCAAGATTCTTGAATATATTAGTAAATCTATATATAAATTAGAATTCCTAAACTTATATAATAGATTATATTTAACTTTCTATATTTCCTTCTTTAAAGAGTATATAATAAAGAAGGAATAGAATCCTGACTTATATTCTATTAGAGAGTTTCCGGAACTTGTGAATAATAATAAAGAATAAGAATAGGAAATTAAAGTTATTATTAATTATAAATAAGATAATAGATATAAGGAATACTAGTATTTAATTAAATAGAGATTCTGATCGGATAATTATAATATATAACTTCCCGTTTTCTTTAATCTTGAAAATATAAAGGATTTTTTGAAATTATATAATAAAAATTATAATTTAGAATTAATAGAAATCTTATAAGATTCTCTTAAAGTATTAAAAAGCTCTAATTTACTAAAATAAAGAAATCGGCCCTTATAAATAAAGAGAGAGTCAGATAGACCAAGAAAGATTCTAAATAATAATTAAAATACTCTTTTCCTGAATTTTTTTCCTATAAGGGTTTTCAGGATTTTATTAAGATTCACGAAATAATTATATTTATATCTTGAGAGAAAGGTTATAAAGAAGAATAAAAGAAGTTTATTATAAGTAATTCAATTATAGATATTTTAAATAAAAATAATTTCCAATCTAATAATATTATTTCCTATTAAAGAAAAATACCAAATTCCAAATACTAAATAATCTCAAATACTTATAAAATATTAAATAATCTTTTCCGGAATATACTCCTTTAATTCGGGAATAATATAATTTTATAAAAAGTATTAGTAAAATAAGATTTAAAGAGAATAGAAATGAATTTATAATTATTATATAAACTTTATAATAAGTCCGAATTTCTGTAATCAATTCTTTAATTATAATAATTATTATATTATCTGAATCCGAGATATCTATTATTAATAGTTTCTTGAACTTCTCAAAGATATTAGTAATTAATATAATATCTATATTATATACTTTATAGTATTCCTATTATAGATTAGTCAAGGACCTTAAAGGATAATAAGAATTCACTTCAAGAATATCAGTTTATAAATCCGGTTCTCTATATATAACTATTATATAATAAAAAGAGTTAATAAACTTATTAGTCCTTTTCTATTCCTTTCAGATCCAGGACTAGGAATTATTAATATCTTCTTTATATATTATACAAATTTCTAAATATATATTAAGAAATATCTTCTATTTATTAATTTAGTCTTTCCAGATCCGGCAAGTCTCCGAAAGGATATATAGAATCTAATATTTTTATATTAATTTTCAAAAATTCAAAGAAATTTGAGAAATTTAAATAGGAATCTTAAAAGAATTTATTAGAATATATTTTTCTCTATTACTAGAATAGTATTTATAATTCTTTAAACTAGATATTTAAATATATTATATACCTAAATTAATAATCAAATACTTAAAGTATTTGAGATACTAACTAATCTTTAGAAAAATATCTAAAAGATTACTATATTACTTTTAATTAGTTTAATAAAATTATAATATTTTGGGAAATTAGAAATTAAATTAAAAATCTAATTAAAGAAAGTCTTAAAAAGAAATAGAAGAAGAAACTGGAAAGTATAAATATCCAGAATATAGTATTATTAATTTAAGGAAAAAAGGTTATTTTATAGGAAGTGACTTAATTCTTAAATAGTACTAGTAAAGTATCTGGATTAATTACTCACGAATCTATATTAGTTCTATTCCGGATATAATATATTATAATAATACTAATTCCTAAAAACTTCTAAAGAGTAGATTCATTTCTTTTAGAATATTTAGAACTTTTATATATTATTTATATATAAATTTTTCCATTTTTGAAATTATTTAGAATATCTAATATATTAAATAAAAAGAAGTATTAAAGTATAGAATAGTATCTTGATATAAAGGAGTATAATTCTCAATCGGACTAATAGGAGTATATTATATATAGGTAATATACACGATATTATAATCACTATCTCGTCTATTACTAATCACTTTCCCGTTAGCGAATTAGTACTAGTAACGATTTTACAAAAATATAAATATAATCTATATATTAATTATTACTATAATCTATATACTCCCTTGACACTAACTGGAAGCTTATTTCAAGTAATAGAGATAGCTTATCAAGATAGATATAAAAGATCTTGGGGATAAGATTATTAGAGAAGGGAATAATTATAATATATATTAGCTATTATATAAGAAATCATATAATAGGTCTATATATAACTTGGATTATATACTATTAGTAAGGTACTTATAGGTGCCTATATACTTTCACTCTTTCGATTAATTATAAATCAATTATATTACTATTATATACCTTATTAAATAAGTACAGGATAGACACGTAATCACTTATATATATATAACGGATATTTACCTGAATCTCTTAGGGGGTTTAGAGATTAGTTCTATACTGAATTCACTAGTCTCACAATTCACTGATTCCGTTAACTTATTACTTATTACTATTCATTTCATATTATAATTTAATAATTAAATTATTTACTTTTATAAATAAATTTTTTAAAATAAATAATATTATTATAAAAATTTATTAAGGATTTTTATAAACTATTAAACTTTAAATTAATATTTATTATTAAAGAAATCCCGAATTATTATTCTTTTTATTATAAACTATTAAACTTTAAGATTTTATCTCGACTTTTATATTAATTTAACTTTTTATATTAAGGAAATTCCAAAAAGTTCAAATTATTCTTGAAAAAATTTCATTAAACGAATATTTTAAAGAGTTTAAAAAGCTTTTTTAAAGTCTTTATTTAATAATATAAACTTTTTAGTCTTTTTATATATTTTTTATTTATAAGTATTTAAATTAATCTTTTTATTCTCTTTTACTTTAAATAATAATTTAGTTTTTAAATAATCTTATTAAATCTTAATAAGAGAATTTGAATAAATAAGGAATATTACTTTCAGGATTCCTTTCTTATTTATATAATTTGATTTATAATATAAATTATTTATTAAAATATTAAATAATTAATTAATTTAAAGTAATTCATTTAATTATAAGATTAAATAATTTAATTATAAGATTGAATTATTTAATTATAAGATTGAATTATTTATATAAATTATTTATTATAAAATATAAAAACACTTTTTAAAAAGAGTATTAAATATTAATAATAGTTCGAATACTTTAAGGCCTTTGAGATTCTTTATAAATCTCGGGACTTTAAAGTATTTTTTATAATTAATCAATTATATAAAATTATATAATTATATTATTATTAAAGAGAAAAAGGGAAAGAAGGAAATAAAAAAATTAAAAGAAATATTATTATTATAATATATATATTAATTAAATATTTTTTATAAAAGTTTAAAATAAAGAATAAGTATTATTAATATTTAATTTTATAAAAAAAGGATTAAAGTTTATATATTTAAAAAGATTAAAGAATTTAAAAGATTAAAAACTATATTATTTTATTTATAATTATTATTAAAAAGTAATAATAATATAATATTAAAATAATAAATTAAACGAATTTTCAAGAAATATAAATTATATTATATATAAATTTTATATATTAATATTTTCCTAATCCTTTTTTTAAATTATAATTAATTTTATTTTATTTTTCTTATTTTAATATATCTTATATATAAAATTGTCTTTTCGAGTTTATTAATTATTTATTTTCTTTTTATTTCCTTTATTTGTTTTTAATATATATTTAATCTTTTTAAAAACTTAAAACTTATATTCGTTTAATAAAATATAAATAAATAATATAACTTTTTTAATAATAAGTGTAACGGCACGCGTTATATACTTGCCGCACTACTGGTTTCAAACTGAGGATCCGACGTCTGGCGATGCGACGACGTCTCAAGTTAAGGGAACAGGTCTCAGGCTTACGGCTTAAGAACTTCTCTTCCTTCGACCTTCTCTTCTCTCCTTAACTTTAAGTTTTAGTTAGACCTTGAAATTGAGATCTTTGGCTTACGACCTCTGCTCCGTTCCTGCCGTTATAATAAGAATAATATAATTCGAATATTACTTTTTTTATTTATTAATAAAACGAACTATTCGGAGTTTAATATAATTTATTATTAAATATAAATTAATAATATTAAAAGTATTAATAAAAATAATTTCAAGAAAAGGGATTTCGAGAAAAGGGATTTTGATAAAGGGATTATTAATTAAAGTTCGAAAAGTAAGATTAATAAAATCTTTTATAAAGATTATAAAAACGAATATAATTTATATTAAAATATTTAAATCAATTTTAAAAGTAAAAGGAAATAAAATAATTAATATTCGAAATATTTATTAATATATTAAATAATCTTTATATTAAAACAAATTATTTAAACTTATTTAATAAAATAATAATATCTAAAATTCTTATATAAATGAATTCTTAAATCGAGATTTTATATCTTTATTTAATTCTTTAAAACTTATTATAATATTATTTTATATTTATAAATATTTAATTACCTTTTATTAATTTATAAATATATTTAATATATTTATTTTT
The DNA here is from genome assembly GCA_002865625.1 of Hyaloscypha hepaticicola. Classification (NCBI taxonomy): domain Eukaryota; kingdom Fungi; phylum Ascomycota; class Leotiomycetes; order Helotiales; family Hyaloscyphaceae; genus Hyaloscypha; species Hyaloscypha hepaticicola. The sequence goes on from KZ613514.1 coordinate 281,814, forward strand.
AATAAAAATATTAATAATAATAAAGACTATTCGATTAATAAATTATATAATTATAAATTGAAAAAGTTTTGAATATTATTTATAATATAATTTCTTAATCTTATTTTAAAAGTCACGAGGAATATTATATTAAATAATAAAGAATTTATTATAAAATACTCTTTATATAAAATAAAGGATTATAATATATTAATAAATAAGATTTTAAAAAGTCTTAAAAGAATAAATAATATCTTTAAACTCTTATTAAAAAGTAATAATAAAAGTAATTATACCTTTAAATAATAGATTTAAAGGTTAGATTTTCGCTTGGTTCACCCATACTAGAACAGGGGTTTTTACTGATAAGGGACGCTAAAGTCTTGGCAAAAAAAGATAAGGTTTCTACAAGATTAGTGGCGTGAATCTCCTGTTTGGGCCTAGTATGGGCCCTTAAGCCAATAAGAGCTCTTAAATCCAAGGGGATAATTTCCCGAGTTTAAAATTATATTCTTATTTAATACGCTAGCGCTTAATAAGTCACGTGAGGTTGGTCTAATTTAAATTATAGACTTGAACTAGGCCTATTTAGGAAAAATAAAATCACGTGCTTAGCCTTATTATTAAGGAAGTTCTATTTTTTTAAAAGTTTAAACCCGATATTGAGATTTTGAAGTGTAACTATAACGACATTATTGTATACAGTTAGGAACACCAAAATCACGATTTCAATCACTTATTTAAGACTTAAAATGCCGCCTTAATCAGTCGCATTATAAGGATTCCGTTTAACTAGTAATTTGGAGCTAATTAATGGACTATTAGGGAAAAAAATTACACGTGATTTAGACCGTTATTCGTGATAATTTAATTTTTTAAAAAATGGGTGCGGAAAATGGATACGAAATGGGTACACGGGAGTTATATCGGTATGGCGGCCTTAAATTTAAGGGTCTCGTCGATTTCTATCACTTATTTAACACTTAGAATTTCACCTTAATTAAGTGTCTTATATGAATTTCATTTGACTAGTAATTTAAGCTTAATCAATGGGTTATCAGGAAAAAAGTTTACACGTGATTTGGACCGTTATTCGTGATAATTTAATTTTTTAAAAAATGGGTACGGAAAATGGATACGAAATGGATATATAGGAAATTATATAAGTGCGGCGGCCTTAAATTTAAGGGTCTTGTCGATTTTTACTACTTATTTAACACTTAAAATATTATCTTAATTAAGTGCTTTACAGGGATTTCGCTTAATTAGTAATTTAGTCCTAGTTAATGGGTTATTAAGAAAAAAGTTTATACGTGACTTGGACCGTTATTCGTGATAGTTTAATTTTTTAAAAAATGGATACGGGAAAAATGAGTGCGAAATGGATATTATAACGGTCGGAATGCCCGTTATATGATTAGCTTGACTGTGGTTATATTAGTTTCAGGCTGAGGGAACTGATATCTGTAATACTGACGTCTCAGGCTAAGGGCATGGGCAAGCGTTAGGAGGGCATAAGACACTTCTCTCTCCTTGACTTCTCTTCTCTTCTCTTCTCCTTAGCTTAGTATTCTCAATACAACTGGATCTCACTGAACGCTATACTTCGACCTTTACGGTACTTCTTACTATCACAATACCTTTTAGGCCTGAAATGCTATACTCGTAATAATTAAATTTAAACTCTTATAAATAATATAACCTTGATTTAAAGGCTCTTGAATCGACCGAAGGCTCGATTATACTATATTAATAAAATTCTCAAATTTATTTCGATTATTAAAGGTTTTATAAACCGGATCCTTTTAATTTAAAAATTAAATAATCTTTTATAAAAGATATTATTAATTAATTTTAAGAATATAAAAATAAAAATATTAATATTAAAATAAGATTAAAATTAATAAAGAAATAAACTTGAATATTTAAAATAAAGAATATAATTTTAAAGTTTATATATTTAAAAAAAGACAGATTTTAATAATAATTTAAAATAAAATTAATAATTTAATAAAAGGAAATTTAATTTAATCTTTTTATTTTATAGTCTTTTTATATTATAATTAAAAAAAAATATCGAATAAATATATAAAAAATTTATATATATCCTCGCGAGAAAATAATTATTACGAATTATTGAATTTTTATTAAAGTTTTATATTAAATTATAATAATTAAACTTATTATAAAATAATTAAAATATAATCTTAAATGAAAAAATTATAATAATTAATTTTAATATATTAATATTATTTATTAAATTCTTTATTATAGTTTTTTAATATATTATTCGATTATTATAATAATAAATTTATTCTTATAATACTTATAAGATATATTTAATTAATTATATTAAAAAATAAAATATTTATATATTTAAGAAATATTAATAAAAGGATTTAAATACTCTCGAAATATTAAAAATGCGATTATTATTATTATTTAAATTAAAAAATCCTTATTAATATATTTATAATAAGAATCTTTTAAGAAAATAAATAAATATTATAATTATATATTATTATAAAAGAAAAGAAAAGAAATATAAATTAATTTTATAATTAAATAAAGGTTTAATTAAATCTATTAATTATATTATTAATAACTTTAAAATAAAATAATTCGAATATAATAATTTTATAAATATTAATATTTTAATAAATTCCCTTAAATAAATTCGAAATAAATATTAATAAAAAATAGATTAAGAATATAAATATATAAAGCGAAATATTAAAAAGAAATATATTATAATTTTATAAAAATAATAAAAATAATAAAATAAAATATATATTAAAAAGAAATAAATTAAAAAGAAATAAATTAAAAAGAAAAAGAAAAAGAAAAAGATTATTCTTATTAAAAATATAATAAACGAGAGTTTAAATAATAAAAGTAATAATAAAATTAATCTCGAGGATTTATATAAAATTAATAATAATAAGAATATTCTTAATAATAAGTTTTATATTCAATTCTTAAAAGTATATATTTCAAATATAATAATTATATATAAGGTTTTATATATAATATTAAATAATTATTATATTCGGAAATTTCTTATTTAAAAGTATTATATTTAAAATATTTATTAATATTAAATAAAAGATATTTATTATTAAATCGATTTTATTTATATAATTAAAAGTATAATAAAAAGTATTATAAAGATAATAATTATATATTTTAAATAATAATATAAAGATATTAAATTACTTTTTATTTATAAAATAAATAAAAAACTAAAAAGAAAAATAAGTATTAAACTCGTTTAAATTAATTATTATATAAATAATTATATTACTTATATTAAGGAACTTATAAATAATAAATTATATATATAAATAATTAAAATAATAAAGAAAATTTATAATTAATTATAATATTTCGATTATATAAATATATAAAAGAATAATATAATTAAAAAAAAATATTTATATCTTTTCTTAAAAAATAAACTTTATTATTAATTCTTAATAATAATATAATAATTAAAAGAAATATTAATATATTAAACGAGTTTTAATTCTTATTTAAATAATTCGAATTTTATTAATTACTTTAATAAAGAATTATATTAAGGTTTTTTAATAATAAATTTTTTTTTTAATTTTTTCTCTTTTTTAATTTATATTTATAATTAATTATATATATATAAATATTAATATTAATTTCCAATTATTAGTTAATAAAGTTATAATAATTAAATTAAAGAATTATAATATAAATCCGATTATTTTAATTAATAAAAATATTCGTTTTAAAAAATAATATTATATTAAGAATATTCTTTTTTTTATATTAATTTTAAATTTAAAAAGTATATTTTAATTAATATTTTCTTATAATTATTAATATAAAAGATAAAGTAATTAAATTAAAATATTTCGGATATTTATAATTAATATATAAATTAGACTTTTATTTTATAAATATAAATTATTTTTATTTTTATAAATAAATTAATAAAAGTAAAATTAATAAGAATAATAATTTTAAATAATATAATATATTTTTATTTATATTATAAAATATTAAATATTTATAAAAATATAATTAATTATTATTATATCTTATATATTAATATTAATTTAAATAAATTATTTATAAGAATAAATCTTAATATAATAATTCGAATATAAACTTTTATTAATAATAAATTATTAAAAAAGGAAATAAGTATTACTTATAATATAAATTAATAAAATATTTTATTCGAATTTAATTCTTTTTATTTCTTTTAAAGTTTCTTTATTAATATTATATATTATATTATTTTTAATATTCTTCTTAAAATACTCGATTTTTAATAAAAATAATATTTTAATAATAAAAATAAAAAGTCTTTTAAAAAGAAAATTATAATTTTTACTTTAATATAATCTTTTATAAAACCTTTTATAAAAATAAATTAACTTTTTCAATTATAAAACTATTATTATTATATATTATTTATAAAAACGAGATTTAAAAAGAAATTAAGAATATATAAAAGAGAATAAAAAGTATAATCTTTAAACTTTTAAATTAAGAACTTTATCGAATTAATAAATATATTATAAAATATAAAATAAAGAAATAAAAAGTATTATTTATATATAATAATCCAATTTTATTTAATAATTTATTTAAATTAAATTTATACTTTTTTAATTTTATAATCTTATATTAAATATATTTATAATCGAGAAATTAATATATTATATTAATTAATTTTATTAATTTTTATAAAAATATTATCTTTTTTATTTAAATATTTAAAAGATTATATTATTATAAAGATTTAATATAAATTAAAGTTTATCTTATAAATAATTATATACTTTTTTACTTTAATAAACTTTCTTTATTTTTATAAATTTTATTAATTAATATTTATAAATTAATAAATTAAAGATCTCGGTTTAATTTTAATTTTTTAATATTTTATAATAAAATAATATATTAAAGTATTAAAGGAAAAGATATTTTTTATATTAAATATTAATATAAATATATTTAATAAAATAATTATTATAAAATATTTTAATTATTTCTCTTTTAATAAAATTCTTAAAATATTTATTAATTTTAATTTAAATATTAATTACTTATTTTCAAGATATAAAATAAAAATTTATTTATTTATTAAAATAATAATATTATTCGAAGTTTATTTTAATATTATAAATAATTCGAATATTAGTAAAATTTATAAAAAATATTATTTTCGATAATAAATTTCGATTAATTTCGAATTTTCTTAAAAGACTTTTATATATAATTATAAGAATAATAACTTTTATTTTTAATATTTTAATAAAAAGGTTTTATATAAATAAATTATATTCTTTTATTAAATAATAAATTAAAATAATATAATTATAATCGTGAAATTATATAAAAAGATTATTTAAAATAAAATAAATCGTTTTCAAATTAAGAAGAATCTTGAAATTATAATAATAATTAAAGTAAATAAAATTAATAATTTATTAAAACGAATTCGAAAATAATATAATAAAAGAATAAATACTTTTTTAATAATATATAAAAGCGAATTGATTAATATAAGAGAGAAAGAAAAAGAATATATAATAAAAGAATAATAATAATTAAATAAAGGAATAAAATATTAAAAGACGAAATATTTCTTTTATTATATATACTTTTCAAATAAGTAATATACTTATAAGTTTAATTATATAATAATTATAATAATCGAGTATTTTATATATAATTAATTATAAAAATAATCGCAAATTAATAATATATTTAATAGTCGGGATAATAATTAAAATAATTATTTTTATAACTTTTTATTCTTATAAAACTAATATTACTTTTTATTTTTAAACGAATATTCGATTAAAAGAATTTATTAGCCAATCGCTTATATTACTTAATCGTTTAATTAAAAAAAATTATAATTTTAATTATTATTAAAACTCGATGATTTATAATATTTTCGATTCGGAAAAGATTATATATTCTTTTAAAAGATAATAAAATTATTAAAATCGTTTATATAATAATATTTTCTATTTTATTTATTCCGCTTTTAAAATAAATTATATATTAATTTATTTTTTAATTAAATCTCTTATTTTAATTATTATAAAGGGAAAGATATAATAATAAATAAAATCTTATAAAAAGAGTTTAAAATTATATAATCTCAAAATCACAAAATAATAATTTAATATAAGTATATAATAATAATAAAAAAACTCAAAACTAAAAAAGATTAAATTATAATTAATAAATAAAAAAATATATTCTCTTATAAATTATATTAAAAACTAGTCTTTATATCTTGAATCTTTATAGTCACGTGTTAATTTTAATATTATTATAATATAATCTTTTTAAATTAATTAAAAATATTAAAAATAAATATAATAAAATATATTCCTTTATATATAATCTCTTATAAATTATTACTTATTCTTAAATAACTTTTAATTAATTTTATTATTTATTTATTTATTTATTTATTTAATATATTTAAAAAGTCTTAATTATTTTTATTAATTATTCTTTTACTTTTCAAAAAGTGAAAATAAAATTTATTATTTTTAAATATTTTTATTTTCAAGATTTTAAATATTTAAAATCCCTTTTTTATTATAATTATAATTTTGATTTTTTAAGTTTTGTATAATTTTATTAATTTATTATATTATTACAAATATAAGTTTATAAGATTATAAAAGAATATATTATTTTCAAGGCATTTAATATAATAAATTATATTAAGAAAATTATTAAAATTATTTAATTTTATATTTTATAAAAAAGAGATATTATATTTTATAAATTTAAACTTATTAATTTTTAAAACTTTTTATATATTATATAAAATTATAATATTTTAATAAGAAATATTATTTATAATTATATTATTTTCTCTTATAAATATAAATAAAATAAGAATAAAAATCCAAAAGTATTTTAATTAATAAATAAATTCTTAAAAGATATAAAATTTATAAAAGATTAATTTATTCTCTTTTAATATTATAATACTTTATTAAAAGGAATTTATTTTATTAAAGAATTTTAAATATTTTAATAATAATTTCTTTTTATTAATCTCTTTAATAAGATTAATAAACTTTAATTCTTTAAAAGTCTTTTTTATAAATTTATTAAATTTAATAATATTTTTAAAAATAATATAATAGTATAATCGAGTCTTCGGTCGATTCAAGAGCCTTTAAATCAAGGTTTACTTTTTTATAAAAGTTTAAATTTAATAAAAATTAAAAAATTAAAAAATTCGAGTATATTTTT
>KZ613514.1:296392-320834 GCA_002865625.1 Hyaloscypha hepaticicola
TAATATTTTAATTATTAAATAAATAATAAATATTATTTAATATTTTAAATTTAAAATCTTTATATTTATTAATTCTTATACTTTTCTTTATTATATTTATTTTCCGTTTTAATTTTAAAAAAAATTAAACTATTACAAATAATAATCCGGATTATATATAAACTTTTTTTTTAATAATTTATTAACTAGACCTAAATTATTAATCAAATGAAATCCTTGTAAAGCACTTAATTAAGGTAATATTTTAAGTATTAAATAAATAATAAAAATCGTAAAGACTCTTAAATTTAAGACTATTATACTTATATAATTCTCGTATACTATTTCGTACCCATTTTGTAATGGCAAGAAGTACTGTAAAGGTTAAGGTATAGTATTCAATAATCCAGTTATATTGGGAATATTAAATTAAGGAGAAGAGAAGAGAAGAGAAGTCAAGGAGAGAGAAGTATCTTATACCCTCCTAATACTTGCCTATACCCTTAACCTGAGACGTCAGTGTTACAAATGTCGGTTCCCTCAGCCTAAAACCAATATAACCATAGTCAAGCTAATCATGTAACGGGTATCCCGACTATTATATATTTCGTATCCATTTTCCGTACTCATTTTTTAAAAAAATAAATTATCACGAATAACAGTCCAAATCGCGTATAAACTTTTTTCTTAATAACCAATTAACTAGACTTAAATTACTAGTCAAACGAAATCCATGCGAGGCACTTAATTAATATAGTATTTTAAGGTTAAATAAGTGGTGAAAATCGTAAAGACCCTTAAATTTAAGGCCGCCGCACCTACACAACTCCCGTGTACCCATTTCGCACCCATTTCGTATCCATTTTCCGTATCCATTTTTTAAAAAATTAAATTATCACGAATAACAGTTTGAATCACGTATAAACTTTTTTCTCAATAACCCATTAACTAGGCCTAAATTACTAGTCAAACGAAATCCCTGTAAGACACTTAATTAAAGTGGTATTTTAAGTATTAAACAAGTGATAGAAATGGTAAAGACTCTTAAATTTAAGGCCGCCGCATTTATATAACTCCCGTGTACTCATTTCGTATCTATTTTCCGCACCTATTTTTTAAAAAATTAAATTATCACGAATAATGGTCTAAATCACGTGTAATTTTTTTCCCTAGTAACCTATCAATTAGTTCCAAATTACCAGTTAAATGGAATCCTTATAATACCGTTTATTAAAGCGGTATTTTAAGTCTTAAATAAGTGATAGAAATCGTGATTTTGGTATTTCTATTTTATATAATAATATTATTATAACTATATCTTAAAATTTTAATATCGGGTTTAAATTTTTAAAAAATTATAATTTCCTTAATAATAAGACTAAGTACGTGATTTTATTTTTCATAAATAGATTTAGTTCAGGTTTATAATTTAAATTAGACTAATATTATATTATTTATTAAGTACTAGTATATTAAATAAGAATATAATTTTAAAGATAAGAGATTATCCCTTTGGATTTAAAGGCTCTTATTAGTCTAAGGGCCTATACTAGGCCCAAATAGGAGATTCATATTATTAATCTTACAGAAACCTTATCTTTTTTTATCAAGACTTTAATATTCCTTATTAGTAAAAACCCCTATTCTAGAGGAGTATACTTAACGAAAATCTAATCTTTAAATCTATTATTTAAAGATATTTTAATTTAATTATACTCGATATTCTTATATTATTTATTAAAAAATATATAAAAGGGAAAGTATAATAATAAATAAGATTTTATAATAAGACTTAGAATTATATATTCTCAAAACTATAAAATAATAATTTAATATAAATATATAAATAATAATAAAAAAATTCAAAATTGAAAAAGATTAAATAATAATTTAAAATAAGAAAGTATAAAGTTATTTTATAAATTATATTAAGAACTAATCCTTATATTTTAAACTTTAATAATTATATAATAATTTTTATATTATTATAATATAACTTTTTTAAATTAATTAAAATATTAAAAATAAATATAATAAAATATATTCTTTTATAATATTATCTTTACTTTTTTAATTATAAGAATTAAACTCTTAATAATCTTTTTCTTTTTATTCTTTTTTTCTTTAAAATCTTTATATATATATTTATTTTTATATAAGAATATTTTTATTTATTTAAATTAATTTAAGATTATTATAAGTTTAATTCTTATAATAAGAAAATTACTTTTATTTATAATAATATTTTATTAATAATCTCTTTAAATTATTTAATTTTATAAAATTTTAAAATTTTATTTCCTTTATTCGCGAGGTTTATTAAATTATTTAAATTTATATTATTTAATATTTTAAAGAATATTTTATTAAATCTCTTTTATACTTTTAATATAATTATAATTTATAAAAGAGTTTTATTTAAGAAATTAAAAAATACTTTTTTATTATATCTTTTCTTTATTAATATATTAAAGAATTTAAACTTAAATTTAATTTTTATAAAATCTTTTTCTTTTAATTCTTTAATCTTTTCTTTTTTCTTATAATATTTAAATACTTTTATAATATTAATTAATATAAAAATCGATTTATTATAATTGTATATAATTTATTAATTTCTTTAAAGAGTATATATATTAAATAAATAAATATTTTTTTTTAATATTCTTAATTTATTAAATAAGTTTCTTTAAAGAGTATATATATTAAATAAATAAATATTTTTTTTAATATTCTTAATTTATTAAATAAATCTCTTTAATTATATATAAATATTTATATTTATATTTTTAAAGTCTTTTTAAATAAACTCGAGAAATATTTTAATTTTCTTATTTTAAATATTTTAATATTTAAGAGTATTTTTTAAAAGTCTCTTTTCCTTTTTCTTTATTTTTTTATTTTTTTTAATATTCTTTATAACTTTTATAAACTCTTTATTCTTAATATTATATATTAATTAAAAGTTTTTTAAAAGACTTTTTTTAATTATATTCTTTTAATTTAATAATATCTTTTTACTTTCTCGTTTATATTATAATAAATCTTTCTTAAACTTTATAATTTATATAAATTTATTTATTTTAAAAAGATTTTAAACTTTTTTTTAAATTTCTTAAATATTAATAATTTTTATATTAATAATTTCGAGAATATATTAATATAAAATAAAGAAATTATATTATTAATATATAAATATTATAAATTCTTTAAAGTATTAAAACTTTTTAATAAATATATTAAAATGATTTTTAAAATATTTTATAAAATATTATAAAAAATATTATTATTATTATTAAAAAAGAAATTTTAAGAATATATTTATAAGATTATAAAGGGATTATTAAATTATTTATATAATTACTTTTTTCTTAAAAGAATAAAAAAAAAATTATAATAATAATAAAAGAAATTTAAATTTAATTAATTAAATAATTAATTAAATAAATTTAAATTATATATTAAATTTTAATTTAAATAAAGGATAATAAAGAAAGATAAAAATAATATATTATAATTAATAAATATATAAAATTAAATAAATATTTCAAAAATATTAAAAAAATAAAAATAAAAAATAAATAAGAAATATACTTTTAATCTTTTATAAATTATAAAATATTTTTATTAAAAGAAATATTAAAAGTATAATAAGAAATAATAATAAAATATATAAATATAAAATAATATAATTTTAAATAATTAAAATAAGAAAATATATTAAAGAATAAATAAAAGATAAGAAAATCGCTTTTATATAAAAGAATAATAAGAAAATAAAATTTGATTTATATATTTATTTTAAACTTGTTTTTCTTTTTATTTCCTTTTTTATTTATTAATTATTCCTTTAATAAATTTCTTAAATTTGATTTTTTAATTATATATAAATTTATTTTATTTTTAAAAATAATTTATTAATATTTTAATTTTATAATTTATTTATTTAATTAAATTACGATTTTATAAAAGCGAGATATTATTAATAATAATTAAAATATATAAATAATTATTTAAACTTATATATAAGATTTAAAAATTAATAATAAAAAGAAAAGTAATAATAAAATTTATAAATAATTAAATTTCACGATTATATTAATTAATAAATATTTTATCTTTTTTAAAAATCCTTTATATATTATTATAATTAAAATTCGAATTAAATAATAATTTTTTTTTTAATTTTTTTTTCTTTTAAAAATTATTATTTATTATATATAATTATTAATTTAATTATATATATTTATTCTTTTTAAATATTTAAATAAAATCTTATTTATTTTATTAAACTTTTATAATATTTTATTTTTAAAAGATTTTCTTTAATATAATTTTAAACTTTTATAAAATATAAATATTCTTTTAATTTATTTTTTAAATATATATAAGACTTTTACTTTTTATTCTTTTAATTCTCCTTTTTTAAATTATATAATTTTTTTAATATTAAGATTTTAAAGAGATTATAATTATCCTTTTAATTTAATTAATTAAATTTTATAAAATTATTTTAATATTATAAAGAATAAAAAATATATAATTTAATATTAATAATATTTTAAAAGTAATATAAATTAAGATTTATAAATAAAAAAAATAAAAAAATAATAAAAATAATAAAAATTATTTTATAATACTTTTACTTTTTTTTAAACTTTTATATTTTATTATTATATTATTACTTTATTATAATTATATATTATTTTATTTTTAATTAATATACTTTTTTAATATTTATTATATATTTTCATTTTCTTAATTAATTTATTATATTAAATACTTTATTAAAGACTTTATTAAATATTTAAAACGGGATTTATATATACTTCTTATAAAAATATACTTTTCTTTTTATTTAAGAATATTAATTTTCTTTTTTATTATTATTTTTTTTAAAATTATTCTTTTAAGAATATAATATATTTATTTTTCTTTAATTTAAATAAAAATAATATTCTCACGATTATTTTAATCGATTTAATAATCTTTTAAATAAAATATTTTAATTCTTTTAAAATTTTATATTTTTTATAAAATTCTTTTATAATCTTTTTCTTAAATTTAATATTAATTTTATATTTTATATTTTTAAATCTTAACTTTAATATAATAAGAATATTATTCTTTAAAGAATATTAATAATTCTTTCTTTTTATAAATTATTTTAATTTATTTTATATATATATTTTCTTTAATTAAATTTTATTTAATTTTTTAAATATATAAATATTCTTTATATTATTTATTTTTTTATTTAATATAATCTTAATTATTAATATAAGAATTTTATAATTTTAAATTTATTTTTATTTATTTTTTAAATATTATATATAAATATTAAATTTCCTTTTTTAATTAATATTATATAAATATTATATATAAAATCAAAATACTCTTTTTCTTTTATATATTATTAATCTTTTTATAATTTAAATTTAATAAGATTTTTATTCTTTATTTTAATTTATTTAATTTTAAATTTAAGGAATTTCTTTTTATTATTAATTTTATTTTATTTAAAAGTCCTTTAAATAAAGTATTTTATTTTAATTAATAATATAACTTTTCTTTTATATATTATATAATATAATATAAATCTTATAAGTTTATATATTATTATTTTATTTATAAAAAGTATTTAATTTAATAAATTTATTTAAAGTCTTTTATTTCCTTTTAATAATATTATTAAATCTTATATTATTAATTAATACTCGCGTTTAATTATATTATTCGCTTTTATATTATATATAAAGATTATTATTTTAATAATTTTTAATTTTTTAAACTTTATAATTATATTTTTTTTAATTTTAAACTTTTATTAATCTTTAATTTTTTAAATATATTATATTTATAAATGATTTTATTATAAATAAACTTTATTACTTTTATATTTATTAATATTTTATAAATTTAATTTTTATTTATTTTAAAAAATTATCTATTATATATTAAGAATATTTTCTTAATTTCCAAATTATTTAATATTAAGGACTCTCCGAATCCTTATATATATAATCTATAAACCCTTTTAATTTTATATTAAAGAGAATACTTTTCAATATATAATATTATCTTTTATTATAAATAAATAATTATATTTTTTATAATTTAATATTTTTATTATATTAATATTAATATAATAAAAAAGAAATATAACTTTTATTAAATATAAAATCGTTTTTTATTTAATTTTAATTTTAAATTAATATTTATAATAAGAAATATAATATATTTAAATATTATTATAAAACTTTAATTATTAATATTATATAATTATTTTTATATATATAATTTTTCGTTTAATATATTTTATTTTATTATAAAATTCTTTTTTTAAATAATCTTTAAATTTAATAAATATAATTAAATACTTTATAATTAATTAATATTTTTAAAGTAATTATTATTAAATAAATTAAATAAAATAAAGTTTAATAAATAAAAAGTTTTATTAATATTATTATCTTTATTAATATTTATATAATCCCTTATTAATTTTAAAATATTTAAATTTTCTTTTTTAAATTTTATTTATTTATTTTTTAAATTAATTATTTTAATAATATTTATATTTAATAATTTAATTCTTTAAGATTTTATTCTTTTTATTTTATAATCTCTAGCGTGGTATCGGCCCCCCCGGGTTTAACGGCCCCCAGATCGGGCAAGGCGCGCGCACGGGCCCGCCACCGCTTTCGATATCTATAAAGACCGCACACTACCCCCCTCTTTATTCATCCTCCTCTTCAATCCCTTCCCAAACACTTCCCGTCGCCCGGTCGCTTGGTCTCGTTATACGCCTACCTTCCCCCTCCCTACCGCTACCGCCTCTGTCAGTCTCACCGTAACTGAGGACCCTGGCGACGCGCGGTTTGAAGCCAGAATCCTCGATTCCCTCGATTCCCTCGATCTCCCACTCGATCTTCGATACTCGTGAGCATCTGCGACGGCGACCCATCCTCCAAATCATGTCGCATTAGCCGAGATACGAGCCATGAGCTTGATATCATGCCACCCTCCTACTCGCCGTCACACCATCACCCTCACGGCAGTGCTTGTCGGTGACCATGACAGTGGACTCTGCCTTGGCCATGCCTTTGTGCGTTACGACGTGGCAAATCAAGAAAATGCCGCACGACGACGTGGCCGGCTTCTGCCTAGCTACACTGCAGGTTGATTGCGCGCCGGCGGCGGCAGCGTTTCAGTGAGCTCCCCTGACCCCAGCGGAGACGATGGATTGCGTTTGTGTGCCCGGACTTGGGCTGATTTGCGACGAGAAGGGCCGACCTCTATGTACGTGGCGGGAGCAGATTGGATAGTTGGAGTTCTGGCTCCAGTATCCTGCAGTCCGAAATCTCGACCGCCCCTCTTTTCGAACACCGTCACACGACCCTGCCCGTCGACGCAGCTACTGCGATTTACCTTCCCTTCGTCCGAGCTGCTACTCCAGGGATGGAGGAAGGGGGAAACCCATTCCAGGTCCGAAGTGGGCAAGGCGGAGGTACAGCAATTGCAGATCCCCTCACGATCTCTCGATTGACGGTAACGTTATCGGATACATGGGTGGGACGGGCAAGTGGCAAAGTGCAAACAGATCCGGAGCCTTTTAATATCGGGACTCTATAACATCCAACCCTCGTATTCTTGGCAAGATGAGTCGGACGCCTTAAGCCTGCATGAGGATCATTTTCTACTGGCGCTGGAGGAGTGCGTCAGCCGATGGGTCTGCTGTTCAGGAAGTTCGCATGAGCTCAGCTCTGCATGGGATGGCGGGTTGAATCCCATGCAACGTGCCTCACGAGCGGACTTCCCCAACCCTGGCAAAACAAGGCGCATCTCACGGAGTGCAAGGAGTAAAGACCGGAAGGGGGGAGGTGGTTTTCATGCGCTGTGCCGTTTCTTGTGGTGTTTTGGGCATATGGGGAACGGGCTGGCGATGACGGCATGGCAGTTATGAACGGCAAATAGGCCACAGAGGGCGAGGTGGGAAGACAAGGCCCATCTTCACTTCAGTGTTACCTGTGGGCCGGCCATATAAACCTTCTGTATCTCCCACTTCTTCAATAAGATCGCAATTCACGAAATTAACAATTTTGCCAGGACCCCAACTTCTTCTATCCACTTTAAATTTTTCGATATAGTTACTGTCAATTTGAGTTACACCCAATTTTGGAAGCCTCCTTTGAACCCAATATCCTCCAAATGTGCTTTACCGCATATATGTGAGAATAGCAGATCTAGCCTGACAACCAGCTCACACGGCCAGCTAGTGTTACTGTATAATAAAGCAGACGAAATACTCGGGCGCGGCAAGCAGCCCGGGTCTGCCGTCGCACCGGCTCAATACCAGGGGCGTGACTCTGCATTTCAGTAATAAGGTGACACAGTCGGAGCTCAAGGTGCGATGAGAGAGGATTCTAGGGATGAACCTGGCTAATCTGTTATATGTATTTGCAGGCCGCCATAACGACTCCGCCAATAGTAATAACGAAGTAAATGACAGTCAGCCCTCGATTAACGAGCTCCTAGCTTTTTCGAGTAAGGGGATCTCGATAATATACCAGAACTTTAAGGATATCCCCCAGGGCCTAGAAGGGCCTGCTCTGAATACAAGCGGGGGCCGTCTCGATCTGAACCCCAGACCAGATAATAGTATAGGCAACAGCCATGGCACTCGAGATATACGCCCTGGCTCTCCGTCACTATATATCAAGCAACCTCCTTACTTATATACAGACAGGCCAGTGGTTCTCGAAGATGACAAATTATATATTCCCGAGCTTGTGCCTGAAGCCATTTCCGTCTCGGTCGATGCTAGCGCTGATCCCGTCTCCGGGCTAAGCAAAGGGCCGTGATGGGATGCCGAAGACGAGTACTATGTCGACGACGACTTCCGCCCAATTCCTCCGCTCGAGCAGGAAGGTTTGGCTTCGACGCCCGCGCTCGTCTAGTCTCACTCTTATCACGATCCCCCTAGACCCTCACAGGACCAGATCGGCTAATATGATAATGACGGAATGGGAGGCGCACCAGACGAGCGGGCGCCCCCGACTCTACCCTAGCCGTTGGGCGAGAGCGGTGGAGGAGGGAGTGATGAAAACGGCTCTGAGCTTGAGGGAGACATGCAATTAGTTTTCGAGGAGCAGGAGAAGTCGTTGCCGGCTCCCGCTCCCAGCTCGTTACGTCCTCGCTGTCCCTCTGCTGAGCCGCCGTACCCTCAAACTGAGCAGGAACATGATCGAGGCGTGACTGGCTGTGGCAGATCAGAGGAGCTCGGGCGTTGCCCTCCACGTCGTAGTCAGGACCGGGGGGAGGAGACACAAGAGCAACAGCAGCGACGGGAGGTGGCAGTAGTGCTGATGAGGGAGGACGACGACGAGGAGCCGAGGGAACGGGGAGCGAAGCGGCGGCGCCCGGACGAGACTGAGATTGGCAGCGACATCCAACACCCCGAAGCCAGCGATTGCGGTCATGACACAGGCGACGAGGATGATGAGGATGCACGACCTGCGAAACGGCGGAGGCTTCCCTCAACCGACAACGCTCCGACACTACCCGATGAGCCGGCACCCGTAGCTAACGACGACCACCATCCTTCGCGAACCTCTCGGAGTCCCTCCGTTATAATAGAGTCGGCACTGTTCGCGGAGTATCAGGAATGGCCATTTCAAGGCTTCTTAAAACGCACCAAGATTGGGAACAAGACGACGATATATAATCTCGAGTTCCAGTTGCCACATGTCCAGGAGCAGCTCTATTCCGAAGCCTTGGGCATGCGTTCTGACAAGGAGACGTCTACAGAGGCTGCAACCCCTCACGACGCTAGTGCACATCCCAAGATACATCCCGCCGTGGTTCGTCCTCGGATGAAGCGTGTTCGGTGGACAGCTGAAGAGGATGCGACGGTGCTCAAGATGAGGGACGAGGATGGCTGCTCGTGGGAAGAGATCCATGAAGACCTCCCCCACCGGACCCCAGGGACGATCCAGACGCACTACTATACTATCCGAGCGGGTGTTGGTGAAGCCGATGTATCGGGTGGCCAGCAGCAGAAGAGGCGGCGAGGCCGGCCCCGGAAGCAAACGTGAGGCTAGCTGTGAAGTTGTACGAAGGGTAAGAGATTTTCAGAGGCGTTATGGGAAGTGATGGTTTTGTCGATGGATTGATGGTCCGTAGTTGGAGACCGTCATGTTCGACGGTGATAGTTGTAGTCGAAAGCAGAAAGAATACCAATCAGTTGAACTGCTGTTGCAAGGACCACCAGGATATGGAAAATACGAGAAGGCGCTCGGTGTGGAGAATATCACGACTTTTATCCCTGCGCTCAACACGTTATGGGGTCTCGGCTCTCTCTTCGAACATCAAGCCGATTATGCAAAGGCTAGAATTATGTACTAGTCAACGCCTCGCAACAGGAAGTGGATCAGACACTAGATGATCTTCATGCTATCCTAGACATCCCAAAGGACCAAACCTGCCCACTCCGTCTACATCATCCTTCATTTCGCGACTTTCTGTTTAACAAGGAAAGATGCGGCGATTCGAAATTTCAAGTAGATGAGAAGCAAGCACATCAGACGCTAGTTGATTACTGCATACAGCTTATGTCCACATCTCTCAAGCAAGATGTCTGCAGACAAGAAGCTCCGGGTACACTTGTCGCTAATATAAAGAATAGTCAAATAGAGCAATGTCTTCCTCCAGAGGTCAGGTACGCATGTCTCTACTGGGTTCAGCATCTTCAGAAGAGTGATGCTCAGCTTTGTGACGAAGACCAAGTCCATCAGTTCCTCCAGGTACATCTGCTTCACTGGCTTGAGATCCAGTCGAGTACCTTTAGGCGTTCCTCGTCATTGACTTTCTCTAAGAAACGCAACACGTTCTGGTCAGTGCGAAGAATTGGCTCTTGTAATATTTCAAGCAGCCTTTTGCTCTCTTCGTCTGTCTCCTTGCTACGCGCGCGCTCACAATTCTGGACCTCGAGCTCGACTTGCACTTCCAGCTTTTCGCATTGGTCCAGAGGCTCACATATATCACCTGGCTTGAAAATCGCATGCACGACTCGTGTGGCAGTATTCTTGGCAAGTAATCGACACAAAGCAAACGTCCGAAGCATCACCGCATACAATGCGACAAGTGCCTGATTGAACCCGGCCAGAACATCTTCGGAAATCGCTCCAAGCTGGTACAATCTTTCATATATTGCCCCACGACTGATCAAGCAGGAGAGCTTCTCGGTAGCGGTAATTAGATATCCCATCTGTTCATGCTCTGCAATCGCTGCCTTTGCACAAGTCAGCAATGGTCCCTCCATCTTGCTTGTTCTCGATTGCTACGTGGAAGCGTTTACTGTGGAGGAACCAATTACTCATCTATCCGGCGATGATTGCCCTTGGGCTCGGTATCAAATTATCACCGCAGGTTACGCCCAGAACTCAGCTAGTTCAGGGGGGTTCTCGGACTGTTTCATGTCGACATTGGAAGATCTAGCACATTCAGGACAGCTCGTGAACTGCGTTTTTGTAATAAAGAAATTGAGAGAGGGACGATGTGCGTTTGAAGACGGTATGGATCCAGTAGTAATGGGGAAAGATGGCAGTGGTTCCATCCTTTTAGCTCCTATCCAAGCCTAGAACATATCATTGTCTGTATTTCGGTACAATAATGAGAATTATAGAACATTTTCGTCATACTTCACGACTTTGAGAATCATGTGATCTAAAGACCTCTGATTGGTGCTGAGGGAAAATACTGTCTGTCAACTAAGTCCCCTATAATAAAGACTCAAAATCTTGAGATAAATAAAGAAACGACGTTTTGTACATATATTAGAGTAGTTATTCTAAGTACTGTGGAATTTTGGAAGTCACAGGATATCACTCAAATTTCGTAACAGTGTGATATTCAAGATAATAGAAAGAGTCGGTTTAGGAGTAACCAAAGATAAAGTACAACAATATATTCCCACACTAAGTTTTCAGTGAGAGAAGTACTTAATATACAAGAGGTAAAGTAGTCGAATGGATCTTAAGGCGGAATTGGCTTTAAAGCCATTTCTCACTAAAATATTTATTTTTCAATCTGAGTGACAGGGGTAACGCTTCGGTCTGCAGGGATTTTCGCTTCGCAGGGACGTCTCTTAAAACCTTCTTCTCTTACTGAGCAAGCAAAGAAGTCCGAAGGCATTTTGACACCCTGGTTCCAGCTTTTGCTCCACTTTTGGCCTGCACTTGGTTAGATTCTGGCTTGATTCTACCACTTCTTTAGAGTCTATCATTCAATCCAGGCGCTGGCTCCAATTCCGACCCGTAGCTCTGGTCCTCTTCCAGCTGCTACGCGAGAAGCTGCATCGTTCGCACGGGTCCACTCTAGAATCCAGGCTTCATGTCTGTCTGGACGATGGACAATCTCCACAAACGGCATTTCAAGTTACGCAACTCCCTCCTGACGTGCAGCACGCCCAACCAAACCAATGACAGCCTCCAACCCTTGGGAATGGGATGGCGAAATGAAAGCGAACAAGACTTGGGATCAGGGTCTTGGAAGGTGGGTGTACTGGGACGAGGAGCATCAGGCTGAAAAGTACTGGGATGGCATCGAATGGCAATGGGTAAATAACCCTACTCAGGAGCAGAGCTTGCAGCAGCCCGGGACTTCCTGAGTCTGACATACATGACGAGACAAGGAGATACGGGATGAATGGAAGGCGAGGTGTTTGGAAGGCTCTAATATTTTCAAGTTTTCCTTGCTGCACGTAATTTAAACAAGGATTCCCTGCTGGTTTTGAGCCACGCACGTTGTGTGGCTCCTGTCTTGTGCGGGTAGACCCGTCTGTGCCTGTCGGCCAGAAATCCACATGTATATCGGTCGTAAACATATTCTTGTTAGCTATATAGTATGTTTTAGAATAACGCTCTTCCTTTTCACCTCAAGCACCTTTATAAAAAAATTTGGGGAATTCTGCCTTCTAATATTTCGTCCTCCACTTGCCAAAACTGCAACACAGTGTGCAAAAACCAAGTGGTGTGCAAAATTAAGACGTGTGTAAACACCAAGCACTTGTCACGGGACCACGTGTCACAGTTGCCTGTGACCATGAGTCACATGATTGAGTCACGTCGGACGTCTATTTAAGGATGAGCCCCCGCATTATTCTTCTTGGCTCCTTCGCGCTACGTCTTATATCTAGAATCAATACATACCTTGACTCAAACCCTCACACTGGTGTGTAGAAACCAAGTGGTGTTTACACACCAAAATGTGCAAGGGTCTCCATCTCACCTCGATCTTTGGATGGTCTCTATCAGGATGAACCCCTCAACGACAACGATCACCTCGCCTTTTAGATGGCCTCTATCCAGGATGAATCCCAGAACTTCTACAGTGGACTGCCGAATCTGGAGTTGGTGTAGTGCAGTCAAGAATACTTTGGATTTTTATATTATTAGCCGGAGTAGTTTGGGTTTCAATGCAGATTTTCAGCTTACTCAAAGTTCTACCCCGACATCCCTACGAAGCGAAAATCCCGTAGTACAACAGGATCCTCGACAAAATTACGAATATCGCAGCTATATATAATAGAATTTTATTTCGTACTTACCTCACTTTAGTTGGACGCATTTTAATTCTAATATAGGTATATAAATTTCATAAGAGCTTATATAAAGGTTATTAATTGCGTTTGAATTATTATTTGTTTTGTAACTCAGTTCTTCACCTAAGGTTTTGTCTGTATTTAATTAATATTTTCGAAGCTTAAAACTATAATAGTATTAAATAAGAGTAGACAAGTAAAGTTATAATGTTTATTTTCTTTCTTATTTCAAGGGGAGTAATTCTGTGCAAGAAAATTAGTGAGCCTCTATACTTCGAAACACAGACTTCGGCTATGCTTACTGTTTTTGACTTTGAGGCCTCAGGCTAAATATAGTGATAGACGGCTTCCAAATAGTTCAGCCTGTGGCTTAAGCGAACTCCTTAGTCATTACCTACTTCATCTCCACCAGCACTCTATTCTTAGTAACTTACATTACTGCTATTATTCTAACTATCTAGCAGGGCAATAATCTCCAATTCCTCTTTCTGCCATCCAAGTTAGTTACAGGAAGACAAGGTATAGGGGTGATTAGCCCCTAAATCCTAGACTGTAATGCTACGTATTCCTCCATTAGTTTTAGGGCTTCTTTATCTTGGCCCTGTCCTTTCCATGTGAAGGCAAGATTGGCCATGCTGGTCAGCGTGGAAAGATGTTCCGGCCCTAACACCCTCAAACTCGTCTCTATTACTTGTACCTCCAAGTCTTCGGCCTCCTTCCAGCGTCCCTAGTCCCGATATGTCGAAGCCAAGTTGGCCATGATGGTTAGCGTGGAAGGATGCTCCGTCCCTAACACCATCTTTCTCGCCTCCATCACTTGCACCTCCAAGTCTTCGGCTTCCTTCCAGCGTCCCTGATTCCGGTATGTTAAAGTCAAGTTGGCCATGCTCGTCAGCGTATCTGGATGGTGTGCTCCGAGCTTCATCTTGCTCGTCTCAATTACTTGCATCTGCAGCTCTTCGGCCTCTTTCCATCGGCCCTGTTTCCTGTACGTCGATGCTAGGTTGTCTTTGCTAATGAGTGTGTCCGAATGGTCCACACCAAGTACTCTGACGTTTATTTTAGTCACTTGCAGCTGCAACTTCTCGGCTTCCTCCAATCGGTCTTCTCTCACATATACCGATGCCAGATTATCTATACTAATCAGTGTGGAAGGATGCTCCAATCCAAGCACCTTCTTTCGAGCTCCTAGCACTTGCACCTCCAGATCTTCAGCATCCTTGGATCGCCCTTGACGTCTGTACGTTGCTCCTAAGGTAGCCATGCTGTTCAGCGTATAAGGATGCGTTTCGCCAAGTACTTTTCTTCGAGCGTCCAGTACCTGCACTCCTAACTCTTCAGCTTTACTCCATTGACCTTGCTTCCAGAATGTCAATGCTAGTTCAGCCATGCTAACCAGCGTGTCTGGATGCTCCTCGCCAAACAGGCCCTTACGAGTCTCCATAACTCGCACTCCAAGCTCTTTGGCCTTGTCCCATCGGCCCTGATCCCTATATGTCTCTGCTAGGTTCGCCATGCTGGTCAGCGTGTCTGGATGGTCTGCTCCGAGCTTCGTCTTGCGAGTCTCTAACACTTGCACCTCTATCTCTTCGGCCTCTTTCCATCGGCTTTGGTACCAGTACGTCGCCGTTAGACTGGCCATGCTAATCAGTGTGTCTAGATGGTCATCGCCCAGTACCCTCTTCCGCGTCTCCATCACTTGTACCCCTAGCTCTTCAGCCTTTTTCCATCGGCCCTGCTTTCCATTTGTCGACGCTAGCATATCCATACTGGTCAATGTGGAAGGATGATCTGCACCAAGGTCTCTCTTCTCGATCTCGAAAACTTCAGCAATTGCAGCCTCCGCCAAAGCATCGCGATGTCGAATCTGTTCAAACGAGATAAGCCACGTTGTAGCCACGGGATTCTTTAAATTGTCATATCTCCCGTCGTCCTCAAATTCCTCGCTAAGGAGATCAATAACGTCCTCTTCTTGATCTGCAAGGAGGGACGAACTCGATCCCATTCTCGTTAATATATGCTGCTGCCTGAATAATAGCGAGCGGAAGGTAGGTGAGCTCTTTTAAGAGGGCTATTGCATCTGGCCTATTTTTAACCAGATCCAGATCAATTAAACACTTCTGTAGTAGCTGTATCGCTCCGTCTTCGTCCATCTCCGGCACTTCTACGACATTCTGTTGTGCAAGCTTGACAGCTGTTTTCCTGTCGCGTGTTGTGAAGACGATGCATCCTTGCTTACTTCGTGGGAGGTAGTCGATCAGACGGCCGGATCCTGGCTCAGTCCCAGATTTAGTGATCCACATATTGACATTGTCAGCATTGTCGAATACCAGGAGCTACCGGCCTGCACTTTCCTTGCTCAGGTAACCTTGCACAAGTTTCTTTGTATCGGCCTTATCCTCGTCCGAGCCGGGGATCTTTAGCTGTTGGGCAACGTCGAGATATGCTTGATGGAGACTTTCCATGTTGGTCGCGGGTATCCAGATCACTAAGCAGTCCTTAAATTTGTCTCTAACTTGATAGACGAGTGCAAGCGCCAGCTGGGTCTTTCCTACACCTCCGAGTCCGGTGATTGTAATCTTAGTCGTTTGCTCTCTACTAAAAAGCCTCCCTTCAAGCTGAGCAAGCTGGGTCCCACGGCCTGTAAAGTTGGGATTTTTGTCGAATGGCACAATAAAAGGAACGAGTTTTTCTGAAACCTAAACTTAGTGTGGGCCAACACACACTAGAATAATATACCTTCTAGATCTTTCGGCTCGCTACTTTCATTAGAGAATCCTCTCACAGTGAATTGAAGCCGTTTCAGTGCCACCTCCTTCCCCTCGCCATAGAGCGGCGGCATAGACACCTCGCAGAGACCTAGTAGACAGTATATAATATCTTCTTCCTTTGTTATCTGGCGTCGTGCTGCCCATCTTATTCGCTCAGCTACATTGAAATCAGAGAACGGATTTCCTTGCAGGGCTTGAATTGGAATTCCAGTGATCTCTTGGATTGACTTCTCAAGTGACCGCTTATCACCTAATCGGTTGCCTTCTTTGGAGAAGAACTCGACCGTTGCTGGAGTAATAAGTTCTTGAAGCGTCCAGCCTCGCGTAAACCAGCTGCTACCCCGGAAAGCAGCTTCCCATGTGCTCTGGCTTGGCTGAAGGTCTCTGTCATGAGCGGGTGCTGATATATCCGTGAGGTACACGTAACATTTCTTCGTATCTCGATACCAGCGGAATATAGAATTGATAGCTGTTGTAAGCTCGTCAGTATCTGACTTATTAATGCTGCAGGTGTCGACCCAGAAGTATTGTAGGCCATCCTTGGCTGCTTGTTCTCCACAAAACTTGATCTTGTCAAAGCCAGATTTACCCTTTCCCGCACCACTAATGAGATCCTGGTATGTGACCTCTTGGCCATCTGTCCAAGTGTGCGAGAGTATTGCGTATGAGAGAGTGGTATGGGAAGCAACCTGGATTAGGCTGAACTCGCTGGGGTCTTGGATCTCTAAAAGACGCATGATGGCATACGAGTTAAGATGTTGCGTGTCTCCCGCAGGACTGAAGAGGGCAAGGTAAGATCAAAATCACTGTTGAGGCCTAGTGGAGTGTGGGATGAGAATGTCCGACGTAAGGCTCCTCGCAGGCGGAGATATCAGCACATGATGTATTTTGTGGCGCCCTCGAACTATGGCTTGATTAATGTTGAGCCACAAATTTGCCACTTTATCTTATTCAGCTTTCCCCTTTTCTCTGAATTTTGCTATTCAACGTCTGATGAAGGGTTATGCTGGAGTCGCGGCGTTCATGGATGAACACGCTTTGGCAGTCCTGATTCGGGGGAATTTTTTATTTTTAGAATTGCTGACTAAGCAATGTTTAACTCAGTTAAACATTGAATGCTCTTCACACTGACCATGCTTCTTCGCAGTTCAAAGCCATGGCTGCACCTTCGAAAATCGATTCAGCCACAGCAGTTCTCGATCGATTCGGTCATTCGAAGAGTAACACCTACGCTACCCTCTCCGGACTGAGCGGAGTGCCCGTGTCTACCTTGTGGCACCGTGACCACGGCCGTCCGTCAATCCAACGAAAAGGCGCCAAGCAACAATACCTCACCCCTCAGGAAGAGAAAGCGCTGGTCAATTATGTGCTGCGAATGTCTGAGACTGGATACCCGTTGCCTGTCAAGTTTTTAAGAGACTTGGCGCTTGTTATCGTGCGTCGACGAGCATCGACTTTCCAGATTCCTACGACCGATGACGATGGCATTCGACCGCCCGGGAAGAACTGGCCACAAGCCTTCTACAAACGCCATCCAGAGCTAAAAGCCATGCGAATAAAGGCACTAGACTGGGAGAGACACGAGCATAATATCTACGAGAAGGTAGTGGACTGGTTTACGGTTATTGGGAAGGAGTTGGCGAATCCCCTCATACTTGCAGAGAACACTTACAACATATGATTTAAATTCCGCTTAGTGATATGACATAAAAGTACTGGATCTGCCTAATTGAGTGGGACATTGGCCAATTGCATCTGCATGCCACACAATCTCTTTCTGCGGCGTGACACATTCTGGGACCTGTCCCCATCTGCCACAAAAGTAACTAGACCTGCTGCCTTAAACAAGGGTTAGAACACCAGGAATTTTAGTGCGGATCTGCATCCAACAACCGCCTACCTCTAGTGTGTTTCAGGACCTTTTAAAGTAGAATTCGAGTTGCCTAACGGATTTCAGTATAGTCACCCGGCAGGAACCGACAGAGAAACTCTCATAAGCTCCCCCTTCACGCAAGAACTCACGTTGGATGGCAAGGGGGAGAGGGGTTGGGCATCAGGAGGAAGAAGAGGGTATTTAGGAAGTTGCATTTACATAAAGTTTGAGGGAAGGGGAAGTGGTGGTTGTTGTGTATTGTTTGGGAGTTTGCATTGTTTTCACGGTCTATATTAATCGGGCTTGGGCTTGAGCATTGGAGCTGATGTGAAAATGTAGCAATGAAACTGAAATATTCTGGTATCTTGGATTGAAATTATCTGCGCTCCCTAACTTTTCCTGTAAGTCATGAAACTAGATGGTCCCCAACAGAAACGGCAGATGGAAGTGTTCTCCGTCTCTATCAAAAATGACAACTCCACCACACGAAGAACGTTCTTGGGCGATTTCGATGGCGCACATCAAATACAAAGGCTCCGTTGGGTATCTAATTGTTCATTTTCCCTTGCCCTCCTCCTCCGTGTAATCTGCGCAGGTTGTTTCTTCGATATGCCCTGAGGCTTTGCGGAGCTTCTGGTTGTCAGACTGCTTGCAACTGGTTTTGATCGGACTGCGCGTTTGGAGGGATTCGTAGATGCCGTCCTTGTTGGGTCCTTAGATACGGTAGTGGCAGGCGGCTGTATCCGTTTGCTTCTGCGCGGAGCTACACGGTCAGGCGAAGGCGAGGGCTGCGGTTCTGCTGCATCCACACCAGAAGATAATAGCAAGCCATCAGAGGATACCTTTTGCGAGATGTTCAGTTGCCGATGAGGCCCCTTTCTCTTTCCAGCAGCCTTTGATACCTTTGATGGATGGACTGGGCCAAGAGATGCGCTTGCCACCGGCTGCGGCTGCCCATCTTTCTGAGACTGCTTTCTTTTGTTTGGCCGCAACGCCTGCCCCTTCGTAGGATGAAGAATCCGTTTATCCATTCTAGGGTGAGGTGAATTCGGCGCAGAGGGAGGGTCTGCAGGTGGTCCCTGCTGAGAAGTAGTCATGACGGCGGACGCCTCGCGATGGTTTGATTCAACGGGAGGAAGGGGTCCAAAAACGGGTGCAATAAGCCTGTTTGCGGCTTCATTTAAGCCATTCGTATTGCTGCTGCCAAGGCGGTTGACCGTCTCGATGCGTGAGGAAAGCTGTCCAGTTGTTTGGGCCGGGATTCTCGACGCCGAGCGGCTGCCATGGGAGGAGCTTCTTCCTGCGTGTCCGCGCCTTAAGCCATGCTCGGACTTTGGGTGCAATGCAACGATGCGGGCCGGATATCGTGAGATGAGGAAGGCCACGGATCTTTAATAGGCTCCATATTCCTGGGTCATCTACGGAAGATACTGCATCCCAGCAAGGAAGGCAGAGTTCAAGCCAAGAGACTTGCATAAGGTGCCAGGAGGCATAGAGGAGCTCAAAAGCTTCGTAGGCATAATCGGTCGTCCGCCGCCGCCAGTCTGCAGCAGCGTGATCGTCGAGGTACGAGATGCTGAGAGACCGAATATTGCGCAGAACAGCGACGTCCTGACCGGGGCCTTCCTGGAAGAAGGCAGCCAGGGTCTGGAGGTCGTTGAAGGAGAGGATTTCGCCAATGTTGAGGTGGATTGGTGCCTTTGTTCTATGCTTCGCGGCAGCTGGGTATGGATGACCGAGATAGATCATGCGTAGGGCGCGCGATACGGAAGCCACTGCGTGGTGAGCTCTGCGCATGCCTACCCCGCCGCCCATTGGCAATGGGTGAGTGTCTGCCATTGCATACTTGATAATATGAGAAGTGATCTCAGCTGGTATAGCAGTCGTGTTGCTATGGAAGGTAGAGAAGCTTTGGCGTGCAAGGGAGATCAGTTAAACTTTTACTATTATTTCTTCTCTCTTTTATATTCCGGAATATTAATTCCTAGATATTACTAAATATTCCTGAGAATTCCTGGACTAATGAAATTCGCTTATTATACTTAATATTCTTCTAGTTAGACTTTTACTATTATTTTTTCTTTCTTTTATATTCCTGAATATTCCTATATATATTTATAATCTCCTAAATACTATTAAATACTCCTGAGAACTCTTGGACTAATAGAATTCGTTTATTATATTTAATATTCTTCCAGTTAGACTTTTATTACTATTTTTTCTCTCTTTTATATTCTTGAATATTCTTGTATTTACTTATAATCTTCTGAGTACTATTAAGTACTTCTAAGAACTCCTGGACTAATAAAATTCACTTATTAATTTTATTATAGACTATTATTGAGTAGTTATTAAAGGACTATCAGATAATGGAAAATTATAATAATATGAATATAATAGATATTAAAAGGGATAAGTATTTGGGGTATATAAGAGATAATATATACTTGATAATTATTATAATAATTAAGAATCCTGAAATTCCTGAGACTGGTCTTCTCTAAAGTATATATTATCTAGAGTATTGATTCGATATTAAATAAGTCAAGTTAGTTCTTAATAATAATTATAAAGGAGTCTCAATTGCCTTTATTATTAATATTATTCGAAGAGTCTATTCTAATAGAATTAATAGAATCTATAATAGATTAAATAGATTCCCTTCTTTTATATCTATTTTCAAGAAACTCCTTGAATATAGGATTATATATTATTAATTGGCTATAATCTATATAAATAAAGGCTTATATAAAGATATATATAAGATTCACGAGAATATCTATTTCAAGTAGTATAGGATATTTATATTTACGAATATATTAAATAAAAAGTAAGACTATTTCAATAAGTACTTGAGACTTATTATTAGTAATCAGTTAATATATAATTGTATTCGGGGAATTAAGAGTAAATAGTTTTAGATATTAAATTCTTATAATTATAAAGAGTGAATAATTCCTGTAATAGACTAGTTTTATATTTATATAAACTTCTTTTTAATAATTATTAGAATATACTAGACTCCGGAAAATAGTTAATCGAATATATAATATAATATAATTATTAATTCTATTATCTGGGAATATATTCCTGGAAATTAATTATATTCGAAATATTATATCCTTAAACCTTTTTTAATTCGAGGATTTATATTCCGGATTCTTATAATCCTTTATATTAAACTAAAATAAAAGAGTCTTTTAATTAATAAGAATAGAATTAATAATAGTAGTCTTTTTATAAATAAAAACTAGAAGAAACTAAAAGGATTTAATATTATTCTTTTCCGATTAAGTCCCGAGATTTTTAAGAGTCTAGTTAAGAATATTTAAAAGAATATATTTATGAATAAGATATAATTAGATAAAGATTAACTAGATTAGAAATATACTATTATATATTATTATCTAAAAGAAGTATAATATATTTTAGTTATTAAATATATTATAAAATATAAAGATATTAATCTTTTTCGAATAATAATTATCTTTTTAATTATTTATTTTATAAGAATTAAATAAATAAACTATATATATAAGATATTTTATATATTATAATAACTTTCAAATAAGGTCTCTTTTCTAGAGTTTTAATCTATTATTAAATCCTTTTTCTTAATTAATTAGTTTAATTATTCTATAATCTGGAAAGTAATTAATTTAGATCTAGAGTATTTAAATAGAATAGTAAAGTTTAAACTAAAGATATTCAAGAACTTAATCTATAATTTTAATATAGTCTTTAATAATATCTATTTCACAAATACTTTTATTAGAACTCTCTAAAAGAAGTTTAAAGAAAGATTTAGGAAATTAATACTTAATATATATATAATTACTTTTATTCGGGATAATATATTCCTTCGGACTTATATATTCTAATTAGATAGTCTAGAGGAATTATAGTCTATTCTAAAGTTTTATAAAATAGAATTATATTCAAGGAATATATATCTCTTTATAGATATTATATAAGATAATACCTTTAAGTTATTAGAGTTTATTAAAAAGTTTAATATTAAATTCCCGAAGTAATTAATATTATCTAATAGATTATATATTATATTAAATAGTTTAAATAATATTAAAATAGAAGTCAAGATTATAATTAAATAAATAATAAAGGAATATACTAAAATCTATTATATAAATAGGAATAATATAATAAATATAAATATAAATATAAATTCTTTAAAAGGGGATATTCCAAATATTAATATTTAATTAATATATTTTCTTTAAAAACTTTTAATATATTCTTGAATTCTTTTTATTTATCTTCTTTTATTTATATATACTCTTTATAGTCTAATCTTTATTAATTCTATAGAATATATTTATTTATTTAAAATATAAAGTTCCTAAAAGTATTTCTTTTCGATTTAGAAGAATTTCTTCTTAAGGACTTATTCTTTTCTAATCTTAATTTAAATAAAAGAATAAGAGAAAATACTAGAATTTGAAGAATTATAAATTCTAGAGAATACGGGAATCTAGGAAATAATAATGAATAGAGAGTATTTATATTATAAAATAGATATATTAAAAATGAGATTTTTATAATATTATTATTTTCGGAAGAATTTATCGGATAATAAAGAAATTAAATTAATAATATCTATTCTTATATTAAAATACTATCTCTAATTAATATATTTAAAATATAATATTTCTCACTCTGAATTTGATATAAGTTTATAGATTATATATATAAATCTATTCGAATTTTGAATATATTATTTATATTACTTTTATTAGTATTCTAGACTCTATTTATATAATAGGACTAGTCTAAAGTTCACTCAAATTTCGATAAAATAAACAATTCTCGAATAGAATTAAGTAAATATATAAATATTATAAATATCCATTCAGATAATCTATATATTAATTAATCTAATATACCAAAATCTAATAATATTCCCAGACTCTCTTAAATCGAAATACTAGTATTACTAGTACTAGAAGATAAAGAGGAATGGAATATAATAGACTATTATTTTTTCTATAAACTAGTAATTAATTTAGTCTCTATAATTAATTTATATTTCGAAAGTATATAATCTTTTATATAAACTTATATATAGTATTAAATACACGAATCTCTAGAATATAGTATTTATATAATATTATTAGAATTATATTTCTAGTATTTAAAGTTTTTCTTTTAATATTAAGAATAATAATTATTATTTAGAAATTATTTATTCAATTCTGTTTTTATAATTCGATTAATATAATACTAGTTAATATAGAATTTTTCATTTAGATTATCGATTTCGGCCTGGATTATATATTACTATTTATTAATAATTTTATAAATATATAAATTTATAATTTTATAAAATCTCTATTACTAGTCTAGTTAAATGTAATTTATAATCTGGGAATTAGTAAAATTCAAATATAATATTAATAATCTAATAGGAATAATAATAGGAGTAATTGGAGAAAGAATAATTGGAATAGTTAAAAGAGTAATAATTGGAATAATAGGAGAGGTAATAATAGAAATAGTAAAAGGGATAATAGAATACTAAAAAGAAGAATTTTGAATAATAGTTTAAGAAAGGGACAGGAATGGGATTAAAGGAGATTCAAAGAAAGATTAATTAACCGGATTTAAGTAAATTACTAGAGAAGAAAATAGATCTGATTTCTGATTATTATTACTAAAAGAAATACGAGATCCTCGCAGCTCGCAGGCTCGCTGACGAAGACCTCGTTAGTCACACCCGCGGTCACAAGCTCCTGCAGGTGTGACGTGGATTAGTAAGCGAGTCACATTACTCAAAATATTTGAGCTTCTAGGTTTACTACTAAGCAGGTCACGTGATTTTGAAAAATTTCTCACTTAAATCCACAAATGGATTTAGGCTAAATTGAATGGTTTCACCCAGCCTCCCCACTTAATAACACTACCAATTATAATATAAGTACCCCTACTGTTACGGCCTTATTTACGCCTTACTAACAGTCCGTAGCATGTCTTCTACTACTGCTACTACTGCTGCTCCTGCCGCTGCTCCTGCTGGCCCGCCGCTGCCCCCCCCGCCGCCAGCCCTCCCAGCCCTCCCAGCCCAGCCCACCCGTACCATGGCTGCCCTGGCCCTCCTACCTCCCCGCCGCCGCGCTGTCTTGCGGGCCGGCCGCACTACCAACCCCGCCCGGCCTTCCAATCTGGAGGCCGAGCTTGGCCAAATTGTTGGTCAGGCTC
>KZ613514.1:320934-345447 GCA_002865625.1 Hyaloscypha hepaticicola
CTCGTTCCGTAAGTAAACCCACCTTATACTTACTGGTTATTTACGGACCGTAACTGATTTTTACGGGCATTTACAGGCCCCGCCGCCGCCGCCCCTGCCGCCCCTGCTGCTCCTGCTTCTCCTACTCCTCCTGCTCCTCCTACTACCCGCCGCCGCCTCCGCCTCCGCCACCGCACCACCTCTTCTTCTCACCCGCTTCACGGGGTCGCTATCCGTCGTCGTATAGTTGACCAGGTCGCTCCTGGCAATGCTATAAACCGTAAGTCTTGTTCGCGGACCGTTACGGACTATAACTGAGGTGTAAATAGGCCTGCACCGTCCCCGCCACCGCCACACTCCCGCTGAGCGGGCACGCCGTCTCGCTGAGCTCTATAGGGAGCTAGCGGCTCTTTATAAAGAGGAGGCGGAGGTATTGGAGGAGAGAATATGGGAGGTGCCAGAGAGTGAGGAGGATGTGGAGATGGGAGGAGTGGGTGGGGGAGAGGAGGGTGAGGGAGAGGAGGGTGGGGGAGAGGAGAGAGAGGAGGAGGAGGATGTATGGGGGGGAGAGGAGAGTGAGGGAGATAGGGGAGAGGGGAGGGAGGGGAGCCCGGAACTTTAAATCCCATAAAGGGTCGCCTTGGAATAAGGTGTGTAAAACTTGTAATATATTCCTTGTTTGTATTCTGTTTGATTTCGGATCCTTTACGGACGAATTGGCCTAGTTACGGATAAAAGTGTATCCGTAAAATCACTTCACGACCCGTTCCTAATAATCAAGTACCCGTAAGTTATAAAATATTAAAGTATATTAGCTAATACTTCAGGATATATAATATTTAGGGTCTTACTCTTATTTTCCTCCGGTAAAAGAATACTTAAGCCATTTACGGACAATATACGGGAGACTGCTATATAAAACTGGCCGTGAGTAAAGACAGGTGTCTGTAAGTCCAAGCCAATAATAGAAAAGGACTGTCTCTGAGACTTATTAATCATTATAGTAAAGTATAAACGGACCGGGAACTGTATACGGGAGAGTGAAATCCCTAAGCTAGTATCTGTATCAGATAGCTTTATCCGTGGAATCACCCGTAACTGATTGTCAAAGTCACCTTCAAGTATACGGGCTTTAATGCAACGGGTCCGTAACCCTGTAATTACTATCCGGGTCCCGTTATAAAGGCCTTCTTGTGGATAAAGGTTCTGTAAGAGTATTACCGAGGCCCCTATCTTTAAGGTAAGCCGGGACGGGGGTAGTAACGGGAGATCGATACTCTGTAACTGCTCTACGGGTAGCTCGTGCATGTCATTTCCTAATGTCTCGTCCGTATCAAACGAATCGACTGACTAGTAGATCCGTAACGGGCCGGGCAAGCGGCTAATAATCAGGGCATTCAACTCTGTTACTGTTATATTTAAAGTTATCAAGAGGCACTGTCTGTAAAAGGCTGACGGATCCGTTACGGCCCGTAACAGGAGCTCTGGCGGATAAACGTGATTAATAAGGTCCGTAATCGACTTTGGTTACGTGATATAGTCCGGGATCGATACTATTCCATTCAAGGCCGGGTTTATGGGCAAGTTACTAATCCAGCGGACAAATTCCTGGCCATTCTCCTCCTCACAGACCCGTATATTCGTCCGTAAATAGAGTTACTTTAGTCACGGCCAGACAAATGACTTTTGGAGGTATGTAGTCATAATATCAGCCCGTGAACCATGTGATATAACCGGCAGGATCTGGGCAAAGTCCCCGCCGAAGATTACGGGCATGCCCCCGAAGAGTATATCATCCGTTACGGACCGTAAATCGATAAATAGCCGGTGAATGACCTCAAAGCAATACTTGTACTATATTGGAACCTCGTTCCAGATAATTAGATCTGTAGACTGTAAGACCTATACTAAAGCGCTCTGTTTCGTGATATTACAGGTAGAGGACTTGTTTAATAGGATCGGGATCTTAAACTGGGAGTGCGAAGTATATCTATTCGGAAGGAGGAGAGCCGTAATACCCGTAAATATTATACAAAGGACCGTTTTCCCTCGTTCGCGGAAGTAGTAATAAAGGGTCTTATATAAGAATGTCTTGCCGGTTCCGCCGGGCCCTTGCAGGTAGAAGTGAGCGGTTTGCGGGTCTGACTCGATAGTCGTAATAATCCGTTCAAAGCACGACTACTGGTCTAGGTTCAGTTGGGCTTGCATTGTGGCCGCAAGTGACACCTGCCGCTCGAGAGTAGCCGTTACGGATAATGAACGGTATTTACTAGTCCAATCCCAGACAAACGGCGGGAGCCCATGGTCCGTAAGTGACTGTTACTGATCCGTTAAACCTTCTACTAGTAAGAAGAGGCCGTAATCGTAATGGGGCTCAAGTAAGGGGAACGGAAACCTATCCTCTCGGGTAAGCTAGTGCCAGAGATCGTTATAAAAGTGGTGCTTATACTAATCCCAGACCGTTAACGGGTCTGCAATGAGCCGGTAGCGAAGGCCAGTAAGGAATAATGTCCGTAAACCCTTTGTAGGCGTAAATAGGACCGTTTTATTAAAGTACTGAAACCATTCCTGGTTATTTTCGGCCAGTTCACGGGTAATACAGGCAGCTTGATAAGTCGGGTAACGGATGCCGTTAACGAAATACAGATCCGTAAAGGACCGAGGACCGTGAATAACCGTAAGTAAGAGCTGTAAGTAATAGCGCTCACCTGATATGGGACTGTAATGATATATACGACCGACCGTTTCACCAATTTTCCTTTTATAGTACTTCCAGAACCGGCCCTTCTGATCCCAAGTAAAGTGAACTGGAAAATCAGTGTATAGGAGATGCCGGGCATTTTCGTGTGTAGTATTATACTTAAAGAAGGCCATCAAGGTTGAACGGGTTATAACAGTCTTTATGGCCAGGTCCGAAGGGGAAATATTATCCGGAAAGTAAACCGTTTACTTACTCTCAAGGTGAACTGCCAAGTACTATACGGACAGGAATTCCTGGTGGGTCGGGAACTCAAATAGTCACCAGATAGTCTCACAGGGGCTTATATACCGGGCTTGGATATAACAGGTGATCTCGTTGTCCGTAGCCGTAACCGCAATTGTTATACAGTCCGCTCTCTTGTAAATGTACTTATAGATATACTTGATCGCTTGAATAGAGGAGCAGATCTTAATATTAATATGCGAACGATACTTGTAAAGTAAATACGGGTTATATAGAACGACCCAGCGGTTATCACGGATTACCTCCTGGTCGGGGGAGTCTGGTTTGCGGACTATAACAGTCTGTCCCGTATCCCGTCGGTAGTATTCCGGGTAACCGTTATTATAGATCACTATTCGATCCGCAAACGCCTTTGGGAACCTTTTAGAGTATGTTAACGGGCCGTGAGTATGCTTACGGACTATATACGGGGCTTGCGGGTAATCCTCCCTACAGGGGCCGTGAAGTATATGAGCCGTGATCAAGGCCCGTAACTCGCTTGTAGGATCCTGTAACGGGTCTGGAATCTCAACCGATACTATCTCGTCTACCTCCTCCGGTCGTTGGAATCCGACGGGTGCTTTAAGGAATAAGAGTAAGTGTATATGTGGTAAGCCTCGCTTTTAGTACTCAATCGAGTAAACGTGACCCGTATACAGACCAAAAAGGTCGTTTTTCACGTCCTTAAAGAGCTCTTGAACCTTGAGGTGAAAGACTCGTGTAATGAGATCCGGCCGATCTGTAGGTTGCAGCCCGTTATACTTCTTTAACTCGCGATTAATCTCCGACTATCGTGGATTAGCTATAAAGGTAATAAAGAAGGTCGGCTTCCCGAAATAACGGACGATAGCCATGGAATCCTGGAAGAGCTATTATATATGGCAATCCCTGCCCGTAAAAGAGAATGGGAGAATAAACCGGTAACCTAAATTAACTGGCGAGACGTCTTGGCGAATGAGAGTATCCGTTAAGCTATTATATATATCCGCACGGATCTTATCTTAGTGATTATAGAACCAGGTTAAAGCAGTAGTCTCGTACGCGATAAAGGTATTAATAATGTACTATTGAAATAAGCGAGTAGCCCGAAAGAGAGGGATTAAAAACTCCCTGAGACGGGTATATAAACGGAACCGATAGAAAGAATACTATTCAAGACGGTCCCGTAAATGTCTTTGACGGATATCCCGGAGAGGCAATCCGTAATGCTACCCGTACTCGCTGTACGGAAAGAGGAGGATATAATAAAGCGGTATATATATAGTATAAGTAACGGATATCTGATAGAGTTGCGGACCGTTACCGGTAGGCCCACGGACTGCAAGAAGAATATTATATTGACTCTTATCCGCAAACTCGTCCGGAAGGATCCCAGCTAACTCTATAGCGATTAGAAGGTTCTCACGGTATCGGTCTGCCCCGGACTGGAGAATAAGGCATATTTGCGGGTTGAGGAGAAGCCGGAACTGACCCGTTTAGTTAGCTAAGCGCTCCCGAGCCGTTTTGTAGATCCGTATAAAGGGATTATAGTCCGTAAGTATCTCGTGAAGGCCGCGAAGAATTGTCCGGTTAAGTTACGGGTAGTACTGGTTGTGTATATCCATTGTGTAATCAGGATTGTAAAAAAATAACTGGGTAAAGGTAAGTACTTCCTGAAGAGCGGGCTGTAAGGGTCCTTGCCAGTAAAAGAGCTCGCCGTGAATCTGAAAGCAGTGAAGACCGCGCGAGAGGTCAGTACGGGTATCTTTTATATAGTTCACGGATATAAAAGTGAGTACTAAGTTATATGCCCTTATATTCTGACGAAAGCTACGGGCTTGCGGATCATCCCCTTCTAAAAGCGCCCGTAAAAAGGGCGGGGGCGTTCGTAAATACTCTAATATTACATCTCCCCGTTTGTAACACAGTTCAAAGTACTGCTTTGTTCCAGGTATTATCTCTATTCTTCAATGTTCCGTATTATAATACTTGTATACAATATTCATCGGCTCAAGGTCGTGTGCTGGCTCAAATCGGAACCGTGAACGAAAGCCGGGATATATGATACGTGGAACAGGTGGAGTAGGTTGAGCAGCCGGAGCAGGCAGAGTAGCCTGAATAGGAGGAGCAGGTGCGATGGGTACGTTACGGTCCGCGAGGGTCTGCCGAGTGCGTTTTCGGGGTCGGGGGTTCTTATCCCCATTCGTAACTGGTTACTGGCGGCCACTACGGGTCTGGCGGGGTGCATTTGGATCAAGGTCAGCGAGGGCAGGCCGGCAGGCTCTCTGGCGGGCCTAAAAAAAAGTCAATTAAATCTAGGAACAGGAATAATTCAGAAAGGGAACGAAACCCGGTACTGTAAACATATCCTATAGGAATCCCCGTTCTTAGGATTTCGCGGGAATTGAGAGGAAGGATAGTACTATTTATATATATAATAATAGGCCCGGGGAGAGGAATCTATCCTATAATCTGCCGGATAAAAAGAGGAGTATATACGTGATGAAGCTTTCTGGCTAGATAAGTGAAAAGGAGGAGCGTGAAGGGTTATGGAGGAATTTTGATATTCCTGTTTAGGTAAGGATATGTGACCCGTATTTTCCAGGGTGCACTGAGAGCCAATCGCTTAGAGTGGCCCGACTGTACGATAATATTATATAGATTAGGAAATACTATAGAGGGAAAAGAGTTTCTAGACTTATAAATATAAATAATAAGATATAAATATATTATTATTCTTATTTCCAAATCCAATATTATTGAAATCATTTCCGAATTCCTTAAATAAAGATATATAAACTAATTTATAAATATTCTCTCTTATTAGTTTATTCAAATTAGAGTCTTTATTATTATTATTAGAATAGTAATTCTGATCGAAATTTAATTAATAGTTTTATAAATTCTCTTTATTAAACCTATTAATATCTATTTTAATATTATTATCTGATTAGAAATTATTATTTATAATATCTATTTCTGAATTCGAGATATTTATATTTATTTTAATATTTTTATTTTATTAATTATCTTTTATTAGAATATCTCTATTTATATTATTATTATCTTGAATTTAAATTAATAAAACTGAAAATAGAAGAAATAAGAGAATAAGTAATTAAAAGATAATAGGAAAAGGGAAAAGGAATATAAATAAAAGTAATATTACTAATATAATTCTTTTATTAAAGTTAAAATTAGTCGACTTTCAAGGTGAGTAATATATTTATTAAATAAATATAAAAAAAAAGGAAATTCTATTATTATTATAAACAATTTCAAAGTGATTTTCGTATTACTAAATCCGACTAGTATATATTAATATTATAATCTCGTTTAGATTAATATTTTATAAATATATAAGATTCTATTATTATAAAGAGAATATTATAATAAATTTAATAAATAGAATATAATATAGAATATAAAATAGTTAAAACTAAAGAGATTATAAAGTCAAAAAGATTATAAAATTAAGAAGGAAATTAAGAGAGAATTATTAATTTAAAGTTTTTATTATAAGAAAGTGAATATATATTTACTTTAAAACTTATAGAATTTTATATTATAATTAATCCAGGAATTTTCAGGAGTATTCAGAAATACTTAATAATATCCAGGAATTATTAATTTAAGATTTTTATAATAAGAAAATAAATATATATTTATTTTAAATCTTTATAAAAGAAATAGAATTCTGTATTATAATTAATCTAGGAGTTTTTAGAAATATTCAAAAGTATTTAATAGTATTTAGAAATTATTAAAAATATTTAAAAGATATTAAGAGATATTAGGAATTATTAGAAGATATTAATTATAAGAATAATCGAGGTGAATATACTTATTTTAGATTATTTAAAATATATAATAAGTTTATTAATTAGAATATTACTTTCTGGAATATTTAAATATAATATATTATTTTTTCTTTATTTTAAAGTAATTATAAAATCAGGAATCTTTATAAATAGTTAAGAGTATATAATATTAAAATATAAGAGTAAACTTCTATAATTGATTAATTCTCAAGAGTATTTATAATAATAAGATTATAATTTAAAAGATAATTATAAATTACTTTATATAAAAATATATATTTTATTTATTATATATATATAATATTTAATTATATTCTTTTATTTAATTTATATTTTTAAGAATTCTGATTATTAAAATATAATTTTTATAAAAAGTATAATTATAAAGTGAATAAATATACTAGTATTTAATTAAATAGTGAAATTCGATTCTTAGTATAGATTTTACTTTAAAGAAAGATAATATTATTAAATAAGATATTATAAAATTATAATATTCCAAAAAGTATTTATATTTATAAATATTTATTAATTATTATATAATTTTCTTTTTTTGAATATTTTATATATTATACTAGACTTTGATTAATATATTTTTGTAATATTTTCTAATATTCGAATTAATCTTTTGAAAAGTATATAATTTCTTTTTTATATATCTAGAAGGGGACTATTTCTCGAAAATTATAAAAGTCCTATATTTCCGTTCAGATTATTTTAATAGAATCTCTATTTCGGACTAGAAATTTATTTCTGGAAATAATAATTATATATTTGGAATAATAGTATTATTACTTATTTTAATCTCCTTTAATAGTTCTAATTATATTTCCGGAATTAGTATTTGTAAATTAATATCTAGATTTGGATTTTCCGGAAATTAAATCTATAAATTTATTATTATATATAAATTTATAAGAGAAAAGTCCGGTTTCCGGTTCCTGATTTATAATTCCTTTCTCTTAACTAGACTAAGAGTTTTTAGTTAATTAAATAGTTTAGGGTTTATATTCTTGATTATTGGAAATTAGAATAATAGAGATAATATAGAAATTAAGAGTTTATATTTCCGATATATAAATAATAGACTAGTAGATAATATAAATAATAAAGATATTATAGTAATTAAGAGATTATTAAGAGTTATTAATTGTAATAAAGAAATAGAAATCAAATTGGATTATAATAAAAAAAGAATAGAATTAATAGTAAAGATATTTAAATCAGAATTATAATATTTTAATAATAGAATAATTAATTTTATTA
Organism: Hyaloscypha hepaticicola; assembly: GCA_002865625.1. Classification (NCBI taxonomy): domain Eukaryota; kingdom Fungi; phylum Ascomycota; class Leotiomycetes; order Helotiales; family Hyaloscyphaceae; genus Hyaloscypha; species Hyaloscypha hepaticicola. The sequence continues at coordinate 328,963 of KZ613514.1, forward strand.
GTATTAACTTTATTATTATATTATTTGAATTAAATTACTATATCCTATATTCTTTTTCTATTATTATAAATAACTCTTTATTATTATTATTTTAAAAACTATTTATATTCTCTAATAAAAATATTATTTTATTCTTTTCTTTTCTTTTAATTTATTTCCGATTATATATAAACTAAACTTATAAATATAATTTATATAATTATTCTAGTAAACTAGTTTCTATTTTATTATTCCTCTTCTATTATTATATATCCGGAACTCGGAGATTTAGAATATTAATATTAATAGTATCAAATTATAAAACAGGAATCTCTATTATATTATAATAGAAAAGAGTAAACTACTAAAGGAATTCTCGAGAGAGGATTAAATCTAGTATTTCCGATTACTTATCTAACAGATTAATTCGAGTATTTACTTATCTCTCTAGTCATTCTTCTAGTATTTCAATTATTATATTAATATATTCCAGAGTAGGTCTCTTGAATAGAAAAGGTATTATTAGAGATTTTATAAGAATCGGAATAAGTAAAGGATTATATAAATTATAATAATCTTCTTTTAGAATTGATTATCTCTTAATTAATAGGAGATAATCCTTTTCAAATAAGTATAAAATAGGTAATTAGTAATATTTAATCTTAATAGGATTATAGATAATTCTCTAGGGGAAGTAAATATTTATTCTAGATTTAGTATTTGACTAGTTCTATAATCTGTATACTATTATATTCCTCTCTTGAGAGATTATATAAGAAAAGGCCTTTTCTTTATTTTAGATTCCGGATTTTATCTAGAAACTCTTTATTAGAAGACTTGGAATATTCTAATCTTTTCGGTTATTAAATTAAGAATCTGTTTTATTAAAATAGTCCGAGATTATATTATTCTTATTATTATTAATTATAGATTATATTATATTTAAAGGAGATCTCTTGGATTTCTGGACTAGATAGTTCTTTCAATTCTTCTTCTTTTACTTTTGTGATTAATATTCTAATATTAGTAATAGTTAAGAATTATTTCTAGATTCCTTATTATTAAATAATTAGTAAAGGAATATAAAATATATAATAGCTATTTGATCTCGTTTACGAGTATTGTATTCAGTTTATTATTATATCTCTTGAATAGATAGAGATTCTCTCCTATTAGAAAGTCCCTATATAATAATTCTAGTAATATCCGGTATATTCATTCTAAGGCCAAGAGAGGTTATAGTAAAGAGTATTCAATAAAAGGAATCCGGTTTCTTATACTCGGTATATCTCTTATTCTTATTGATTTCTATTATATTTATATAAAAGATTTATATAATATTAAAAATATTAAATCGAGGATCTACTATTCCTATATTGTATTTATATTCTAGAGACAGATAAGCTATTATATTAATTATAAGCTATTGAAAGTACTATATCGCATTCTTGTAATTATATTTATTATTAATAAATATTATTATTTTGGGAATATTAAAGGGATTTGGAATAGTATCCGATCCAGATATAACTTTATTAAATAGGAAATACAAATTATAAATATTTATAATCTGGTATTAAGATAAGATAATAATAGATATTTTAATATTCGAGTAATTAATAGAAGTTTATATAATTTCAATCTAAAAGGGATTTTTTCTAATTGGCCGAAATCTATAATTAAGGATTTTATAAAGAGTCTATTCTTTAATAGTTATAGAATAACTAAACTAGATAATTAATTAAAAGAGTAATATTTATAATTCGTAAAGGGAATTAAATTCTGATCGAAAAGCTTTTTATTACTTGATAAGATAAGTTTTATTAATAGTTATTAGACTAATCTTTAATAGAAATAAGATATTTTTGAGAATATCTTTAAAATTCTTTAAGAGTATTTACTTTGAATTAAGTAAAATATAGTTATATTCTCTATTCCGGATTTATTAAATAAGATTCCTTTATTCTTTCTTTGAATTCTCTATAATTAGATATACTCTTATATAATCTAATTCTCTTATATTATTTATTTATTTAATATTTAGTTTCTTTAAAGGAATAATTTATAATATAGTCTTTTTTATTAGAATAATATATATATAGAATATAAGACTTTTACTCTAATTAATTCGAGTAATAAATATAGTATTACTATTATTAAAGATCAGATATTAGAGAGTAGATATTTACTCTTTATAGAGGACAGGGGGATTATTTATATTAAATAAGGAATAATAAAGAATATATTATAAATAGAAGTCTAAAACCTTTAATTATAATTGTGAATATAGATATACTATTATAATAAATACTTCCAGTTAATATAAAGGTATTTCAAGAATCCCATTAATATATTATTTAAAAGTAGATATATTTAATCGAGAGAGTTAATCTTTTAAAACCTTTACAAAATGTAAAATATCCTTATTCCCTTGAATCTTATTATATCTCTTTTACTTATTCTTCTATTAGTATATTGAAGTATAATTATTATTAGTTCTTTCTATTCTTTTTAATTAGTCCAGGAGTTTTCAGGAGTTTTCAGGAATTCTCAAGAGTATTTAGGAGTATCCAGGAGACTTTAGGAGTAATCGGAACTTCCCAGTAATATTACAGGAATAGATAAGGATTAATAGGAATAGATAAGAGTTAATAGGAATAGATAGGAGTAAGCAGGAGTCGATAGGAGTCGAGTAATTAGAGGAGTTTATTAAATAAAGAGATTATAATATATCTCGGTATCTATTCTATTTAATTAATAGATTAATATAATACTTATTATTATTTAATTATTTAATTAGAGTATATATTTTAGTATTAATATAGTTAAATTAAGAAGTATTAGAACTCGAAATAAACCAAAATATATTTGATAATATCTTTCCTATATCTTTTTAATAAAAACTATATTCTATTATAAAATATATCCCTTATAAAACTTTCTTAAATCTATATAATTTTCAGAGTAAATACTAAAAGATATCTGGAATATAATATTATAGTTTAAAAAGAATACTTCCAGTTATAATACTTGAATAAAAATAGAGACTCGGTTTTCGATTCCTATATTTAATATTAAAGGAATTAGTTAATTTATTTAAAAAAATTATTTATATATATAATTTTATAAAAAGTTTTATTTAAAATAATCACGGAATATTATAGAATATAATATAGAGGTATTTTTAAATATAGAGATTAAAAGAGAGTATTTTTTAGATATAAAACTCCGAATTTTAATACTTAATTATAAAAAAGACTCGATTTTCGATCTCTCTATTTAGTATTAAAGGAGTTAGTCAATTCGTTTATAAATTTATTTATATATATAGTTTTATAAAAATATTCTTTTAAAGTAATCACGGAGACCTGAATCGTAATAGTAATAGAGGAATTATACTCGTAATCTGAAAGTAGGTATTTTTTCAATACTCGATCTACTAAACGTGTAACTATTTGGCCTTAGACACTCCGTAGTAGTATTCCTCCAGATTTTGCGCCTTACCCGATTCGTACTCCTGGTCACTCCTGGTCACTCCTGGGCCAATGAGATTCGCTCGCCTAAAAAATTTACCACGAAGGAGCGCCTGATTTATGAGATAAACAGTAGGCAGAGAAAAGAAGATGGCAGAGCGTGCTACTTCACTTATGCGACGGTCACGGTGAAGACGAGTTCACATAGGAGCCGACGCCGAATATGAAGGATAAGGCAATCCATTGTTCATGTCTAGAAAGATGCGGAGAATACGCACAGTGCGGGCAGCTATGATGAGATTGCAGAAGTCGATTCTGAAGGTGAGAAGGAGGTGTCTCAAGCCGTCGTGGATGGATCGGTAATCTGATGACAGGATGTGGATGACAGTAGCAGGATGTGGAGATCGCAGTGGTGTTGTTGGAAGAAGGGAGTGGTTGTTGGAAAGAAGAGGTTGTAGGAAACAAGGCCTGGAGTAAAGCAATAAGAACCGAACGAGGATGCGTCATGCTTTGAATCGACCCCAGATATACAGCTGTGGCCAAAATTGAATGTGGAGAAGTTTGGAGACGGGGTCATAAATGGAGCAGCGTGCGAATTGGGTCCCGTTTGTGGACAAAAAAAGTTACGATTTCTGGATGCAGCAAGCATGAGGGTGTCAAAATTGGAGCAATAGTCAAAACAGGATGGGAATACAGTCACTTGCAAAATCGGCTTCGTCCCCTATCGCCTAAAAAACATAGGAGGGGATGGAACACCATGCGGAGGATTCGCGGGCTTCGACGACGAAGGGAGGAGGGATGGGAGATGGGAGGAGAGGGCCCGTATCTGATGAGCATTAAGATGTCACAGCGGGGCGATGTCGCGATATTCGATAAAGTGATTGAAGTATTTGCCCAACACCACGAATGCAGTCTTCCAAAAGACAAAGTCTACGGTTTCCGCGAGCTAGTTCCACAATGGAAAGAAAACCTTGTGGTAAATTATAAGCGGTCTGACTTGGAGGTCTTTTTAGACGTTGCGAAGCTTGATTTATTCGAATGGAAAAAGCACGGGGGATTGCATGTAGCATTTCATTTGTGGTTAGCAATGGGATTGGGAGATGGCGAGACACACTCTCGTTACCTCGTTGTCGCTGTCTCGTCGCTGCCTCTACTCTTCTGCAACCGCAGCATCTCTCATCGAATTCCCTCCCATCAGTGCCCTCTTCTCCGCGGCCCTCTCGCTCTCTGCGTGAGACCCCCGTACTTCCTCTAAATACGCTTGAACGATGCGTCCTCGATGCCTCCTTCACTACATTTAATGCTTTCCTTGGCACTGAGAATTCCCAGAATCCTTCCGGTCAGCAAATCTCATCTCCGCAGCCCCGATATCAAAGATCGCAACAACGTTCATCAAAAACACATCACCCAGAATAAAGATACCGTTCGGGAGAAAGGATGCTCCTCGGGCAATTTTACTGAAGCATAACGGATCCCCTAAACCATCGTAGCCATAAATTTGAGTGAGATCCAACTTATTGGTCCAGAACGTTGTGCCGCTGATTCGGACACCCAGACAGGGAGGGGTTGCATTGCAAGAAACAAAGTACAAACCAGAGTTTGGGTCGTAGACAGAAGGTGGGTCGAAAGCCCCGTTGATAGCGTCGGCTACATTTGTGGGAAACAAGTTTACGCTAGTCCCGCTATCAACCTATTCCTATCAGCACTATGGAGTTTGGCTATATCTCCATGAGAGGTATCAGCTTCGATGGAGCATACTAACAATGTACCGAATTCCACTGCCACCGGAGTTGGAGATTCTTTTGCCATTAACAAGCATGGTGTCAATATTAATGGTGTAATAAACGAATGTGCTAAGCCCCCCTCCAACATTGGTCAGGAGTATGGGAGTGCTGGCGAAAGGCGGATGAACGTCGATAGGAGGGAGGCCTCCGAGACTAAGATAACCGCCGGGTGCACTGGAAAGAGTGGGATCCTCTCGCAGCAGTGAAAGACTGAATATGGGTGCAATCTTGTGCTGCTTCCACATGGTGGCTATCAGTGGATGGTAGGGACGTGGAGAAGTCCCCACATATGCGTCCGTGCTGTATACAAATTAGACCACGGGGGTTGGGGGGAATAAACATCGAGACCCAAGTGGCAATAGAAAAATTTCTTACGCAATATCATATGCCAAAAGACCCAGAATCCCCGACGAAACACCAGCTAAGGAAGAAGACGTGAGTTGTACAACTCCAATGATCTGACGCACGGTGATCCCGGCCAATTCCACAACCTCATAGCCAACAATTCCAGATGCGGCGCCGATGCCATATGTGATATTGAACGTCTCGTCAACCAGTGAGAAACTCTGATCGATGTTGTAAGTTTGTCCTATCCCGCAGTCGACTTGCGGGAGAGCAATCCCATTGGAGTCCTCGCACTGGAATCCGGTTTCGGCCACCCAGAGGTCAGCTGATCCTGTATCCACCAGAACCTCGAAGTATTGCGACCCAAGCTTGATTTCGGTGGTGTAATAGTTTTCATTGTCAAACACCGTTAGAGGATTATTCTTGGGCCCTGAACGAGCATATACGTCCCTCTTCGACTTGGGTGTCACACTCGGGGTATGGCGAGTCAAAGTCAGGTGGCTAGAAGCAACGGTATTGGGACTTGCTGACTGTGAGGCCGTTGGTGTGGAAACGGACAGAACGCTGCCAGGAATCTTTACTTTGGCTTGAACAAAAATGGGGGCGATTGAGATGATTGCCCCAAAAAACAAGAATTTGGATGATGGGAACAACATTGTAGGAGATTGAGGAAAGTCAACAGGTTGAAAGCTGTCCCTTGGCAAGAATCTATTGAGACTAAGAGCTTCAACAGCAGACTTCTGTCCCCATATAGATGATTAATGTGCAGGGGAAGTCTCGTGAGCAGAAAATTTGAAGGCGTACTACCTTCCAGCGATACTGCACACCGCTTGTCAAGAGGCGTAACACTAGTCTTATGCAGTTCGTATTTTCCATATTGAGAGAGCTCTGGTAGGCCAATATTCCCAAATGTGGCCATTGGGCGTGCTTGAGAGCAACAAAACAATATATTGACGGTGCCTTGAGACTGGGGCTTTCCCGATTGGTCTTGTTTCATATAAAAGTTGTGTCTCTCTGCACGTCGTTGCCAACCCCCTTATCTGCTGAGACATTACTAGCGTGGTCAGTGGTGTTTTGGCTTGGGGAGAGCGCGCATAACCCCCTGTAAAGGGACGAGGCGCAAGCCCAAAGGAATAGAAGGAAACAAGGTAAACAGGGGAAGAGAGCTCGACAAACCATTACAACATGCCACATGTCGTCGTGAAAGGTGTCCAGCATCTCAAAGTTACCAGCATCGCAAGGCGTCGGTGGCACTTAAACTTTCATTCTCAAGAGGCCTGAAGAGAGCGTAGAGGTGAAGTGTATTCCTAACGTAAAAGAAGATTCGGGAGGTCTACCTACCTACGAAGTAAGTAGCCCATCATAAGTGAGTTTGACACCTGACCATGAGATTTACGCCTCCTCCCAGCATCCAAATGTTGCCAGAGGTGGGCAAATGATATCAATTGTAGAAGAGGGTGAAGGTATCCCTTTGGAGGGGTAAGACTCTAAGGCAGAATTTGAGGTGAGGTCAAAGCCATCTGACCCCACCAAGGCCATTATCGAGGAGGAGTCTCGCCGAATCAGACCCTGCCAGCTTTCCATGTAAAATATTAGGCAGCCAGAACAAAAAGCTCGTCCACCAGCGCCCCATCCGTGCAGGCATCCCAGTACCAATTACTGGTAATGCTCACGACTACTTGAATGGCTGATACTACCTACAGGCCCTTTTAATCCCCAATTCGGACTGCAAAAAAGGTAATCGCAGAGGGGTGGAAAGGCTGGCTACGCCAATCACCTGTCGAGATCTCACGGAATTTCGCTATTTCCAGTCACCTCTCCTGACTCTGTTTTCGGGTTCTTTGGGGCCTGTACGAAGTATGCTGCAAGCAAGCATCCAGGGTTCACGGATGCCCTCCGCTGTTTGCAGAAGGGCTGAGCCGCAGACTCTTAGTGGGGCCTAGGCTGACTCAATCCATCCCGTACCATTCCCGATTCATAGTGGGTAGGTGCGAATGTCCTGCTGATTGACCAGTGAGCTCGAAGCCCAAATTCGGTCAGTTAACATGCTGTTCACGGGTGCCTCCGCAGAGAGCGCAAGGTGGGGGCTGGGGCCGGTTCATTTCACTTTAGTGCATCCCATGTATTTGTCCTGAAATGCAATCACAGCAGCAATGGTTTCTCTCGATTTAGCACTCTGCAGGACGCTACCTAAAGAAAGATGCACCTTATCTGCCCCTCCAATTCGAATTAGCTGTATATCTCTTATGACGAGAGGTATGTCCGCTGGCGACCGGACTCACCGTCCACTGCAGCAGCCACCAATATTGCCCGGTTACTCCACAACAACAGATACGGAAATGAACAGGGTGAGCTTCCAGCGCAATAAGCAAGCCATAGATCGAAGCAGCCAGTTGAGAAGCTGGTCACAATGCAGTTTCATTGCCACGCTGTATGCTTGGAGGCGCAATTGAGAATTGGGGAGAACACGGTGAACTACGAGAACATGGACTGGTACTTTTCATAAGAGGGCACGACTGTCCACCATTCTCCATAGCTGTTCTGTCAGTTGCGAAAAATGGACTCGATTGCAGGTCTAAGAGGGGGGGTGCTAAGCTCTATATATAGGCCCTGGGACCCTGGTCCCAGAAGGGCCTAAGTCATGTGATTTGCCCAACTGACATACCCTTTCAGGTTTGACTGTAAAAGCCAAGCCTGTATATAAAAGAAGAGCAAATCTAGGTCTATCAAGACACCTGATATTGAACCCAAAAACCCCTGTATCCCGATATCCTTTTGAAAATCCTCCCTAAACCCACGAATCTGTCGTGTATTAGAGGACCACTAATTGTCGGCCTCGCGTAACTGCCCGCCTTCGTCGCGAGCTCCTCAGTCGGGGAAAGCGAAATGGCCACGCAAGCGAAATGGCCACTCAAATAATTTATATGGGAATACTATACAATTAACTTGCCAATTGATTTCCACTGCGCACCCACAATTCTCGTGACTACTGCAACGCTTACAAACCACATTTTACGTCCTTATACGTTCTTATAATGCCTCTACGAAAAATTAGAATGTCATTCCGCCCAACAATACCCCCGTTACGAACGAAATCAACCACTCCTCTACTTCCAGAGACCCCTCCTTCGAACCTACCGCTATCCTCTCCTATTCAAGTGTCAGTAATACCGAAAACGTGTCTCAAGAATACTATATATTATATGCGAAGATACCCTGATAACCGTAAAGTATAGGTTATAAGAGATTACAAGATTATACGAAAAACCTTGACTAACACGCTCAAATGTATTGATCAAGAGTCCCGCTAGTATAGTGGTCAAAACAAGGGTCTTATACTTGTATAAGAGAAGGTAGTCGATAACTTTATTCGCCTGCAGTTAGAGTATAATATACTCCCCCTTCGGGTTATTATTAAGTCAGTTATTAATAATATTCGAGTACGTGACGGGCAAGTATCCTTGAGTAACTATTGGCTTAAAGGTTAGTGGACAAGTCGGGGTCTTTATAAAATCAAGACGAAATCCATTACAGTTATTCGAATTACTATATAAGATAAAAAGGAGATTAACGAGTAGTTTGAGAAACCAGATGGATACCTTGATACCCTTGTAAAGTTTTAAATTAAGGATGGGAATATCTATAATTTTAATGAAATAAATACCTGACTGGGATGCCCTAAAGATATAGATATAATTATTCTATTAGAGGTAAGGGAACTCTTTTCACTTAATCCTGAAACCCGTAAATCAGTTATAGTCAGTATAATAATCGGAGTTATGAATAAGAAGAAGATTTCTCCTATTATTATTATTCCTGGTATTTAATATATAGAAGTATAGTATCGAAATCGTATATTAACTAGAAAGGAACTAGTTTTACTATCTTCTACTGGTTTTATTAATAACAAGTTAGTTATTAAATAACTTGAATACTTTATTGAGTATTCAGGTACCGGCCCTGAATTTACCGAATAGATACTCCTCCTTTACGATAATTGCGATTACTACCGAATATCTCTTTTTATACTTACTATATTCTATAATAAGGTAATTATTATTATATTTCCAGTTTATCTTATATATTCCATATAACCGCTCGATATTGGAACGTTTAGTACCTGGAAGTATTATTAAAGTATTATAATTAATAATACTCTTGTCCAGTTGGATTTTGTATATAATATCACCTCTTTCTTCCGCGATTTGACCTTTATTCAAGACAAGACCTTTATAACTGGACTTATTTGTCAAGCCTTTAGAGAGTCTGGAATAATTCCTTTAAACCCGGAATAGGTAAAAACGAATATACAAAAATACTATAAGTAAAGGCCTTAAATTAAGGCCCCTACTGATAATTTGGATAATCAGTTTCTCTCAATCACGAAAATTGACAAATCCTTAAAGTATATTATCTTTAAGGCAGATCTGGGCCCCCTTAGTAGTCCTACACGTTACTTGCTTATAATGACTACGAGTAACACCTCTCAAACTCTTTACCAGGAGGAGATATTTAGGGTATACACGGATAACCTAACAAAGCATTTTCAAGAAATAATAATAAGGAAACTATATACTCGAAAGTATATCCAATCAGGTAAAAGGTTACGGGTGGAAGATACTCAAGAAGCAATTGAGAAGAAGGATAGGGAGAGGATTGAGAAAGAAGTTCAAATTGAGTAAAAGATACTCGAAATTATAAAAAAGAGGGAACGAGTAGTACTATACCGAGCGGATATTATTACACGAAGATATAAAAAGTATAGGAAGGATATAATTTTGAATAGTGATATTCCATTAGATAATCTAGATTATAGTATATTCCTTGAGACTATTCCCGATCCTGAAAAGTAGTGATTACTTAATAACCTATAACTAATAAGGCTCCCTTCGTTACTACCGCTTCCTTTGTCACTACCAGTTCCTTCGTTATTACTAGTTCCACTAGGGAATAACGACTGGTTAAAAGAGGATTTTGTACCTCTGGATCAGGAGGGGGAGAATATATTAGATTCTGATATTAGAAGCTCCTCTATTAACGTATTTCATATATAAAAATAAGAGAAGTGTGTATAAAATCGCTTTTATTAATAGCTTCATTATTACTATATTCGTAAAAATCCACGAGAATTGTGGATGCGTAGTGGAAATCAATTAGCAAGTTAATTATATAGTATTCCTATACAAATTATTTGGGTGGCCATTTCGCTTACGTGGCCATTTCGCTTTCCCCGACTGAGGAGCTCGCGACGAAGGCGGGCAGTTACGCGAGGCCGACAATTAGACGTATAGCGGAAAGGAAAAAGGCTGTGAGTGTCGGAAGTGAGTACTGCCAAGGGGAGGCTAGCCACTTGTTAAGGAGAAGGACCGAGCGTAGATAATCAGCCAAGTGAGACAAGAGCTGAAGTCGTTACGTAAATACCAAGGCCCAGATCGGAGGGCGTGCCCGAGCCTACTGTCGAAAAGGGGCAGCTCCGTGGGCAATCGAAAATGGGGAACGACGAGGAGGTGTCGTCAATTGAGAGTCGTATACTCGTCGAAAGTCATTAGCGAGAAGAAGAGGAGAGGAGGAGAGGTTATTCGTACACTATATACGCGTAAAGCTGGCTAGCGCGTCCAATCTAGCTTGTCCTGTATAAGCGGCTAATATTCTAATATGACGTGGCCTTGGTCTACTATTAAGGGAACTCAAGATCTAAATTCTAGAAGTTACTTCCAATTACATCTATCGGTTAATAATCGATAATTGTGATCGAAATGATTAAACAAGGAAAAGATACGATATTCAAAGTCGAGAGTAAAGGAACCGAGCCTTTAATTAAAGGATAATCGCAAAGGACATGTGTAATGGAAGAAGCGCAAACCGGGGCTTATAACTATTAATTACGAAAAAATGGACTCGATTACAAGTCTAAGAAGGGGAGTACTAAGCTTTATATATAAGCTTTAAGATTATCTCATAAATCAAATACTCTTTTATAATAAATTTTTTAAGCGAGTGAATCTCATTGGTCCAAGAGTGATTAAGAGTGACTAAGAGTATAAATCAAGTAAAGTGCAAAATCTAAAGGAATACTATTATAGAATATTTAAAATTAAATAATTATATATTTAATAGATTAAATATTAAAAAAATACTTATTTTCAAGTTATAAACGCGATTCCTTTATTACTATTATAATTTAAATCTTTATAATTATCTTAAAAGAATATTTTTATAAAATTATATATATAAATAAATTTATAAATAAATTAATTAACTCCTTTAATATTAAATAAAGGAATCGAAAATCAAGTCTTTTTTGTAATTAAATATTAAAATTTAAAATTTTATATTTAAAAAATATTCTCTTTTAATCTTTATATTTAAAAATACTTTTATATTATATTTTATAATATTTTATAATTACTTTAAATAAAATTTCTTATAAAATTATATATATAAATAATTTTTTTAAATAAATTAATTAATTCCTTTAATATTAAATATAAGATTCGAAAATCAAGTTTTTATTTTTATTCAAGTATTATAATTAAAAGTACTCTTTTTAAATTATAATATTATATTTTAAATATCTTTTAATATTTATTTTAAGGATTATATAAATTTAAAAAAGTTTTATAAAAGGTATATTTTATAATAAAATATAATTTTTATTAAAAAGATAGAAAAGAAATATTATTAAATATATTTTAATTTATTTCGAGTCTTAATACTTTTTAATTTAATTATATTAATATTAAAGTATATATTTTAATTAAATAATTAAATAATAATAAATATTATATTAATTTATTAATTAAATAAAGTAAATATTAAAATATATTATAATCTTTTTATTTAATAAATTCTTTTAATTACTCGATTTTTATTAACTCTTATTTATTTTTATTTATTCTTATTTACTTTTATTTATTCTTATTAACTCTTATTTATTCTTATTAATTCTTATTTACTCTTATAATATTATTAAAAAGTTTACTTTTAAATAATAGATTTAAAGATTAGATTTTCATTGAGTATATCCCTTCTAGAATAGGGGTTTTTACTAATAAGGGATATTAAAGTTTTAGTAAAAAAAGATAAGATTTCTGTAAGATTAGTGATGTGAATCTCCTGTTTGGGCCTAGTGTGGGCCCTTAAGCCAATAAGAGCCCTTAAATCCAAGGGAATAATCTCCCGAATTTAAAATCACATTTTTATTTAATATACTAGTACTTGATAAGTCACGTGATATTAGTCTAATTTAAATTATAGACCTGAAATAGGTCTATTTAGGAAAAATAAAATCACGTGCTTAGTCTTATTATTAAGAAAGTTCTAATTTTTTTAAAATTTAAACCCGATATTAAGATTTTAAAATATAATTATAATAATATTATTATATATAATAGAAATACTAAAATTATAATTTCTATCACTTATTTAAGACTTAAAATACTGTTTTAATAAATGATATTATAAGGATTCCTTTTAATTAGTAATTTGGAACTAATTAATAGATTACTAGAGAAAAAAATTACACGTGATTTAGACTATTATTTGTAATAATTTAATTTTTAAAAAAATGAATACGGAAAATAGATACGAAATGGGTATATAAGAATTATATAAGTGCGGCGGTTTTAAATTTAAGAGTTTTCACGATTTGTATTATTTATTTAATACTTAAAATATTATATTAATTAAATACTTTATATGGATTTTATTTAACTAGTAATTTGGGCCTAATTAATGGATTATTAGGAAAAAAAATTACACGTGATTTGGATTATTATTCGTAATGATTTATTTTTGCCTTTAAATAATAGATTTAAAGATTAGATTTTCGTTTAGTTCATTTATATTAGAATAGAGGTTTTTACTAATAAGGGATACTAAAGTCTTGGCAAAAAAAGATAAGATTTTTACAAGATTGGTGACGTGAATCTCCTGTTTGGGCCTAGTGTGGGCCCTTAAGTTAATAAGAATCCTTAAATCCAAGGGGGTAATCTCTCGAGTTTAAAATCACGTTCTTATTTAATACGCTAGTATTTAATAAGTCACGTGATTTACGTCTGATTTAAATTATAGACCTGAACTAGGCCTATTTCAGGAAATTAAAATCACGTGCTTAGCCTTATTATTAAAGAAGTTATAATTTTTAAAAAAAATTAAAACTAATATTAAGGTTTTGAAGTATAACTGTAATAATATTATTGTATATAATAGGAATACCAAAATCACGATTTCCATTACTTATTTAAGACTTAAAATGCCGTTTTAATCAACCGCATTATAAGGATTCCGTTTAACTAGTAATTTAGAGCTAATTGATAGGCTGTTAAGGAAAAAAATTACACGTGATTTAGACCGTTATTCGTGATAATTTAATTTTTTAAAAAATGGGTGCGGAAAATGGGTGCGAAATGAGTACACGGGAATTGTGTCGGTGTGGTGGCCTTAAATTTAAGGGTCTTGTCGATTTCTATCACTTATTTAACATTTAGAATTCCGTTTTAATTAAGTGTCTTATATGAATTTCGTTTGACTAGTAATTTAAGGTTAATCAATGGGTTATCAGGAAAAAAGTTTATACGTGATTTGGATTGTTATTCGTGATAATTTAATTTTTTAAAAAATGGGTGCGGAAAATGAATATGAAATGAATATACAGGAGTTATATAAATATAGTGACTTTAAATTTAAGGGTCTTGTCGATTTTTATTATTTATTTAATACTTAAAATATTACTTTAATTAAATACTTTACAGGAATTTTGCTTAATTAGTAATTTAGTCCTAGTTAATGGATTATTAAGAAAAAAGTTTATATGTGATTTAGACTATTATTTATAATAGTTTAATTTTTTAAAAAATGAATACGGGAAAAATGAATATGAAATGGATATTATAATAATCGGGATACCCGTTATATAATTAGTTTAATTATAGTTATATTAGTTTCAGGTTAAGGGAACCGATATCTATAATACTAATATTTTAGACTAAGAGTATAAATAAGTATTAGAAGAGTATAAGACACTTCTCTCTCCTTGACTTCTCTTCTCTTCTCTTCTCCTTAATTTAGTATTCTTAATATAACTGGATCTCACTGAATACTATACTTTAACCTTTATAATACTTTTTATTATTATAATATCTTCTAGACCTGAAATGTTATACTTATAATAATTAAATTTAAACTCTTATAAATAATATAATCTTGATTTAAAGATTCTTGAATCGATCGAAAGCTCGATTATACTATTTAAAAAATGAATATCGAAAATGAATATAAAATGAATACGAAATGAGTATATAGGAATTATATAAGTGTAATGACTTTAAATTTAAGGGTTTTCACGATTTGTATTAATTATTTAATACTTAAAATATTATATTAATTAAGTGCCTTATATGGATTTTATTTAACTAGTAATTTAAGTCTAGTTAATTGATTATTAAGAAAAAAGTTTATATATAATTTAGACTATTATTTATAATAATTTAATTTTTTAAAAAATGAATATAAAAGATAAATATAAAATGAATATATAAAAGTTATATAAGTATAATAATTTTAAATTTAAGAGTCTTTACGATTTCTATTATTTATTTAATACTTAAAATATTATTTTAATTAAATACTTTATAAAGATTTTATTTAATTAGTAATTTAGGTCTAATTAATAAATTATTAAAAAAAAAGTTTATATATAATTCGGATTATTATTTATAATAATTTATTTTTTTAAAAAATAAATATAAAAAATAAATATAAAATATATAATAATCGGAATATCTATTATATAATTAATTTAATTATAATTATATTAGTTTCAGATTAAGAAAATTAATATTTTAAATTAAGAATATAAGTAAATATTAAAAGAATATAAAATACTTTTCTCTTCTTAATTTCTTTTCTTTTCTCTTCTCTTTAATTTAGTATTCCTAATATAATT
Organism: Hyaloscypha hepaticicola; assembly: GCA_002865625.1. Taxonomy (NCBI): domain Eukaryota; kingdom Fungi; phylum Ascomycota; class Leotiomycetes; order Helotiales; family Hyaloscyphaceae; genus Hyaloscypha; species Hyaloscypha hepaticicola. The sequence goes on from KZ613514.1 coordinate 344,490, forward strand.
AGATTATTAAATACTATATCTCGATTTTTATAATATTTCTTATTATTATAAAATAGATATAAAATAATATATAAGATTTATATAAATATAATAATTTTAAATTTAAGGGTTTTTATAATTTTTATTATTTATTTAATATTTAAAATACTATTTTAATTAAGTGTTTTATAAGGATTTTATTTAATTAATAATTTAGGTCTAATTAATAGATTATTAAAAAAAAGTTTATATATAATAATTATTTAAATATAAAAATTATTTAATATTAAAAAATCTTTTAATTAAAGATTTAATTAAATAAAAAATATTTTAAATAAAGGATTTTTATAATAAGAAATATATTAAATTAAATACTTTTTAAATAAATATTTTTTAAATATTTTTTTATTATTTAAAATAATAAAATAATAATAGAAAATTACTTTATTTAAATATAATAATTATTTAAATATAAATTCTTTTTAAACTTTTAATAAATATTTTTTAAAATAATAAAATAATAATAAAAAATTACTTTATTTAAATATAATAATTATTTAAATATAAATTCTTTTTAAACTTTTAATATTTATTAAAAAAAATTTTAAAATATTTTAATAAAATAAATTAATAAAAAATCTTTTATTTAAATAGTATAATCGAGTCTTCGGTCGATTCAAGAGTCTTTAAATCAAGATTTGCTTTTTTTATAAAAGTTTAAATTTAATAAAAAGTAAAAAATTAAAAAATTCGAGTATATCTTTAAAAACAAAAAATAAATATTAAGAATTCGTTTAATTCATATTAAAGACACGTTAGTTTAATACATTTATATACGCAAAGTCACGTGAGTTTTAATAATAAGTTTTAATAATTTAATTTTTTAAAAAATATTAATCTTTTTAAAAAATATTAATTATTAAAATTAAATATTAAAATTAAAATTAAAACACGTGATTAGCTTCACGGTTTAAGGTTT
>KZ613514.1:363011-385410 GCA_002865625.1 Hyaloscypha hepaticicola
TCGAATTTTTTAATTTTTTAATTTTTATTAAATTTAAACTTTTATAAAAAAGTAAATTTTAATTTAAAGACTCTTGAATTAATTAAAGGCTCGATTATACTATTATATAATTATTTCAATTCAGATTTTACTAGTAATTTTTATTAATATAAATTATACTTTAAGAATATCTTTAAATTTATTAAAAGAATAGTTTTTATTATATTAAAATATTAGTCTATTATAATATAATTAAATATAAAAGTCGAGTATTATTCGAATATTAAAATAAATCAGAAATTCGAATACTTTTATTAAATTCTTATAAAAATAAATTATAAAAGTGAAAATATTTAATATATTAAATTTTATAAAAATAATTAAAATATATTAATATTAATCGAAAATCCCGAATTTTATTAATATATAAAGTATATTATAATAAAATATTACTATTTATATAATCGAATTAAAAAAGAATAAATTAAATTCTTTTATATTTTAATAAAAAATATAATAATAAATGATTTTTATAAAATCTTTTAATATTATAAAATATATTCATTTTATTAAATTCTTGAATTTTTAATAATTTCTAAAATATTTATTATATAAAAATATAAAGAAATAAAAATATATAATATAAAATAAAAAATATAAAATAAATATATTTTAAAAAATAATTATTAAATATATATAATTATAAAAATAATAAATATTCTTTAATTTTTATTATTTTGAATATTAATAAATAAATTAATTAAAAGACTAAAATAGACTTGTATTAATATAATATTTATAATATTATTTTAATTACTTTTAATATTTTAAATCGTTTTATAAATATTAAATACTAGTTATTATATAAAAGGAATATATTATTAACTTTAATATTTAATATAAATCTCGTTTAGAATTAGATAATTATATATATAATATTTAAAAGACTTATTTCTAGTAATTTTCTAATAATTAATCTCTTTATATAAGTATTATAATCTATTTCTATTATATATATAATTTATTTTATAATAATAATTTTTTAAAAAAATAAATTATTATAAATAATAATTCGAATTATATATAAATCTTTTTTTAATAATTTATTAATTAAATTTAAATTATTAATTAAATAAAATTTATATAAAGTATTTAATTAAAATAATATTTTATATATTAAAGAAATAATAAAAATTATAAAGACTTTTAAATTTAAAATTATTATATTTATATAATTCTTATATATTTATTTTATATTTATTTTTAATATTTTTTTTTTTAAAAAATTAAATTATTATAAATAATAATTTAAATTATATATAATTTTTTTTTTAATAATTTATTAATTAATTTCAAATTATTAATTAAATAAAATCCTTATAATATAATTTATTAAAATAATATTTTAAATTTTAAATAAGTGATAAAAATTATAATTTTATTATTTTTATTATATATAATAATATTATTATAATTATATTTTAAAATTTTAATATTAAATTTAAATGTTTAAAAAATTATAACTTTTTTAATAATAAGATTAAATATGTGATTTTATTTTTTATAAATAAGTTTAATTCAAGTCTATAATTTAAATTAGACTAATATCACGTGACTTATCAAATATTAATATATTAAATAAAAATATAATTTTAAAAATAAAAGATTATCTCTTTGAATTTAAAGCCTTTTATTAATTTAAGGATTTATATTATTAATCTTATAAAAATCTTATCTTTTTTTATTAAAACTTTAATATCTCTTATTAATAAAAACTTTTATTTTAAAAGAATATATTTAATAAAAATTTAATCTTTAAATTTATTATTTAAAGATATTAAATAAATATAATATTATTATTTTTAAATTAATTTATATATAAATCGAATTAAAAGAAATTTAAAGATTAAAAGTAATTATTAATTAAATAAAATATTTATAAATAAAAGAATAAAATTTATATAATAAAGTTTAATTAAAATATAAAAATTTAAGTTTTAATATTTCTTTTATTAATAATAATATTATATATATAATATTTTAAAAATTTATAAATTATAAAAATTTATTAAAAAAATTATAAATTTATATATAATAAAATTAAAAATTTAAATTTATTTTTTAATAATAATTTATATTAAGAATTATAATCGAGATTAAATAATTAATATATTAATTAATATAAAATAATATTATAAATAAGAATATAATTTAAGATTTAAAAGATTATTCTCTTGATTTTAAACACTTTTATTAATTTAAGAATTTATATTAAATTCAAATAAAAGATTTATATTATTAATTTTATAAAAACCTTTTTTTTATTAAGACTTTAATATTTCTTATTAATAAAAACTCTTATTTTAAAAAAATATATTTAACGAAAATTTAATTTTTAAATTTATTATTTAAAAGTAAAGAAATTAAAAAATTCAAATTAAAATAATATATATATAATTAAAAGACTTATTATTAATACTTTTTTCTTTTAATATTTTAATATTTTTAAAACTTTTAATAAATTTAAAAGTTATTCCATTCAAGTATTAATATTTTAAATATTTTAAAGTATTTTAAAATTTTATTTTTTTAATTTAATAAATATATAATTATAAAATATTATATATAATCTTTTAAAAGCCTTTAATCACTTCTTTATTATTAGTTTCTTTTTCTTCTTTTTCTTTTTTATTATTTTAATTTAAATTATTTTATTTATTATTTTTAAATTTAATATTTTAATATTTATAATTTTATTTTCCTTTTTATTTAAAGTCTTTTTTTAATTCTTTTAATAATTTGTAAATTTAATAAATTCTTTATTAATACTTTAAATAAATATTATTTCTATAATTATAATTATAATAAAACCTTTAAATTTTTAAATTTTTAATTAATAATCTTTAAATTCTTGAATTATTAATCGAGAATAAAGATAATAAATCTTATATTATTTTTAAAATTATTAAAAATAATTTTAAAATTAATATTTATAATAAATTATATAATATTAATATTAAAAAGAATTTAAATAATTAAAAAAATAAATTATTTAAAAGTATTCGATTAATTTAAAGATTTTAAAGAAAGTATTATATATTAAATTATTTCTTATTTCCTTTATAATATTATAATTAAAAGTAATTTAATTATTATTTTAAGATTAAATAAAAATAATCTTATTTTTATTAAAAACTTTTAATATTATTTTCAATAAAGGATATATTTTAAGTCTTTTAAAGAATCTTTAAAAATATTAATTTATTAATTAAATATTTAATATTCCATTTCGTTTTTTAAAATAAAACCTTTTAATAAACTTTTATAAATAATTTAAAAATATTAATATTATAAAATTAAAGTATATAAATTAAATAATTAAAAAAATAAAAAATATAATTTTATATTTAAAATAAAAAAAGATTATTTAATATATTAAATAAGATTTATAATTATTAAAAAGTAATAATCGTGTTTTTCCTTTTTAAACTTTTATAATCTTTAATTTAAAAACGATCTTGAACTATTTTAAATAAAGTTTATTATTAATTTAATCTCGATTAAAAATAATATAAATATTCTTATTCTCTTTTTTAAACTTATTATATTATTCCTTTTTTAAAATCTTAATCTTAAAAATAATATATAATTTTAATACTTTCTTATTTAAAGATATATATTCAATTAATAAAACTTATTTCTGTTTCTCTAATTATATTATTTTTATTTTCTTATATTTTCTTAAATAAATAACTTTAAGTTTAATTAATATATTTATTATTATTCCTTTTTTATTTATATTATAAATATTATTAAAATAAATATTATACTTTTTTATAATATATTAAAATAATAAAAAGTATTATATAATTTACTTTAAATCCTTTAAGATAATATAGTCTTTATTTAATAATATAATAAATTAAGACTTTAATTTCGGATAATATATTAAAAATCATTAATTACAATTCGGTCCAATATTAATTATATTCCCTTTCGCAAGTAATAACTCCTTTATTATCTTTTGAAGTTAATTAACTATTAGTGATTAATCTCAAACCTCGAGTTATTGAATATACTACTCGATAATCAATTCCTCCTTTAATCTTAACTGTTATCTTGATTCAGCTTCTTTAATTTTCGGTTTTGCCCTATTGATTCGATCTCGTAATCTTTCCTAGTGCTCGATTCCGTATTATACTATCGCTTTTTAAATGGATAGTTTCCCATTATTATTAATATAAGCTTCCCACGCCATTTCGATTCGTGTCTTAAATAATATCTCTTCGGGATTGTCAATATAGTCGACTAGGGGATTTTTTTTCACAAGCATATTGGCGATTTAAAGAGGTAGTAAAAAGGAACAAATTGAGGGTGGAATTAACGAAATTGATTAATTGGTTGTGTTGTGATTGATATTCAAAGTTGGTGATTTTTTGGTTGGGCGGTTGAGTGGTGTGGGCGGTTGGCCGGTGAACCCTTTTAGCACGTCGAAGGTCCCCACTTAACATTACCCTTAAATGCGCCTTTACGAATAACTCCACAATTACAACTCCAGAATCCAAGGTACATGGCTCAAATGATAGATAAAGTGTAAAACTTCAAGTCTTTAATTGGTATTACAGTGGAAATGCCGAACCGCCTTAGTGTCGCGGTCGTGACTCGAATCGAAGATGCGTTACGCGATCCAATTATAGAAATCACTAAATATTATATTTAATAACTCGCAAGTGATTATAATACAATTATACGAACTATATACTAACACAAATCACGAATTCGAGTAGCCAGTATAGTAATTCCTCGTTCAGGAAGTTCGTGGCGAATTATTATATGGAAAATGGAACAGGCTATCAAACTCTTATTTAATAAACGACTATAATATTATTAAGACGAAATTACAGACTTTATTTTAAAAGTCTTTGATATTAAGGTAGATTAACCAATAATATCAAGGACTTTAAAACGAATAGAACTCACAAGGAAGAAGCTGAAAGTCGAGGCCGCATAACGGAATCAGGAACTGAGAACCTAATGGCAATACGAGCTCAGAGACTTTACAGCAGAGTAACTGGTCTATATCGACGAATCGGGATCTGACGAAAGGACTAGTGATCGAGCTTATAGGTGGGTAACTAAAGGATCTCGTATTGTTATATAACAGTGATTAGCAAGGAGGAACAAGATATCTGTTTTACCGGTATATACGGTTAATGGGTATATTACTTCACGAACCTTTGAGGGCACTTGTACGGGCGAAATCTTCGAGGATTTTATTATCGACGAGCTCCTCCCCCTCTATAACCCATATCCAGGTTCGCGGTCCGTTATTATAATGGATAACGCCTCCGTTCATTACGCGATTCAAGATAAGGTGATTGAAATCGCGTGACGACAGGGTATTTGGGTCCGCTTCCTCCCTCCTTTCTCACCCGATTTCAACCTAATTGAAGAGTCTTTTGGGGACTTGAAGGCCTTTATTAGGCGTCACTACTACCGGGAACGCTCCCGCTTCCTTACATATTAAGCATTCCTAGAATGGACTGTTAGGGAGAGTGGAACTGGCGAAGGGGGAGCTCGACGAGCAAGGGCACACTTTAGGAATGCGGGGATACATGAGGTGGCAGATAATTAAGTGGATTTCACGCCTATTTCGGCGTTTTGTATCTTTGTTGTATGTATCTTCTAAAGGAGCGTCCCCAGCCAAGCGCTTGGATCGACGGCCTCCTGCCATGTGGAGCTCGTTTTTGACCAAGCCTAGGCTTGATTAAATGTGGTGGTGTTGAGATATTAAGGATTATATTAAGTGGTGGTTGTGACAAAAGTCGTGTCGACGCGCTGATCGAGCGCTCGCTTACTGTAAAAATGGGAGGTGATACTAGTTATGCATACGGCTGTACTGTAAAGATATTTATATGTTTTGTTCCAACGTAAAGAATACAACATTTATGTTAAATAGCACATCACACAATGTCGAGAGCGGAAAGCAGTAATTTTCTATTTGACTGACGTCTATCTTAAACTCTAGAGCTTCTCACTATTTTCAGGCCCTCAAACTTCATGCTCAATATCTGCAACTCGTGGGATTCTGTGCAATCTCGCACCTCCATACTTTGCAACCATTTCAACCTGCAATGATAAGCGAAGTCTTTGTAAATTGGGGCCTACTTACGCATTGTTGGACGAGCTCAACATCCTGAATGCTTACCCCGACTCTCCTGGTCCCTCTAAGATGCCAAGCTGTCTCCAAGGGAAGATTTTGTATCATGATCCCAGACAACGTGACCAACTCCGTATCCAAGGGTCCAAGAATACTGTGGTCGGAAAGATAGAATCCGTAAGTGATCTGCAGTGAGATGAAGTCGAAGTCTTTATGGGCCTTGAAAGGGTCCGTGGATGTGGACAGATTCCCCGCGTAGATCGTCTTTAACCACTTCTCTCCTCGCTCGAGGGTCTCCGGCCCCGTTTGCCAATTTTCCCTGCGTATATCAGCTTCGTTCATGACCTAGGCCATGCGGCATACCGAGAAAACGAGTAATCTTTATCCTCCGGCCTTTCTATCTTTGCGATCGAAAAGAGCGATTCGAGGGGTTTGCAGACACCTTGCACGGATACATTCTTCACCAAAACTTCCCGCAGACGTCGTACGAGGGCTTGCCGGGATTCCGGTGTGGAGAATTCGGGCTTGCTGATCAGGTAGGTGTAAAGATGAGCGGCATGTTCGGGTTCGACTCCAACGAGGGCAGAGAGCTGGCAGATGTTAATAGATGAATTCAATTGACGTCTACCAACTCACGGTGACCAGGTACCATTTATCACCACCAAGGGCTTTGCTGGGGAACTTCTTCTGAATCGCCTCGAAGAGTGCAATCGACCCCTCCTTTGTAGGCTCCTGGAATTCTGCCATCTTCGGGATGTGGATATTCCGGAATAAAGCTCGAGAAGGTATTCGATTTGCTGAGGGGGACAGAAAGGTGGTACGTCGAGGAGGGGTTGTAGGAGCTGGCCACCTCAGTTCTTTGCTTCAATGATTCACGCTAACCGTATATTCTTACCACTCATCCATCTACTGCGGCAGCCATTCAGATGTCTCAATCTTATGCCTGCTGGTCTCCTCATCCATAGCACGCGGGCTCTGCAATATGTCGAGCATGATAATTCTGGGTCTTCTGCGACTCGAGGGTTGTAATTGAGGATTTTAGCGCGGAGCGACGACTTCCTAGCGAGTGGGACTTCCTTGCTCCTTCCTCTCCGCTTCATATCAGTCCATGATACAGGTACGTCAAAAATTCACCACGGACCCAATCGGGCGTGCGAATTCATTCTACGGTCCCAGATCAAGTGATTATCCTATGTGTTGAAGTGAGTTCATGGAAGCAGTTTGTTTTGGCGCGGGGGGAAGACTGGTGGCATCTCGCGCTGCGGTAGCTCCAGTTCCTCCAATCAAGCTATCGTAATTATCCAATTGGAAGTCTACCAGTACCAGCTCAAGTTAGCCTGAAGTGACCTCCTGTTCCAACTTCTTCGCAATGTACTCAGTATCCTGGACGAGTAAAGGAGAGACATACCCGAAAAGATGCGGGCACAAGCTTTTGATACTACCAACAACCAAATCTAAACACCTACTGGCAAGTGCCTGCAGGGCAAATGTTCCAAACCCAGTCTTGGCTCCTTTCATCTCTGTTTGCGTTGCGCCAGAATTCCTTACGTCTTAATCGCAGGTTACCGGTCGACCATGGTTGCAAGCATTCCAGGTAGCTTCGCAAATGTTTCTGAAGCAATTGCCGGTTGTCTTCATACAGAGTACCCAAATCAAACCACGTGTTGAAAATTCATCAAAGACATGTTCCCCCAATCATCAAGAGAGAATCCATGACAGTCGGTTCTTCCCCCTCTATTCGCTTCGCTCTGTCCCGCTTTCGAGAAGGGAAAAAGGGGTCAATTAGTCAGATCAACCTAACGTTTCTAGGCTTAGCGTCATGCTTGGTCTCAGCAAGGCGAGGCTGAGAGAGCGGCTGCCAACCCCGCCAACTTCCTCCCAAATAACACCCAACTTCAGCTTGTCAAACAAACATGGCGTCCGATTCGATCAAAGCAATCACGGAGAGTCTGCCGCCTGCCTCAGACTACCTAACATACCTCACGATCCTCGAATCCCATATTTCCCCAGAGCTTCTGCCAACTTTGAACGAGATTCTCCAAAATGCGGAGTTGACCCAGAACATCGGCTGGGACTTAATTCACCTCCTTCTTCCTCTGCACGGCTCGGAAACATGTCTTATGACCATCGCGCGACTTGGAAATCCAAGGGAGGTTGTGCTGAAAGTAACGGAGGCTTTGCAATTGCTGGAGCTTGCGACTGAAGACCAAGAGGAGAAGCTAGAGGGAGAGACGACCGAGGGCAGCGAGTCCACACCAGTCGATCGATTTTGCACTTTGATCGGCCTTCTCTCTGTTCTTCATTCTCGTATAAAGACGAAATATCCCTCGCGGTTCCTTTCATCTTCCCTCATGGCTATCCTCTCAGCCTTCCGCCCCTCGAATCAAGCTACTCTCGCAGTCATCTCGTTCGTACATACAATTTCTGGGAAGAAGAGGCCACCGCTGCCAGGACGGAAATCGAGTTTGAAGATTCCGGCAATAGCAACTGAGAGTCAAGCTGGTATATCTGCGCCGGATCCAGAAGCACAGGAAGAAGATCCGAGGGAACCTGCGATCCAAGCTAGGCTTTTGCAGTCTTTTGTTACACATATCCTGGAGGAATACGTCAATGCGAGCTCTTTAGAGTGGGCTGCTAGATTGCAGGAAGTTTTCGAGCCGAGTAGGGTTGTGGCAGGGAGGAAGAGCTTGGGAGAATCATTTAGAGAGGATCCTACTTTGCAGACCAGAGATACCCTCGCGGGCCAGCTTGTGGTGAGTATGCTCCCTATATTTGTGGATCTTCTGACAATTCTCAGGCTCTAGCACGCGACCTAGGCCTCACCAATTATGAAACTCTCTTCGAAGCTATTTACAAAACCGATTCCCACCCCGTTGAGTATGGCATCGAGGATAATTACCCGTCTTCGCCGGGAGAAATCCCCCTTTCGCAAGCAGGGTCACTCTTCCTCATAACGTCGTTTGTCTTTTCGTCAATAATATTTGAATCGAAGCTCCCACAACCAACGATGTCGATATTCCCGGACCATGCGAAGCTTGTGAAACATTTTATTGGCGTCGAGGGACCTACGAGTATTGGCGGAGAGGAACCCGGAGTGATCGATGCAGTTCTGGCAATTGGGCTATGGCTGGAGCATACCAATCAATTTGTTTCTGGACCTCTGGAGGACGAAGATTACCTACAGCACCTGCAGACGCTATCTCTGCTTTCCGCAAATAATCCTTCACCTACTTTGAGATATGCAGCACATGTATTCACTTCTTCGATTTTACACGCCCATCCTGTCGATCGATTGAGATTAACGTTCATCTCTGACACTCTGGAGAATTGTCCGTACGAGGCTTTGAAGGGCTCGGCCGTTTCTTGGCTTAAGGAGGAAATCATAACTGCTCATGAGAGGAAATCCGATAATGTTTTTGCATCTACCGTCGCCCTTGCAGCAACTCAGCCATACCTGTTTCCAGATACCTCCGCGCTAGCTGAAGCGAGTCAGGAAGAGCTACTACAAGAGCTGATGCAGGAGTTCCCCTTTCACATGGCTGTTCTCAACTTCCTATTCTTCATCGGCAGTGAAGCATATGCTCACGTGGTACCGTCTGGAATGATGGCTGTTGTGGAGGAGGTTTATTTAGGGCCTCTCAGAACTGCCCAAGGGAAATCCATCATAGCAGCAGAGGGAGATGGTACATTTGAGTTGCAGCTACTGGGAGAGCGTATTGGCATGTGTTCAGCGAAGATTGATGAGATATGATGAATGCATGAATGAATGGATGATTGAACGAACGAAGAGTGATATCCCTCGAAAATTCTTCTGCTTTGATGATTGTTAAGGCGTTCTCTGGCGGGCCTTGCAGCGAAGTTACTTCTTGGGCTTATGGAGCTAGTGTTACGTCTAATAAAATTCTAAAACCTCAAGCATGTTCTTTCGTACCATGTTGACTAAGACCGTAGCCCCAACAAGCTTTTTTACCTTCTGTCTACCAATTTCCCTTCTCGTATTTTCTGTCGAACCTTTGCTTCCAAGTTCAGGGATTCTCTCGATTTGAGGAGCTAGATATTGGACATTTGACACTCAGATCCGCCAAAGACATGCGAGAGTCCTTTTTCAGTAATCACAGTTCATTCGCCCACTAATTCCAATCATTGGCTTTCAGAGAAAGGATGTCCAGACTCTGGGTGAGCAAGAGAGGATTTTCACTCTTGTGACCTCAAGCTTCGGAGCGGCCGTGTCATCGACCAAGAAGCCGCTAGCAATGATTGTTGGAGAGTATGATGAGCCTTTATCTAACAGCACTCATGGAGAACGGACAAATAATCTTGCTCGGTGGTGTTCTTCCCTCGTGCAAAGCCGTTGGTTCGCCATTCATCGTAAATGGTACTGGTCACTTCCTGAATTTGCATTTTTCGGTCCAAGAGACTTTTACGAAGGCAAATGACTGGCTGGAAAATGTAGGCTTCTAAGTTGAATAGAGAAATGCGATTAAATTTATGGTATAATACACAACGCAGTGCGCACCAGACGTTAGTCTAATCCAAATGGTGTCCTCTGCAGCCTACTTTTGGCAGAATATCTAGACTGCTAGGTATTTAATTTGATGATACTTTCACACGGAGACAGAGATTTGGACCTCCTCATCGCCGACAAGTTTTAAACAAGTACATTTGCTCTCGGCAAGGTAAAGCCACCTATAAGAGCAGCAAGCTTCACTCTCAACTTAGATAGATTCGATGTTTAGACGCAGTCTCTCTCACCTCCTCGCTATTCGCCCAAGTTATTTCCAATTGTTTTCAGCTGAACCCTAGCCCACGGGTAAGTAATTTGGATCATCACCTGTATTAACACATGCAGATAACTTATCTAATAGAGTCAATAGTTCAGACAAGTCATCGTTTAATTTCATGTTTATGCTACCTAGAAACCTCTCCTCTTACCGACCAAGCACTCTTAGATTTGATCCTTTATCCTCTTTAACAGCAACCTTGTCACCCCTACCTTTCCTGCCCAGCCTATTCAAAATTAGCCTTACTAGAACCTTATTTGCAAACCGGAAAAACAAAACTCACATAGCGGCAGTGAACTCCTTGATCCCATGTTCCATCCTCGATGTGAAGCTCCTATGATCAATAGGCCGGCTAAACCATCTGTGCGGATTATTAGTCCCCGAAGGACCCCTAATATCCCTCCCATCACCAAATATATTCAATATCTTTCTATAGTTTTCGAGATCTGTGGATCGCACAACGATAGGATCGGAGGGCGGAGCTTTGATTATCATCTGTGTAACCCTCGTTAACATATCAACTGCCCTTTTGAGGGAGGAATGACGGAAAGTGAGACAAGTGGGCGTACAGGTAAGAAACAATAAAAGAAGTCTAGTAGCTGATGGTAAAGCCTATCATCCACATGGCCCCTCCGGTCCGCCTCAGTGACCTTATCAAATACCGCAGCCATGTTATCTTTCCAGATCCTTTTACACAATTCCTTGCACAGCGCATCTGCTTCTCCTTCGCTCATTTGTGATCGACTTCCAGGGAGGCTTGGATCTTCTAATAGGCGGATAGAGGTCATACGGGCTGGAGGCTCTGTGCTTGCGAAGTTTTCTCCATCAGTATTGCGATTTGCACTTATGCGTGCAGAAGTAAGAACTTCTGGGTTCGGGCGACTGGAGGGCCTCGAGCTAACGGATTGGGGACTTTTGGCTGAGGCTGCGGTCGAGGTTGTTGTGATGCCTTGTCTTCCAGCCGAACTTGGAGGGGGCTTATGAGAAGCCGAGAGCCGACTTGCATCGCGTCTGTCAGATGAGCTGCGACGAGAAGCTTGAATAGCTGGAGCGGGTTTAACCGAAGGATTCTTGGGGTGCTGTCTGTTGCTGTATGATGGTCCTGTCTTCGAGGGCGGTGCCGAATTTTGCGTCTTGTCCATCATATCGCGTGATAGCTCGTGATGTAATAAGAAAGAAAAGGTCCAGAACAAAGTGCAGAGAAGGGTTTATGTAGAAATACAACCACTGGAATTATGGAATCACAGCAGAAGAATGGATTCACACGAAAATTCGAAGCATAATGTACGATTCAGATTTATTGATTTATTAGCAAGTTTGATCGAGGGAAAAACACAAAGAAGGCACAATGCATAAAACGCGGCTCAAGATCAGTAACGTTCTCAACCACTGCCACGATACAAAGAGCACTGGAGCAAAAACCTAATTCTCTTAGCAACTTTGCTTGTGCCGAAGGAGTAAAAGACGAGAGTTGGTACCATTCCCATGACCATGCTCAAAAACAGATCGAAGTGGGACGTCGTGAAAAGAAGGCGAAACACTGAATCATCCTCCCAGAAAACCGCAAACTCATCTACACGTCGGCAACGAAGCCTGAGGTACATAGTGCAAAGGAATATGCGCATAAACACTTAAACAGCAATGACTCAAGGCCTCAAGCCAGGTAAAGGAAAGGTATGACCTCGCAGAGCAGGTATACAGCAAGAACTGCACAGATGTACAGTCCCAACAAGAAGCTATGTGAGACTTGTGCTAGAGATGAAGCAAAGTGCAGGGGCAACGTCCAGCTGCTCTTTTTCGGTCGAGTAGAAATCAAGGACATGATGACCGCTGAAGTATCGAGGAGACCGAGGGTCAGGAAGCCCAGCAGAGAAGAATTCTTCTACCACCTCGGCGTCTTCTTGTCCCAGAAGGTATTCTTGACCCGATTCTTTTCCTCCATCAGGGCACGATGAGTATCGACGACACCTGTGACCGTGATAGACGGGTTGACCGCATATCTGATGGTGTCATCAATGTGGCGACCAGCGGTGATCGCAGTTCCTCCAGTGACGCTGTCAACAACACCATCGTATTCGCTTGTTTGACGAACCTTGCAGCGAACTCCCTGAGACTCGCAGTGTTGAGTGAGAGCAGTCGCAGTGGCAAAGTAACGAAGACAGTTGATGCACTGGAGCTTTTCATTACGGTGGGCTGGAGACTTCAGGTGTTGGATAAATGCCGAGGAGGATTGAATCGTCTTGCTATAGTCTGTTAGGCAAGAAGTTCTTATTCGAGCAATGGGGAATTTACCTGCATCCCCTATGTGGGCATCGAAACTTGCCGATGAACTCAATGTAGAACTTTTTGGCATTAAAGCTCTTGCTATTCGGGTCCAATGGATCCTCATCTTCTTCCTCCTTGGAACTCTTTAAAGTCAAAGCTTGAAGAAACTCAGCCGGGGGAGAAATCGCAGGGGGTGCATCCGAGAAGAGCTTTTGGGTGGCGTCCCAGACGCTTCCAGCCTTGGAGTCCACCGCAGATATACCAGTAGGATCAAGAGCAGCGGGAGTGGTGGGGAAAGACTTCTGCTTAGATCCCGACGCGTTTCCGGTCATCGATCCAGCTGGAGTAACAGCAGCAGGATTGACTGTGGCAAGATGCTTGGGTCCCCATGCGCTTGCAACCTTTGCTTCGGTGTTTGTTGTTTTCACGACCTTCTGGGGTACCAAAGGGGGGAAGTCGGCGGCTTCAATGGCGGGCTTCGGGGCCGGAAGGTTGGATTGTTGAGCAGCATTCTTCGGAGCCGCAGTGAGGGCAGGAAAGTCGACTTGACTAAACATGAACGCAGAGGCGACGGGGGTGGAGGATCCGCTTGTCGTAGCTTGTTCGCTCGATTCATTTTGCTCTCTATGAGGAGGACCGACATCGATGAAGGAGATGAGGTCGTCCTCGTCCTCATCTTCGAACTTCACTCCGCCCTCCTCATCGTCCTCAAAGTTGCTTGTTCCCTCGTAATGACTGGAGTAGCCTGTTCGCTGGGGTACTGTGGTGTGGCAGATTTGTTAGAGAGATTGAAATTGGCAGATAGGAGGCGCAATAACATACCTTGCACGAGAGCAGCTTGAAATTGAGCAGCTTGCTCTCGTGCTGCCTGCTCACGGGCGATATTTTCGTGATCTCTCGCAACTTTGTTCTTGGCGGCTTGATCCTCGGAAGTGACCAAAATTACACCATCTGGACCACGAACCAGCTTGCCAGGTGCAATAAGGAACGGATTAGGACTGTTGTTTCCAAAATCCCCAGCAGTACGTCCATAGTCTACGAAGTTGCGAACTTTTTGCTGGTTGGAATACCACTCCTGCTTCATCTTGCGGTTCTTCTCGAACACATTCTTTTTAAAGAACGCGCACTCGGTGAGCTCAATGTGGGACATCAAACCACCAAGACGAGTGAAGTGTTTACCGCAGCCGGGACAGTCCATATCCTGGACGTGGGAGTGCATCTGCAACGCGTCAGCGGGTAGAGCAGATTCAAAATGGATGGGGGCTTACCAGGTCATGGTGTTGCTTGGAGGCTTCATGGCTCTCGAAGTCTTGAGAGCAGACATCGCAGGTGATATGGCGGCGGCTACGCATCTTGTGGAGATGGTAGTCTGAGAACGACTTGAAGGTGAGCTCGCATCTTGCGCAGACGGTAGGCTCCTCCTCGAGGACCTGTTGACCACGAGGCGGCGGCATGATGATGCGATGCCAGGAGGCACACCGAAGGCAGAGAGAATGCGGTGGAATCAATGAAGGAGTAGATAAGCGATGGCAGGAGGAAGTCGAGATGCGTTGGATTTGGTGCTGTGGGGATCTAGAACAACATGCGTTCATGGAGAAGAGGAAGGTGTTTTGAATTCGACGCTAAATTAGCGCATTGGGGAAGGGGGAAGGGGAAAGGGGGAAGGGGGATATACCTACATAACGCTGTGCCGAATTCCTCTAGTCGACACTTACAGTCCCCTGATATCGCTCTTGATAACATCAGATACGACTAAAGTGAATGGTGATGGAAGTTCCTTCCCGGCAATAAAACTAAATCGTGAAAGCATTACAATCGCAAAAATGGGCAAGGCTTGAAGCATCTGCAGAAAATTGAGTCACTCAAACAACACCTTGAACGTTTTAACCTTTCGGCTAAGGATAAATATGTCGCAGGTCAATTCCTGTTCTATTAAATGTACTCGTGACTCACTAAGAGAACACAGTTGAGGAAAATGAGATAGAACATGCAGAGAAGTCGAATGCAAAGAAGTAGAAAGCAACTTATAACCTCCTTTCGAATGCCATGATTCTCTTTCCTGGAGAAGGAAAAAAAAAATTACATAGAAAAACATTCCCTGGTGGATCATTTAGTTTCGCTGAAGGCAAAATCGTTGTGTCTGTCTCGTGGGTGTCCCTGGCCGAGATGGGAAGGAGCAACCAGCAGACTGCACCCGAGGGTCTCGAAAGAAGAATCGAGCAGTACTTAGGTCGGTTCGCTGCCTACATCCCTTCACATCGAGTCCAACCCCTAAGCATGGGAAAGGTAATAAGGAGGTACTCGAGTACATCCATGGCGGTATGCACGGTACCTGCTGCCGCAAGACTCCTTCAATCAAAGCGTCGTATTTCCGGGGCTACCATGGCATAAATTCCTCGTTTTACCCTCGTCCATCGCCATCGACGTATTCCTGGACGAAGAGGTCGTTTTAAGACATATCTTTGATCCTCTGTCGTCGTCTCAAGCTACCCGCCCTTCTCGGCACTTCCCGTGTTTCGTCAGCGGCTCAGCCTCCTTTCCAACATCAGCTACTTCCGGTCCTTCACCAACCTCGACCTCACAAGATGTCCTTCTCCAACTTATGACACCAAATGGCTACTCTTGCTCCCCCAAGTCCCTCATTATCACCAACCAGGATGCCTCGACGCTGGGCACGCAAATGTGAACGTTATTGCTGCATAGGAGCCACCTACTTCCCGCTCGTGTTTGTGTACAGCATCACGAGTTGGGCTGTCTGGGTCGAGGCTACGATAGGTTTCCTGCCCGCGCATACCCCTTGGGTTGGTATGTTATCTGGTAGTGCGTCTTGGGCCCTGCTAATAGTCTGCAGGCAAAGGATCCTCTTTTCTCGGAATCGCACTCTACATCCTCCTGAACTGGTCCTATACGACAGCTGTCTTTACAAGTCCAGGAACTACAACGGATCACAGCGGATACAGTTCACTGCCTACACAGGCGCCACCTGTCGCTACGAACTTCACCGTCAAATCGAATGGAGAGCTGCGATATTGCAAGAAATGCCAGGCGCGAAAGCCCGATCGCGCGCACCACTGCTCAACGTGCCGGACGTGCGTATTGAAGATGGATCATCATTGCCCTTGGCTGGCTACTTGTGTGGGACTGCGAAATTACAAAGCCTTCCTCCTCTTTCTCATATATACAACGTTGTTCTGCTTCGTCTGCTTCGGGGTCTCGGGGATCTGGGTCTACAGGGAGATATTAAATGATGGGGAATATACGGAATCATTGATGCCAGTCAATTATGTCATGTTGGCTGTCATTTCCGGGATTATTGGGCTTGTTTTGGCTGGATTTACTGGGTGGCATATTTTGCTTGCCTCGAGGGGACAGACTACGATTGAATGCCTTGAGAAAACAAGATATTTATCTCCATTACGAAAGGCGATGCAGCATCAACATGTCGAGCCACCGAAGGATGATCAAACGCACGAGAATTACGATGCGATGGAAAGACGGAGAGCTAGGGAGCGGTACGAAGAATACCTCGATGAGCGGGACTCGGAGAAGCTGCCAAGTGCATTTGACCTTGGCTGGAAGAGAAATCTGCGACATCTGTTTGGACCGAAAAAGCTCTTGTGGTTTGTTCCGGTTTGCAATACTACTGGAGATGGATGGAGTTGGGAGCCAAGTCCGAAGTGGTTGGCAGCAAGGGAGAAGATTGCTTCGGAGAGGGAGGAGCAACGGTTGAGGGAACATGCAGCTGGATGGGGACCTGAACCTTCTACCGTCAGACCGGATGGTGCAGCGAGGCATTACGTGGCGTATCCTCGGTCTACTTCGAAGGCTGATAGGATACTGGGACGGAGTCCTAACGACTATGCAGATCGGGAGGATGGGGTTTCTATGGAGAATCTACGGCCTCGAGACGAGTATGAAATTAGTGAGGATGAGGACGACAGGATACTCGATAGAAAGCCTCATGGGTGGCCTCAGAAGGTTGGAGTTGTTACGAATGCTTTATTGGGGAATACTTTGGCAAGACAGAAGGACGATGTAAGGGGATGGGATGGATTGGATGAGGGCGTTGATTAGACCATTTTACTTGTATTATATCTATGTATTTGGATGGACAGTTTGTTTTGCGTTTCCATTGAACTCGTGCAGAGCCAACGTATCTTATCACGTGATTCAACTCGTCATCAACGAACCGCCACCTGTTTCGAGCTCTATCCACAACAAAACACCACGTATCTTCTCATAGCAGCATATATTTAGAGCTATCTCCCCTCACCTGGCTAGAGGGTCTGCCCACTTCAATTAACCATGGCAAGCCCGAGATTTAACTCCAAATCCCCCACCATAAAAAGAATTCGTAAGCCCCTCCTCCTTGCTCTCCTCTTCCACTAACACCTCCAGTCCGCGAAGCCGCTGAACTCTCCAACTCCCCTTCCGCAGACTACCAAGCGGCCCCCGCCTCTGACGCAGACCTCTTTGACTGGCACTTCACTATCCGCGGGCCTCCCAACTCCTCCTTTGGAAAGGGTATCTACCACGGCCGAATCGTCCTGCCTCCCACCTACCCCCTGCGCCCACCATCCTTTCGCTTCCTAACCCCGAGTGGGAGATTCGAAGTCAACCGTGAGATATGCCTAAGCATAAGTGGACATCATGAGGAGACGTGGCAGCCTGCGTGGGGTGTGCGAACTGCCTTGGTGGCGTTGAGAGCTTTCATGGAGACTGATGCAAAGGGACAATTAGGTGGTTTGGAATGTTCAGTCAAAGAACGGGAAAGAATGGCGGAATCAAGTTCGACATGGAGATGCCCGACCTGTGGGAAGAGCAATGCAGAGATAATGAAAGAGTGCGAAGATGCTGCTAAGGAGAAGGGCGAGGGGGCTGAGGTCGTGGTTCCGAGGGAGCTGAGAATGGGGTTTAAGGATGAGATGGGTGGAGCGAAGGATAATGAGGAAGGCGAGCTTGCCGAGGGATTTGTGAGGACGGTGGATGGGGCGGGCGATTATCCTGCTGCGAGGCCGGCGCACGGTGTTCCTTTGCCTACGGGGGCTGTCACTGCTGCGAGGATACAGCCGGCGCAGAGGGTCCAAGGGCAGATAGCACAGAGATCGAATGAGGGCGTACCGATGTGGATTGATAGATCGATTGCCGCGGTTGTCGTGCTTTTGGTAGCTATGGTGTTGAAGGTTTTGCTTGGGTTGTAGTGTACGGCACGCTTTGGGAACAAGAACATGGTTCGGCGTTTGGGGAAGTGGTGAAATGATACCAATTGAAGCCTTTGAAAAAAGTTATGTGCTGAATGCTTTGTTCTTCAATGTGCAGGGATTCAGATCTAGTTACTGAACAAGTGTTCAATTCTTTCAAGTTCAATGCATCTGATGCTCACTGATTTAAGCATAGAACACATTTCACGAGCTAATCAGATAACTCCCATTTCTCTAAGAATATTTCTCTGCTTGCATTTGAATTTTAAGTTCTTATTAGAAGGCTCCGTCCAACACTTCGTAGCGCTTCTGTTCTTTAGCAGAACTAGCGATGCCGACGCTTAACGGGTACAGGTGGAATTTCAGGAACAATTGTAGGTTAAGAAAAGGAGAATTCGACCACTGGCATTGCCAGCAGCATCTGAGTTTATAAACAGAGGATTGGTAGAATTGCTGCTGTCAGACAGACGTAAATTTGTTCCAGAAGGATGGCTGTAATGAATATGGCTGGAAAACAAGTCTCGTGAATAAACACTGACGTGATAATAAGATGTGTTCTCAAAGTCGAGAGTCACTGCTTGCATTGTTATTTTAAATCTTCTAAACCGGTTCAGAAGATTGATTCCATCTGCGTCAGTCTATTTCCAGTCGCTCAATCTGGCTTCGCGAGCACCGTTTCTCGTCTCGTCGCTGCTTAGGGCTCAGTATTGCGCTAGGTGGTGGCGGTCTTTATACCTTTGAAGGATCCCTTCTCCCATTCTATCTGCCCAAAAAGTCTCTAGGCAAAAACCTTGTTCGCATGGCAATTATTTAGCCTACAGGCATCGACCACACTTCAGAAATCGCAGACAAGAGGTTTCATTTGATCAGAAACTCGTGCAGATGTGTATATCACATACCGCAGGCCTTCGTTGAAATCTCTTATTCTATTTTCTACCCTAGATTTCCCTTTCATGCCAACATGTATTTCATCATTCATGTATTTTCAGACTCTTGTCTTCACTTGCCCCTAGCTGACTTCCTTAAAGTTCCTTACTCATCTGGAAAGGCAATCCCTATCTTATTAGCCATAACTCATTGACCCATGAGAAGACTTACCATATAATGGATGCCTCAAGCTCTTCATCTTCTCTTTTGGGATACTTCTCTCCCGTGCTTACTCAAAAATCCGCTGCCAATTTTTGCAAGTGTGTTCATGCGAGAAGTCTGCTCGTGGCATTGCTTCACTAGCGGACCACTTTACGCTAAATAAAGATATGTCAGACCGGCATAAAATTGCTTGCCGAAGGACATCGATATAGTGATCTTTTATGTTAGTTTAATTGGCAAAATGAGGGAGAAATTACCTGTGTGGAGTCTATTGAGTCGGTTTTCTTCCCTTGTCGCATTTGCCAAGTAATGTTCTTTCCATGTGTATTGGCGGATCCATTTTTATCTCTGGTTAGCCAGGAATCGATCCCCTAGATACTAATCGTATCAATTTCTTACAAAACAATGCAATTCATAATATATTACGAGTCTAGCAATATAATGATTTACCTCGCCAAAACCTACTACTATCACATCGCAGTTTTAGCCAGAGGGACTTCCCCATTCAAGTATGATTACAATGTTAAAGACAGCATCACGATCAATATAATATAAAACGAATGCATGAAATAAAATTACATAAAGTTTTGTTACAAGTCAGTATTAACGGTGGAGCTCTTTGGGTTAATGTTTCCCGCAAACTTTATCAAATCACGTGTCCGTTACCGGTACTTGAAATGCCCGAAATGGCGTCATAAGATCCATTCTCGGCGATAAGTTTTCTTGCCAAATTTCATTAGTGTTTTTAACAAATTTGCTTAAGTGATATATCTTTTTTTTTTCTTTTTTTTCCCATAACGTTTCGGATAGTCTTATAATACGGTTATTGCATTCGAGGCTGTTCTTGTCAGTTGGATATCACGTGCCTCTCTCCTTTAATACTAGCCGTTCTTAATAGGGATTAAACTATTCTAGTGAGATATAAGCTCCCCGAGCAGTCGCCCACTTGGCTCCTTAAATAACTTCTTCAAATATTATAATATATTCACTTTTCAAGCTTCACTTCATGTGTATTATACTCTTGTAATTACAATTATTAATTATAAGCCCGGCCCTACTTTAAATCTTATATTTACGAACTTTTATTATAATAAACTTATAATTATAACGATTTCTTATTATTATTTAATATTAAATTGACTTATTTCGAATTGAAAACGCGATTATATTATTATTCGCCTTTAAATAAACCTATTTTGAATTGAAAATAATTCTTATACCTTATCTTTATATAAATAAATCCCTTTAAATAATTAAACTATTAAATAAGTTTTATGTATTATTAATACTTATTAAAATTATTATAATTATAATTATATTTTTAAAAATAATTATTATTACTCTTATTATATTAAAGAAGAAAAAGGATTAATTATTATAAATTAAAGTAATCCGGATAATAATAAGAGACCTTTAAGACTTTATTAACCCGTTTATTTCTTTAATTAACTTAAAAACACTTAAGGAACTTATACCTTTAAATAATAGATTTAAAGATTAGATTTTCGTTAAGTATATCCCTTCTAGAACAGGGGTTTTTACTAATAAGGGACATTAAAGTCTTAGTAAAAAAAGATAAGGTTTCTATAAGATTAATAGTGTGAATCTCCTGTTTGGATCTAGTATAAGCCTTTAAGCCAATAAGAGCCCTTAAATCCAAGGGAATAATCTCCCGAATTTAAAATCACGTTTTTATTTAATACACTAGTATTTAATAAGTCACGTGATATTAGTCTAATTCAAATTATAGACTTGAAATAGGCCTATTTAGGAAAAATAAAATCATGTACTTAGTCTTATTATTAAGAAAGTTCTAATTTTTTTAAAATTTAAATCCGATATTGAGATTTTGAAGTATAGTTATAATAATATTATTATATATAATAGGAATACCAAAATTATAATTTCTATTATTTATTTAAAATTTAGAATACTATTTTAATAAACGGCACTATAAGGATTCCTTTTAATTAGTAATTTGGAACTAATTAATAGACTATTAGAGAAAAAATTATACGTGATTTAGACTATTATTCGTGATGATTTAATTTTTAAAAAAATGGGTACGGAAAATGGATACGAAATGGGTGTATAGGAGTTGTGTAAGTGCAGCGGCCTTAAATTTAAGGGGCTTTACAATTTGTATCACTTATTTAATACTTAAAATACTATATTAATTAAGTGCTTTATATGAATTTCATTTAATTAGTAATTTGGGCCTAGTTAATGGATTGTTAGGAAAAAAATTTGCACGTGATTCGGACTGTTATTCGTGATGATTTTTTTTTTAAAAAAATGGGTGTCGAAAATGAATATGAAATGAATACAAAATGGATATACAGGAGTTATATAAGTGTAATAGTATTAAATTTAAGAGTCTTTACGATTTGTATTATTTATTTAATACTTAAAATGCCGTATTAATTAAGTGCTTTATATAGATTTCGTTTGACTAGTGATTTAAGTCTAATTAATGAATTATTAAGAAAAAAGTTTATATATAATTCGGACTATTATTTATAATAATTTATTTTTTTTAAAAATGAATATAGAAAATAGATATAAAATATATAATAATCGGAATACCTATTATATAATTAATTTAATTATAATTATATTAGTTTTAGATTAAAAGAACTAATATTTATAATACTAATATTTCAGATTAAGAGTAAAAGTAAGTATTAGAAGAGTATAAGACACTTTTCTCTCTTTGACTTCTCTTCTCTTCTCTTTTCCTTAATTTAATATTCCTAATATAATTGGATTATTAAATATTATACTTTAACTTTTATAATATTTTTTACTATTATAAAATGAATACGAAATAGTATATAAAAGTTATATAAGTATAATAATCTTAAATTTAAGAGTTTTTATAATTATTATTATTTATTTAATACTTAAAATATTATTTTAATTAA